>CM067174.1:19959744-20062244 GCA_034093135.1 Erigeron breviscapus
TGTTAGGCCACTATGGTTTAAGATTGGCTCCCCTTTCTCAAGGAAAGGACCACATACATCAAGTAAACTTGATTGCGTAAGCCAAAATTTAATAACAAATTTATCACATAAACACATAAGGTGTTGATTTGAAAAATCCAGCAGCTTCACGACCCATTTAGGCCTAGAGGATGGCCAAACTGGACTTAGCACAGAACTACACAGTTGTAGCCCTATGAGTCAAGTATCTACTGTTCAAAGGACGACTTCTAACTCCTTACGGATTAAAATATATGATCGTTTTAGTGGACTGGTGTCAAGCAGCAACATTAATATATAATTATCACATTGTCAAACAATTAATTTCATTAAGGCTAGGATCCAATTGACATACACTCATTTCATCAGTTGATCTGCTAGAAATGATTGTACTCAAAAGGTAAGTGACGAGCAGTAATTGCATTACATGTGCATTTCCTAGTAAGAATGGGACCTACAAATTACATTTGATTCATCAAGTGATTTGTAGTCATGTTTTGTCCCATCTTTTGCCACGGGTTAAGGTCTCACCGCTTAACTCGCTTTAAGTCGTCCAACCAAGAACGCACAAATTTGTCCACCACTGTGTACCAGTGAGTGGGATTTGCCATGCAACTGCCATTTCACCACTGTGTACCAGTGAGTAAAACAACAGCCACAAGTGTCCTTTACAAGTTGGATGTCAATGACTTAAGTTTATTGGGTCAATCAATTTGATGTGTGATCAAAAAGTTATGTTTGAAGATTCATGCATATCTTCTAAACATAATATGTTTATAAAACTCATTTTTATTGCCTTTAAATACAAAAGAGCTCGGTAGCTCCATTTGAACGCACAAAGAAGCGCAAGGGCAAAGGTTTGCGATGGACGCAATTAAAAACCCGCCCTTTTAGGAGGCTAACGCACTCCGGCTTATACCTCTCTTAGAGTTTGTTCAAATGGGTGAGCCGGTGTATCTTTTGATTTTAGGGCACCAATTTATAAACAAAATCATTATTTCAATGTAATTTAGTCAAGTTTAATTTTCGAAAAACAATTTTGCACACAATTTTCTTAAAGGGCAAAACTAAACATACTAAATATAAACACGTAACAATTAGGTATCCATCCTCGGTAAGGCCACTATGGTTTAAGATTGGCTCCCCTTTCTCAAGGAAAAGGACCACATACATCAAGTAAACTTGATTGCGTAAGCCAAAATTTAATAACAAATTTATCACATAAACACATAAGGTGTTGATTTGAAAAATCCAGCAGCTTCACGACCCATTTAGGCCTAGAGGATGGCCAAACTGGACTTAGCACAGAACTACACAGTTGTAGCCCTATGAGTCAAGTATCTACTGTTCAAAGGACGACTTCTAACTCCTTACGGATTAAAATATATGATCGTTTTAGTGGACTGGTGTCAAGCAGCAACATTAATATATAATTATCACATTGTCAAACAATTAATTATTTTAATTATCCACCTAAAAGACCTAATGATCAAGTAATTTTATCATTATAACTAAGTAATAATCATGAATCAATTGCATGTAAAAACTCATGATTATTACTTCTTTTTAACAATTAAAATAGAGGTAATCCATAAACGCATGCAATTAACACATTAATCATGCAATAAATCAAAACTTGCAATTTGGGTTTCCTAAAAAAAAAAAAAATTTTATTTCCAGATTTTCGAATTGGGGTTTATCAAAAAAAAAATAATTTTATTGTTTATTTCATTATTTTATTACAATTAAACCAATTAATTAATAAAATAATCAAAATAATTACATAAAAAATTCGAAAAATATGAAACCTTAACCCCCCCTTCAAGTTTTGATTTTTAGGTAATTAAAAATCACATGGGTGGCTCGTGATACCACTGTTGGAATATATATAACTAAATATCATTATTCACGAGTACGCAACGGAAGCAAATCAAACCATGTAATCAAATAATTAACCTTGAAATAGGATTAAGGAATACCTCTTAATGTAGATGATAAAGAAATAAACTTTAAAAGGATTTGAAGTAAATCCCTCTACGATTGCACACACGATCCACCGATATAGGTGTGCTAGCACTTGATCACGAAACGAGCAACCTTTGGCTTGATCTCCTTCTTCAAAACCGAAAACCAAAAACCCAAAGGGTTTTCCCTTGGTTTGGCTGTCCAAAAGAATGAGAGGAGAGAAGGAGATGAGAGGTTTAGGGAGTTACTTCTCTTCTTTTTTTTAGTTTTGTTCAAGAAAACCATAAGGCTACCTTTATGTATTTATAGGTAGAATTAAACTTGGCCATCAAGTTTAGGGTTTCACTAGGAAACCTAGTAGGGAGGCCGGCCCCCTTTATGCTTTTCTAGAATCTTCCCTAATCGTTTTATCTCCTTACTTTAACGACCGTTAGCTAGTAACCGTTAAATATTAACGATCGTTCGTTAACTTATTCGTGATCCATATTAATTAATAAATCAATTAATATTAACTATATTTGAATCGAGACGTGTGACCCCGTATGCTTAAATCATTTCCGGACATACGTTCATTTTACGTGATAACATACTAACAATTCTTAATAGTCTACAATATTGTTAGTAACAATCAATAAATAATATATTCAAAAGAACGAAAGTATAATATACGGAGTCAAATGGAGATAAAACTAATAATAGATGCAAAGCAACAATCTTTTATGGCACAGAAGTCAAATAGCTATAGCACATCATGAGACAAACAAAAATAAGAGCAAAATAAAAACAATGAGTTTTATAATGGAGATACTTACTTTCAGTGGTAGAGATTGCGACAGACACACACAGAATAGTTTTAGAATGAAATGAAATGGTGGAGAACAAAGTTTTATTATGTATATTTCATTTAGGATTTTTAGTTGTTTGACTTGATAATGGAATGAAATGATGGAGTAAAAATAGGAGTTAATTGTTACGGCCAATTAATGAGTGGAATCTTTGATTTATTTTTAATTAAATTCAATGTAATTATTATTGTTATCTAGAGGTTAAAGGGCTTTCATTAGCATTACCCATTATATTATCCTCTTTTTTTCTCAAAGAAAGTGTTAAAGGGAAAATTACGTAACTAGACAAATGAGAGACCCCATTTTATGAATTGGACACCCTTTTCAAAACTAATCAATTTAGACAACTTTTCCAAAACACACGGATATAATTTAACCACTAACAAAATGACACATGTCCTCTTTCTTCTTTCCTTTTCTTTTTTTCAAAAATTGTCTCTGACCAAAAAAAATCCACCCGTCTCTTCTTTCCTTCAAAATTAGCAACAAACATGTAATGCGTGCAACCATAAGTACTGTAGCCCATGACACCTCATTTTTTTTACCAGGCATCACCTCAAAGAGTTTCTCAGCAACACAACCATTATGGTCATAACCATTAATCATATATAGTCGTCCAAGAAACCACATTCTTTTTCGGCATTTCGTCAAAAGCTCACCCAACCGACCATCCTGACAATACCCACCAACGTACCATATATACTGGCGCTAGCAACCACATCTTTCACCGGCATTGCATCAAAAACACGTCTACCCAACACGACTATCCACGAAACCACATTCCTAATCATTGAAGTCCGAGAAACAATATATTTCTTTTAGGCATTCGGCCAAACATGTCTCTGACTTTCTTAAGCATGTTATTCTTGACATACCCATAAACCAAAACATTGCATGAGAAGTGCTTATTTCAGGCATTTTATGTAACATTCGGCTGATTGCTTTGAAAATAACATGCTACTATCGAGTTCCATGAAACAATGTTGTTTTTATCTTATAAATAAATGATCGAATATTTTACGAGCATTTTCGATTTGGACAATTAAGGCGCGTGCAATCTGTCATTTGCTGCACTGGAATAGTATATTTTTGGCAGTGTTTTAATACAAAACGCATATTTGTCCTTCAAAATTTTATTTGGGCAGTAGGTTGTAAGAGGAATGAAGCAATGAAGGTGGGTGTTTTGGGGGGATAGCTTCAGGAAGATAAAAGAAAGAGGGCACGTGTCATTTTGTTAATGGTTATAACATATCCGTGTGGTTTTTAGCACGGGAAATTTGTCTAAATTGAATAGTTTTGAAAAGAGTGTCCAATTCATAAAATGGGGTCTCTCATTTGTCTAGTTAAGTAAATTTTCCAGTGTAAATACATTGGTTCTAAAATGCAATGAAAGATTCACATATATACAAAAATTAAATTGATACTTTACATGTTACTAAATTTATGAAAATTAATCGATAACTACTTTAACAATTTGCTTTCAGTATTAATTAAATATATGAAACATACCTACTACAAAAATTAACTAGATTTTGTTGCCATTCAAAAAAAAAAAAAAAAACATACTACAAAATTAACTAGATTTGAGAAAAGGTTGTTTGACTATCTGCAAAAAGCCAAAAGGGTATGCACCTTTTTTGTGGAGGATATGCACCCACGGTTAGATTTACACAAAATTTGGAAATCAAAATTTTAACCATTGGTTGAAACTTGCACAGGGTATGCAATTCCATACCCTTCCTTGTACGTGCATCCATAGATGTATTGAGTTTATCTTTTTGACACATAATATATTAATATATTTACGTATAGTATATATTAAAATATTATTTTCATATGTTGTCTGTTTGAGCACGATTGTTAAGCTCAATCACAAGGGTTTAACCATGTTATCTATTTAACCTTCTCAATTTTAGAGTGCAAACCTACTAAGTTCTTAACAAACATAAGGTAAAAAAATGATAACCTAAAATTAGAAAGTTTTTTGTTCTCTCTCTAAAATGATACTATGTGTGTTTTTGATGATTGAATGTGAATGTGAGCGAACGGAATTAAGCTAATAGTAATATCTAAGTACTTTTGTCATTATATTCAATATTTTAGACTACTATATTGCAAAAAGTGTGGAACACATTATGTCTTTTGGTTGTACAATCTAAGAAACTAGTGACTTTTGATTGTATAATATAAAAAAAATAAATCAATTTTGATCGTATAAAGTTGGAACAACATATTTATTTATGGTAGCGATATTTACTACACATTTCAAACTGTTATTTTGTTGCGAAAATATTTTAAAGGCATCCAACGGATATTCATTTATCCATCTCATCCATTGAATATGAATATAGATGGATGAAAGTTTTTTAAATGAATATGGACGTGGATGATAAAAAACTAAATGGATATGAATATGAATATGAATATAAATATAAATATAGATATGACGAGATATCCGATCCATTTTCATAAACTATTATATAAGACTACCCAATGGGACTCGTCCCTCGCTCGTCTGGTGTGGAGGGACTAGTGAACACCATTGGGTGGGACTAGTCCTCCACTCGTCCCTCGCACTGGTCCGCCCCACTCGTTCCTGCAGGGACGAGTCTTTTTGTTTTTTTTAATTCTATATACAAAGAAGAAGACAAAAAAATTAGTGGGTCCAAGACTAGTCCTTGAGGGATGAGTGCATTGGGTGTATTTTGGGGGGATTAGTCCTTGGAGTGTTTTTTGCTGATGTGGCGCTGACAGAGACTAGTCCTTGGGGGATGAGTCTAAGGCATTGGGTAGCCTCTAAGGGAACTTCATCCTTACCTCTTCCACACTGCCACATCAGCTTTTCTCTCTCTTCATCCACCTCTTCCACAATCACTCCCTATAACCCCTCTTCCACACCTCTTCCACACTTTTTATTTATTTTATTTTATATTTACACAAAATTAAAACTAAACTTAATTTTATTAATGATAAAACATTACAACTAAATAAAAAAAAATTACAATTAAACATTAACTAAAAATAAAACACATAACACACTTAAAAATATTAAAAAATAAACTACTCGTCGTCGGCGGTCTGGTCGTTCTCGTCCTCCTCCGGGTCGTGGCTAGAAGCCGCCGGTGGCGCCGTTGCCGCCGGTGCATAAAACGAGCTACCGAAGTTCTCTTGCAAGTATTGGCGATATCTCATATGTGCTTCAAAGTCGTTTGCCGACAAGGCCGTAGGAATTGGTTTCGCCAAAAACTTCATGGCATCTCTAATCTCGGCCCGTCGCAAAGCATCTTTTTGTTCTTGAAGATAAGAACTAATCTGTTTAGCCGTTTCAGAACCCGAAGATCGACCCGATGTGGCATCGGATGAACTAGACAACCTACGACTAACGTTACGACCCGGTGGTCGCCTAATGGGGTCTGGCCCAAATAAGGCCTCAAATGGGGCCGGGGTGGGGGTGGGAGTAGGAGTGGGAATGGGGTTCCCGCCTAATGGAACATCATCGGCGGTCAAATCTACCGCCGGAGCTTGTCGACTACCCGTGGCCTCGTTTTCATTCCAAAAGTTGGACAAGGTTTTAAGAAGGTCATAGCAACTCTGGTAATGCCAATATTTCTCCCATGTATGTTTCTTGTATAGTTTCACAGCCGCATCAGACACCTGTCGCTCATCCGCCCCACTTTGTCGACCGTGCTCGCTAACCTTCTTCAACGCCGCACCAAATTCCTTAACACCCTTTTTAATCTTGTTCCATTTGCCATGTATTTGGCTCTTGGTACGTGGTGCGTATGTCGTTTCTTTGTTGAACATCTCCACCACTTTTTTCCAAAAAACACCCTCCGTCTGACTATTACCCACCACCGAGTCCTGCGACCAATGCACCCAACACCGTGCCAACAACAGTGTATCATCATTCTCCCAGTTCCTTTTCTCTCTCGGTTTTTTTGTGGCGCGTTTCTTCCCACGACCCACCTCCACAACTTCATCTTCATCTTCATCATCGGCAGACGCGACACTATCTTTGTCGGGGACATTTTCATTGATAATCAATGGCGGTTGTGAGGTTCTTGGTATGTATTGTTGTTGGTGAAAGTCAAACGCCATTTGAGCTTGCATTTGGGCTTGGGCTAACGCCAAACGTTGAGACTCGGACCAATTTTGACCCATAATTGGATTGTAGTTAATTTGATTGTAATACGGTTGAGAAAATGGGTTAACGAGGCAAGGGGGTGGAGGACCCATTGGGGGCGGGTTGGATGAGGTTGAAGAATGGCTTGTTTGGCCTTGGTTAGTTGACGACATAGCCGGCATCGGGTTTTCAAGAAAGGCATTCCAAATGTCGTTAATTTGATTTTCGTTGTTTGACATGATTTAGAGATGGAGTGAGAGTGAAAGATTTTGTTGAGAGTGTGAAGAAAATGAAACAAATTGTGAAGAAAATGGAATGAGTGGTGAAGAATGAGATGTGAAAGGGTAGTATATATAGATGAAAAGTTAAAAAAAAAAAAAAGTAACGGATTACTTTTAAAATTTTTTGAAAAAAAGTAATTTTTTTTTTTTTAGCTCCTGCCTTCCTCGTCTACATTCATCGATGGGTCGACATGGTTTGGTCGATGAAGCCGTCGACGAGTTACTCCCTATGGAGTCGAGGTGGATGAGGGGTGGATGAAGGGGTCGACGACCCCTTAGTGAGAGGCCTTATAAAGACAATTCCCATGTGGGACGCGTTGTTGTACCCTCGTCTGTCGGTGGATCTGACCCATTCACCCTCACAAATACTAACCTACGCCATATACACACTGTGTACACTCTCACTTAAACAAAACAAATTCAATTCAATTCAACTCAAAATCAATCAAACAAAAATGCAGATCTGATATACAAAATCCTTATATCTATCACACTTCAATTGTATTAATATTATAAAGGTAAGTCAATATATCATATCATATATACACATTTACATATATATTTAATTTATACGTCTGATCTAAATAAGCCCTAGCTATTGTGAATCTATAGATACAGATTGTTGTTTATATAGGTTGTTATAAGTTTCCATTATCTCAGATCTATAGAAACCCTAGATATCGTTATAGATACAGATTGTTGTTTATATAGGTTATATAGTGAATGATGCTCGGCCGTGGTTTACCGTCACGAACCGGTGGTTTTCGCCCCGAAAATTTAGGTCAAGATGCGTTAGCTATTATTAAAAACTTGTTTTTCACGTTTTTCGTGATCGGGGTGTTGGTTTTTACGATAATAGCTGCGACTTATGAACCGGAGGATCCGTTGTTTCATCCTTCAGATAAGATAACGAGTTTTTTGACTTCGACTTCGAATGCCACGTTTGTAGCGGATAGTACGGTTGTGAAAACCGGTGAGGATTTTATGAAGGTTAATGAGACTGCGTTTGGGAGTAGTATAGATGCTCGAGACGTGGTTAGCGCGGTTGAGAAGGACGGGGAAGCAGACGGAGAGGAAAAGGAGGCGCGTGATTGTAGTGGCGAGATTGATAAGGCGATAGATTGTACGGATCCGGAAGTTTTTCATTTGATGATGAGTGCTGCGATTGAGCAGTTTAAGGATATACATTTTTATAGATTTGGGAAACCGGTTCGTGGGATGAATGATAGTTCTTGTCATATGGCGTGGCGGTTTAGGCCTAAAGAAGGGAAGAGGGCTGCATTGTATAAGGATTATAGGAGTTTTGTGATTGCTAGGTCGGGAAATTGTAGTCTTTCGGTTGTTAGTATTGGTGATTATCATTCGGGTGGGAATGCTAGGAAGAGAAAGAAGCATCAAAAGCCCGGGTTTGAGAAGACGCCGATGGCTGAAGATGATAAGAACGTTGGTGTTCAAGTGGTTGGTGAAAGTGTTAATGATTCACTACCCGTTGTTGAATCAGAGAAATCATTTGATCAAGGGAAGTATTTGTTGTATAATGGTGGCGGTGAAAAATGTAAGAGTATGGATCATTATTTGTGGAGTTTTATGTGTGCTTTAGGTGAAGCTCAGTACTTGAACCGAACGCTTGTAATGGATTTGAACATTTGTTTGTCATCTATGTATACCAAGTCGGGTCAAGATGAAGAAGGGAAAGATTTCAGGTTTTACTTTGATTTTGAGCATTTGAAGGGGTCCGCATCTGTCTTGGATCAGGGTCAGTTTTGGTCAGATTGGAACAAGTGGCATCAGAAAGATGGGTTAAGTATTTCTCTCGTGGAGGATTTCAGGGTTACCCCGATGAAGATGGTGGGTGTGAAGGATACGTTGATAATGAGGAAGTTTGGGAGTGTTGAACCTGATAATTATTGGTATAGAGTGTGTGAAGGGGAAGCAGAGTCTGTTATTAAAAGACCATGGCATATGATTTGGAAGTCGAGAAGATTGATGGATATAGTTTCATCAATAGCAGCAAAAATGAACTGGGATTTCGACTCTGTACATGTTGTGAGAGGCGATAAGGCAAGGAATAGGGAACAGTGGCCAAATCTTGCAGCAGATACGTCACCTGAAGCTCTTCTGTCCTCCCTGCAAGATAAGGTTGACGATGGAAGGAATTTATATATTGCAACAGATGAACCAGACACCTCGTTCTTTGACCCGTTGAAAGACAAGTACTCCACTCATTTCCTCGATGAATACAAAGATCTTTGGGACGAAAATAGTGAGTGGTACAGTGAGATGACAAAGCTGAATAACGGCGTTCCAGTTGAGTTTGATGGCTACATGAGGGCATCCGTTGATACTGAGGTTTTCTTGAGGGGCAAAAAGCAAATCGAGACTTTCAATGACCTTACCAGGGACTGCAAGGATGGCATCAACACATGTAGTTCCTCAACTAGCTGATCCCATACTCGAGGTTTTGAGATCTCTCTTGTGTTTTTATGTGAATTTTCCAAGCTCGTGTCTTCTAGAACTCTGTTTTTTTAGAAGATTTGTTGTTAAACATATAGTTAAAACATTAAGTAGCATGTCCCAACTTTTTAGCTTCAGTTTTTTTTAGAGTGTCGTTGATCAAGGTTATGTGATACTTCTTCCGGTTAAATTTACTGGTTGTTGTATTTCATTAAGAACATGTGATACTGTCTTTTGTTTTAAAACTGTTCACTGTTGTTATGAATCATATAGCCGTCATATCACTTAAGCCTTCATTACAAGTTCCAGCCAAACTTTCGGTTGGAGATTCGTGTTGCACTGGGTCGACCCACAACATTTTTATTGGCCATTTGCGATAAATATTCAATGTTTATCATGATTAAAAACTATAACAGTATTACTGATATGGCTACAGTAGCAGTCTAACTTGATGGGTGAAAGTGTGAAACATCTCAAAAGGTCGTATGCAATAAAAGTTGAATTTGGCCCAATTGACCCTCTTTATATGTCTGAGATAAATCTTAAACCCAAGATGTACCCATTGGCCACTGGCTGGTTAGTAAACGTTTCAACAGGTTATTTTCCATGTTTAGTGGGGTGTAACCAGGCCTCGTTGAATACTGAACTCAAAGCTCGAAAATTGATTTGAGGTTGATGAAGTTTTTATTTGAAACTTTGGCCTCGATTTGTTCAAAGCTCGAAACTTGATTTGAGCTTGATGAAGTTTTTATTTGAAACTTTGGCCTCGAATAGTTAATCGATACTGAATTACTGATGAAGTAACTTTGGTCTCAATTAGTTAATCCATAATTTCAAGTACATATCAACTTCATTCGATCTAGATTTATAAAAGTTAGCGTTCGGACATTAATAGTTCTGTTCTCGGCTTGATTGACTTGCCTAGATTCCATTTAATTAGGTGTACTAATACACATACACAAAGAGATTGTAGAAAGACACAGATTTGATGAGGTTCTCGAGCTTCAGGAGCCGGTCTTTTAGTACTCGACTACTAGAGCTCAACTTGAAAGTTTACTAGACTAGCTCAAGGTCGTTAGAGTAGTTCGAGGCACGCTAACTTGAGTCATTTGTAGTACTTCTTTTAAGGGGAGTTTTGAGTTGACTTGACTCGATAGATTCATATTGTCCTTGGCTTGTGAAGGGAATGAGGTAGGGTAGCCAAAGCCCCCGATTAAACAAGTGTACTAACTTTTCGCTTCTTCAGCAGTTATGCTTTCGTTCAGTTTAGTTTCGGACACTTATATAGCAATTAACGTACATTCAATAATAACCATATGTCTATGGACTCTTTTTTTGCTTGTAACGACCAGTACAAGAAACTTTCATTCCATATGTTCATGTGTATTTTGGGGGTTCTGTGAAGCCAACTAGAAAACCATATTCTCGTCTGGTTTTGCAATGTTCGGAATCACATGATTGAATGTGCAAACATGAATTCTTGTATAAAGGTTCTAAGCGTAATCATCCTGTCATAGACAATCAAATAAAACAAAGAAAACTTCTTTTCTGATCCAAACCTGAGACAAAACTGAAAAGAAGAAAACTAAACAGTTTCTCAGGTGCATGAAACACCGGAAACCTTAACACATTTTATATGTACAAAGCAGTAAATTTCAAGTCTGTACTTGTGCAGCAACATAAAACGGTGAGCGCTTTACTAGAAAGCACTCAAAAACATCCTGACACTTGAGCCTGGACGACAAACCCCTATGCACCAACTGATGAACAAAAAACCTCACATTGGTCAAGTGTTTTCTTCCACTTCTTTCGTCATCATCATATCGTTTCTGCAAAGCGGGCAGGTAACGTTCCAGTACTTTAACCATTTCTCAAGACAAGATTTATGAAAAACATGACCACATGAAAGCCGATTGATCTCTGAATCGGGCTTAAACTCCACTAAGCAGACCGAGCATTCTTGTTTGGTGCGCCGACACAGGGAGTTGTAAAGGATTGATGGCGTTCGGCTTCTGAATTCTTCACATGAGGCCATATGGATACCAATCATTTGAAGGATGGAACGGACGATTTCTTTCATAATTGATATCGACATGGCAGTGTTGACAAGAATTACGCATAAGACTCCAGCATCAGATGGGCTCTGGTATGGCGAGAGACCCATGTTGTTGGCAACCTAAATAGATGACACAAATAAAGATCAATATTCATTTCTACACTCTTGAAACCAACTCATTTCGAATTGGTTCTACCTTAAACAAACTACCCAAAAATATCAATTACTATTTATTATGTTACCTTATATAAGGCAAAAATCTCGAAAAAAGAGGATAGATTAGATGTTCTTCCAAGATCCTCAACTAAATTTTTCTGCAAAATTGCAACAAATTACAAGATTAGAACATATAATTCAAGAGGAAAATGTTAAATACAGCCTTCAGGTTGCATTTAACAAGCTTACCCTGAATCTTATGGTAAGTGTAAAACTATTTTATGTATCTTAACTACCGCCCTTAAGCTTTATTTAAGGCCCTTAAGGCTGTATTTAGCAAAACCCGATTCAAGAATTCACAATTAATATTCATCAAATTTTAATCTTTGCACAAATATTTTTAAAGCAATCATTGTATTCACATAAACAACCCTAATTTAGAGTTAGTCAATACAGAAAAAAACTATAACAACTATAAATCCATTTACTAATTCTTATCAAGATTAAAGAACCACTTCAACTTTCCTTTTTTAGAATTTAATAACATAAATAAATCAATCTAAACAGAAATGTTAAAAGAACAAAAAAGGCAAGTAGGATTGAGCAAACAAATGGGTTCTAGATCCACTAACAATTGAATCTTGTGATCAAACTTAGATCAATAAAAAGATCAAAACTTTATCAAAAGAAAACCAATTTCTTGAAATACAAAGTAAAACCCACATCTTAAATCAAATACCCACAAGAGATTCATCTTTAAAAAAGAGCAATGTTTGATTGAAATATATATATATAGGTGAGATCTATATATAATAGATCATAAATAATAAGCAAGAGATAGAGATGAAATTGGTACCTAGAGACCAAGTGAGCTTCAAGAAGAATTGGGTGTTTGAAATTATTGAATATGAATAGATAATTGAAGTGGGTTTATTAAAAATGATAAAAATAAAATCACTAAAAAAGAAGTGTGTGAAGAAAGAAAGAAAGGGTATTGTTTGCCGATAATGGATGGTGATGATGATGGCCACTCTCAATAACTCCGCTACTTGTACTAACAACTACTACTACTACTCTTATATCTTGCTTGCTATTTATATTTGTTTTGATATATTTACATTTTTTACATTTAATTTTTTTGAAGTTAAAAGATAATGAAACAACCAAAATGAATTAGCTAGTGTGAAAAATGAGTAATGGATGATGATGTATGTTTTTGGATAATTTGACCACAAATTTATGTCTTGTAGTTTCACACGTTTTCAACACAAGCACTACTCTCAACACTACTATTATCATCATTTTTCCTACCTCAGTGTTATATCAATATTTAATAAGAAAACGGGAATCAATTCGTAGATTGTTGGTGGAAAAATTACCCTAATTCGTTCTATGCTTGACAGCCTCATGTGACTCATTATTTCTCATTGTACAAAATTCCGATGTGTGTTATTTCAAATCCTGAATCAATTCGTAGATCGTTCTTTTTGGGTAATCAAAATGGAAACATAAAAATACCATGGGTTTATTGAGATAGAATAATTGCCTTTGTTAACTCGGGAGAGCTTGGATTGGGCTGTTTGCAAGCAAAAACTTTAGCACTTTTTGTCAAAATGGTGGTGGGCTGGTGGCGTTTCCATCAAAACCCACAACTATCTTTAGGGAAATGATATTCGTACAACACATTTTACTAAATCTACCACACAGGACAAACAACTGAACAGAGTGTACAAGTTTTTAAAGCAAATGTGTGGTAGCTTTATTAAAACCTGTGGTACGAATATCATTTCCTCAACCTTTAGGGTCGCGTCATTAAATCGATACATTTTTACAATAATTAGCTAAGAATTGAAAAATATTACACAATAATATTTTTACAACACACTTAATAATATGTCTTTCGGTAAACCTAAAAACGGACAAAATCAAACAAAACAAAAAAACTAAATAGTGTAACTTCTTCCCATATGTCTTTCTTTCTCCTAAGTATATGTTTTTAGCAACACACTTAATAATATGTGCCTTTATTATTATTGTATCACTTCTGTAATTGTATTTTCGGCTTTATTTTTTTCTCTCTCATATTTTCGTGTTTTTTTTTAATAATCTCATCATTTAATAAGTGTTCACTTGTTCTTATTGCGTTAATCTATTTTAAAGTTCCCATGATTATGAATTGGTCTAGAATTTCAACGCCACATGGAAACTGATATATAGGCCAAGGGCAATGATACTTGTACTATACACTACTACTACTACTACTACTACTACTACTACTACTACTACTACTACTACTACTACTACTACTACTACTACTACTACTACTACTACTACTACTACTACTACTACTACTACTACTACTACTACTACTACTACTACTACTACTACTACTACTACTACTACTACTACTACTACTACTACTACTACTACTACTACTACTACTACTACTATATCTTGCTTGCTATTTATATTTGTTTTGATATATTTACATTTTTTTATATTTTTTTTATAAGAATCCTACAAATCTTGTTACAATTTAACGAAAATAGTCAAACTACAATTATAATTCTCTCAAAAATAATACCAAATAGATGTTTCATAACAAAATATAAATTTTAAAATTCACAAATCACAAAAAAGAACATTAACGTATGATAAAATTAATTTTAAAAAAACTCAAAAAGAATAAAAATACCAAAAATACGGGGGTGATACTAAAAGATACTGGAAATACAGGCCAATATTGAATAGTAAAAATACCGAAAAAATACCGGTTTTCAAATACTAGAGTACCCTCCGGTACCGATAATATCGGCCGGTATATACCGGTATTTAAAACATTGGTATTATATGTTGTGGTAAGAATATCACTACCCATATGCAATCTGTTTTATAATTTTTCTCTTCAAATTTTATTTACTTTTTGTTTTTAAAAAGCAGATGAACTGCCCATGAAAATATGAAATTCAGCTACACACTTGTGTCTTACACTTTAAAGTTGTTATAATAGTTTATTATTCAAGTGTCTACCAATCTACCACTTCAAAATAAAAATAGTCTTGATTGTGTAGTTTCCAAGTGCCTACCAACCCATCCATGAAAAGAAGTCATGTTCCCATAATCACATTTAATTATGCGTCTTTATTTTAGTGAAAGTTATAGCTTTAGATTATCATAACATTAGGTGAATAAATGGATGAGGGTTTTTTTTAATAGGTAACACTAGATAGTTCCGCTTGATACAATACACATCGTGTGACATATGTAAAGTACATAAGATAATATTTTGATGAATTGAAAAAGTTATTATTTTTCATAATTGAAGGCTATCATAATAAATTAAATTGATAATTAACAGGTATATCAGGTATAAATGTTTAAAAAATTAGATATTTAACTCACGCTCCACATGCCATAGTTGTCACCACTCTTAATGAATACCCTCGGGGTTATCATCACGAAGAGAAAATTCCATAATGACACTCGAACTCAATACCTCACTAAAACATATATATCATAATCTGGTACTTTTTTTTTTTTGAACGGATCATAATCTGCCTCTTATAGAATATGAGAATAAAAATTCTAGGTAATTCTATATATATATAAATAGCGTCGCTCGATTTCTGTGCGCGCATGTTTTTTGACAACTATAGTTCCCACCGTTAAATACTCTTACAACAATGGTCCCCAACGTTAAAATTTTTAACTTTTTTGATGAATATAGTCCCTGCCGTTAAATACTTTTACAATAACGGTCCCCAACATTTAAAAATATTAAATATTGTAATAAGCACTAACGGATGTTAACTTTTGTTTAAGTGTTTAACAGGAGTTACAATAACTACCATAAATCACATCCTTTTCTCTAACAGAGAGTTAGGCTATTTTTCCTAATGGATGTTAACGAACGTTAGATGTCATTTGAGTGGCTAACGAGATTTACAAAAGTTGCTGCAATTTCTCTAACTGCATTGAAGTATATAGTATTTATGTTAAATTGATATTGTCTATTGGTCGCCCAATTTAACAAAGGGGTGTGAGTTTGTTTATTTATTTTACGTTTTTATTTTTGTCTTATTCTTTTAACTATTTTATTTTTCAGTCATTTTTGCCTTTATAGATTTTATTTTACAAAGTTAATATTGTATTAGTGCGTTCTCATTTTTTTTCTTCCTATTTTGTCACATTTTCATTTGTTTTTTATATTTTTTAATTTAGTTATATAATTGCTACATAATTAACATTGGTTTTTTTCCCTTCAACTATGCATACAATTGATTATTATATCTTATGTTCGTACACGATAATACATTTTCTGACACACGTTAATAAGAAACAAATAAATGTATCTCCCGCCTGTATAAGGATTCTGAAAGCAACGTTATGTCTCCCGGGGCAACGCCCGGGTAACATAACTAGTTCAATAAATAAACAAACATGAATAATTTCTTGCTTGTTTTTTTTTTTTTTGTAAAGTTAGTTTCGATTCAAACGTGCTGGAGGCAATTTTAACCAGCGATTTGCTGGATCTCCAACCCCCTCCTCATGGAAAATACCTTGAGATGAGAAACCCAAGACTCGAACCCGATACCTCGGGGAAAACTCACCTCCAATAATTTCTTGCTCGTTTATAGAGTCATAAGTAATTTTTACACGCTTTTTCATACAAGTAATATCCATACATACTATAAATGTCACTTCAAAAAATGTTAGTTATTGTCTATGTGGCATGCTTTACAATGCAAGAAACCCCAAAAATGTTGATATGATAAGTAGATAGGAACTTGATGGATCGGTTACTTTTAATTCCCCCACCAAGCAGTTATCCGCTCCCAATTCAAAAGTCAGTTATCCCCTCCCAATTCAAAAGTATAAACCGCCATTCCTTTCCTTTAGTTGCTCAATTCATTCTTTCTCTCTCTATTATTCATCCAACACTTCTCTCTCTCCCGTTATTTCCTACTGCAGTTTCTTTTAAAGGAACGGTTATTTACATCTTCCAAGCAGTTACAAGGTAGGCCATGGATTCCGAATTCTCTCTTGCTATATCTAACTTGATGATCTGGTATGTTGTGTTTCAAAAAAGATTTAATTTTGTTGAATTTTTGTTTGACTTTGTGAATATAACATATTCCGATTTTTTGTTTTGTTTGGTTATTTGTGAGTATATACATTTAGGTTTTTTATGTGTTAGATGGATATGAAGATATGAATGGGGATGATGAAGATTTCAAGACTGTTAAAGGGATAAGATGATGGTTACATTGGTATGATCGTAATTTTTCATTAACAATTATATCTTTGGTCATTCGAGAATGTAAATAATTATGGCAGTTAGTTTGATGTTCAGTTCTCACATTTTGGACGTCATAAACTCAAAACACAAAAACAAAGTTGTTATATTACACGGCTGTATCTGCCATCGCTTTAGTCTTTTTTTGTACTTGTCAAGTTCATGTCTTTATTCAATGAATGTAACCTGGCCAAACTCATGACTGCAGATACCTCTTAACCCAAATGCGCTGGTCATGCCATATCACCACTCAACTGCTGCTAGAAAATTTCTCAAGATATTCAGGGGCAGAAAGAGAAAGCTGCCAAATGTATCTGGTAGATGTACCAACATCTTCATAGTCTAAATCAATGTACAGACGGATATTAAGGTATTATAGTCTGAAGTACAATTTTTTTACTGATGATGTTCATTTGGTGGAATGTTTGCAATGTGTTTGATGAAATGAAACTTTTTTAATTATTTTAAGTTATATATGTTTCTTTGTTTGGAGATGTGTTATGTTGTCAGTTGGATTCAAGAAAATACTTGGTTATTAGGCACTGTGATAAAATTACAATCTGTATGATATGGTACTATTATTTGTATCAAATCTGGCCATTTTCTTCGTATTGTTCCACAACTTTCTTGGCTAAATGAATCCCCTTATTGGATTAAAAGTTGAGTAGTTACTTAAAAGCAGGTATATATTAGCTTCTAACAAGATTAAGAGATATTTGAATGTATGCTTTGGAAGTATAGGGTGGCCCGGTGATGGAAAACAGTGGGTTTCTTGGCTTCAGTCATACGTGATCACTATTTAGTTTTATGTATATGTATATGAATAAGTATAAGTAGGAAGTATAGGGTGGCCAAACGAATCTCTTCAGCCCTACATGATCACCTGAAAGCAGGTAACTTTTCTTTTTCTTTTTGTGGAAGGGGGGTTTATGTTTATTTATATGATGACCGACCACATGTTTCTTTTTCATGTCACCCTTATTTAAACTTGATTATAATGGAACTTGAAGGCCTTTTGTTTAAAGTCATATACCGTATCTTTTTAGTCGTAACCCACTAAACATGCATCACATTATTGTACATACATCATCCTAAAGGGCTAAAACACCTTTAGAGGTAAAACGAGAATTATCTACAGATTGGGCCAAATAGTTAGGTTACAGCATAATATTACAATTTTGGTGCAGTTTTAAAAGGAAACAACTCCACCCAAAGTGTAGTTTTACATGTATAAAACATTCTAAATCGTTCTATTGGTAATGCTGGTCTTGGATTTGATACTCGTGAGCAAGTGAGTTTCATTATCTTTCTATTGATTTGATAAATATACTTATATTATTTGTAGTAAATTTTCAATATTTATTAATATTGTATCACCAGGATTAAAGTTTGGGACAATTGAAAGACTATAATCAGTCTCAGACCAAATCCAGTTTTGCAATTTTGATTGATTGCTGATTGATGAATAATTGTTTATTATATCATGATTTTGTTTCCGAGGCATAATAATGTGTTATGACCGTTATGATTTTTTTTTATGTAGTCGTGGCATGGAAATGCATTTTACACCCCGTTCAGTTAGCTATCGGATAAAATCATTGGGTTTCAATCCTTACATACTAGCGGCAGGATTTTCCATTCTTTTGAGTAATGGTTCATGTACATGAACAAACTAATTGTTGGTTTATACATGAATTGCACTGTTTTATATTTAATATGATTATTTTTTGCCTGCTATATGTAGGTTATGGATGGGACATACGAACACCTAACACCTTCCTTCCCTTCCAGCAACAGTTGGTGTTCGACTTATATCATATTCGAATTTATAAGCAGGTTAGTAAACTGCGGTGTTGCTGTAGATTTTTACTTTGTTTACCTATATTAAATATTTTATATCTTCTTTATTGCTTCATAGCTTACTCAATTGCTTTATAGTCATTACTCAATAATGATGATAATAACATATGAAGAAAAAATTGTTCAGACACTACCCTCACTCATATCACTAATTTGCTAACACGCCACAACTTTTTATGCAAACTATACCAAGGAAGTTCGTTTGCAACCACCAAGATACCAAAAAGTCGTCCTACACTTTGGCCATATGGAGTTTCACGTTAGGGGGGGCGCTAGGTGATGCACTGGTATACCGTCATCCTTACTTCCATGACGGCCAAATACTACCTCCGTACGACTATTTATTAGTGACGCGTTTTTTCCCGATTTTAGAAACCAAACTCATGGTAGTAACTACCTTGCACGGTCAGCTTTGCCTCTCAAGCTCCTCATTATTGATGATGACGATGTACTGGATTTGAAAGAATCCAGTGTGCACTCGGGTGATAAGAAATGACTGTCTTTTTTTCCCAATTTAGGTTATTGGTTAAGTATGTGTGGCCTGGCCATAGGTTTGTTTAGCAGTGGGTTGGATTTAAAAGAGGGTAGTCTTCCAGTTATTCAGGGTTAGTATAGGATCGAGACAATTAAACAGCTTATCTAATGGGCTCTGCTGGACAAAAATGAAGCACGTCTCTGTTTTTAACCCTATTAATTTCGTGTTTTTACCTATACAGGTTGCAGTCTTTTAAAGCAAGGTCGAGATTACCAATGTTCGGACCAAATATAGCTGTTTAACTTCACGTGCAAAAGTGGAAGGTGGCGAAAGGGTTTTCACGCGGGATGGGAACTTCTGGTGCAACGCCTGTGAGGCCGGTATGTCGTTCCCACAAAATCGATTTACTTAGATGTTTTTAAGCTAGCCCAGCTATATCTAAAGCATGGAGAAGACATAATTCTCTAATGATATAAGTTCATGTTTACTAACATATTGGGTAAATGTTATTTATTGGGAATGGGATTATGTTAATAAAGAGGGATGTATAATGGAAATAAAAAAGTTTATAAGGAATTATGTTGTAATTTAACTAAAATGAGTGAAATAGGATTTTTATTTATGGACTAAAAGGATTAATTTAGCTGGTATATTGCAATAAATGGTTGGTTCTTAATTTAGCTGGTATATTGCAATAAATGGTTGGTTCTTGGTTAGTAAGACTATCAGATGCTGTTGGACTTTAATTATGGGATAGTGTAGCCGAATGGAGGGTGTGTTCCACTATTTTGGTACTTCATTATTGGATGAATCAGAACCAGAACAAGAGGATAATGACGTCGATGACGATGATGATGGTAAGTATTTTCTCACCATTTATTAACTTGCAAATTTTCTAAGAATCTCCTATTTAGTGTACGCCAATGTTGTTGCATATACTTGGGAGCTAAAAGATAGTTTTTATTTGGATATCTGGACTTTGTTGTTATAGTACTATTTTTATGGCTTGCCCAACCTATAGGTATTAGTAGTAAACTATAAAGCTTTCAATCATGCATTGAAACAAATTAGTATATTAGAAGGCAATACTTACTTAAGAAGTCATTCTTTAGGCTTTAGCCATCAAAGCTTCAGCTTATTGTTGGGTTCAATATTGAAGATTTGTTGGGAATATATTACAAGAATGTGAAGGATTTTTTTATTTGGATATCTGGACTTTGTTGTTATAGTACTATTTTTATGGCTTGCCCAACCTATAGGTATTAGTAGTAAACTATAAAGCTTTCAATCATGCATTGAAACAAATTAGTATATTAGAAGGCAATACTTACTTAAGAAGTCATTCTTTAGGCTTTAGCCATCAAAGCTTCAGCTTATTGTTGGGTTCAATATTGAAGATTTGTTGGGAATATATTACAAGAATGTGAAGGATTTTTTTATTTATGATTAGATTGAAGATGAAAGCTCTTTGTTCTTGCACCAAGGTGTCATAATTTTTTAGAGTTTAATGCATGGAATGATGGATGAAGCATGTTATTGGACTTATGAAGATGGGTCATATGGATTCAAAAGCAGCTTATTTTTATTAAAAATTTTGTCGTTGTGTATCAAGCAAAAATGATTTTGTAAAATCTATTTTAATAGCTTTAGTAAATTATAGTTTTGTAATTTGGGATATGTTAATATGCACCTATTGGAGTTGTAAAGGGCAATCCCCCCACAGTATCTTTGTAAATATCTATTTTTGACTAATTTTTGATATTTATTTTACCAAAAAAAGAAATACCTTTGAATGTTTTTTTATAATCAAGAGAAATTACCGGCTAATTTTACCGTGGTATCTACAACAAAAATACTTGCGTACTAATTTGACGTCTAGATTCTAATGTTATGTAGATTTGTTTTGCATATTGATTTTATGCAGGTTTCAGGAGGATGCTCAATGGCGCTGCTGATGCTTATTGTTATCATCAACAACTTAGCAAGTATCTTACTTGACCAACAACCAATTAGCCTCTTTTGCTAAGCTCTTTTTCTGTAAATGCTTAGCCATCATTAATAACACAGAATGCTTTAGTTGAATGTAAATTGTACGTGGTTTTGGTGAGCTTTGAAGATGTGATAATGGGTAAAGACTTCAATAAAGCATCGTTTTTACTTGAAATAGTGTCATTAATGGCAATAACCATTATTTAAACTTTTGAGTTCTTGCTGGTAAGTGTCAGGCTATTAAGACAGGAATATACAAAAAAAAGTTTCCTTTAGTTATTTTATTTTGTTATTGTGAATTTGTGATCAATATCTAAGGCTTAAACACCAATTTGACTATCAAAATACCTATACATCTAAAAGCTGTCTTAGATGGAGGTATGTCTATATGTTTATCTTCTTTCCTAATTTCTATAATATGAACCAGAAGTTGGACAATGATTGGTCGGCATGTTGTATGACAAGGAATGGGAGTGAGATAGCTAGCTTTTGTACCGGTCATTCTTAGTTATTTAGTTTGTTATTGTGATAATATCTGAGGCTTAAACTCCATGTTTGACTGCCAAAATACCTACACATATAAAAGCCGTCTTAGATTAAGGTATGTCTATATGTTTTTCTTCTTTTTATAGATTCTCATATGATTTAGGCACCCTAAAATATCGTGTCTCTCAATTTCATATGTGCGTTTAGGCTTCATTGATGATAAATATTACTCCATTTATGATTGATTGGTATGTGTGTTGTTGAATACATAAATATTTTTTAATAATAAAGATTTTTGACCATCTTAATACATAAAATGATCAACTCATAAGAATACATTTATTATGTCCAACTCAATTATGTCCAATGTTCCAAAAAAAACAATTCTAAAATAAAGCTAAAAGAAAATTATTTGGGTTACACGTAGAGTCGAAGTAGCCAATTATATCTTTTGTGCCTTCTCCCATCTCTACTTTTTTATCTTCATGCTTCAGTTTGCTTAATGTTGTATTTCATGTTTTTCCAGAAAAGAGAGAAAAGAGACAAGAGTTGGTAAAGAGTAGTACATGTTATGACAATCTTTTCTTCAGCCTTTTCTTCCGCTTAATGTTGTATTTCATGTTTTTTTATCGCTGCAGGTTTGTCGAGATTTGATTTACACAAATTTTATTTTATTTCAATTCTACTTCAAAAATCATTCATTTTAAGCTTATATCTTTAAGTATATAGCATTAATAAGGTCTTTGAGTTAAAGTTGTCGAATGGTGGCTACTTTATCTGTTGCTGATTAATTGACAGGAGTAATCCAGGTTAATTCTTTTATGGAAAAGTATACAGCAGGATCATCAAACACTACCCGGGCTCTGAAGCCGGGTCAGTGTCTGTAAGGTTCTTTGGTGGGTCCTAAAGTAATGGGAATTCGACACGGCTGATATGGGTAAAGGAAATGGAGGCAAGACCGAAGGGACTATCAAGCGGTAGGAGCAACTCCAGCGTCGGTTAGTGGGCGGACTGAATCGGCTTTGTTATGGAGGAAGATGAGGCTAAAGAATGGGTTGCTAAGGTTGAACCCGGCGTTCTTATTACGTGTGTTTCCTGGCCTCAAGGTGGCAACAATTTAAAACGTATTCGGTTCAGGTTTGTGCTTTTAAGTTCCAAGTTTTGTGGTTCTAATGATGGCCTTTTTTGAACGAGTGATTAACTTATCATATATCTTATTTGTTAGATGTTTAATCACTTTTAAGAAGTTTGAATAGAGTATGTATGTCTTAATTTGTCAGTTCTCTACATGTTCAAAAAAAAAGTAAATGGGTGGGAACCCTCTGGTCTCATGTATCGTCTTGGTACCCAGAGCGCACACCGCATAGAACTCATGCCCGGTGACTCACCATTCTCACACATGGATCACAAGATATCGTTTTTCCACTTGCCTTTGGCAAGATTTGAACCTATGGCTGGAGCATTCATTTGTGGCATGTTGTCACATGATGGTGGTACCAGTTGATCTATGATCAATTGGTAGTTATGTTTGAGTTAATGATATTAAACAAGTTAGTAGACCATAGGTGATGATATAGATAAGAGCGGGCGAGTTCATTTGAGACCTTTAAAATCCCTGAAAGCCAAAGCCGATCAGGGTTCCATGATGGATGATCCAGATTGGCTCAAATCACCCATGGTTGGAATGTCATAAAAATCATATCTGAAATGAAGTTTTACACAATTTTTGGCTTCTTACGAGCTTGGTGATTCTACTCGAACAAACTAATCCTAATGCGACTCGCTTTAGGAGCCCAGAGTCATAGCGGGTGGACTTTTATGGCCACTAGGAGATCTACATATACTGATCACATTTAATTTAAATGGTCTCTAATTTCTTTTCGGTAAAATATTTTCTATTTGAATCTTTAAATGTCATGCATTATTGTTATTTTTCTAAGGAAATGAGCTAATAGTATCGAGTAATTCAACGCTTGGAAGTTATGGCAAAAGGAAAATGAGTTGATCCAAAATGTGCACTATAGCAATTTTATGGGATAATAGAAAGAAATCATGGTGAATAAGGACTGGTCAACATATAAGAGAGAATACTAGCTGGGAAAGCAATTAGGCATGAAGAGATAGTGGTTTCAGTCGATTCCTTTAGGGATGAAGGTAATGGTAAGCCCGATAACGATAGTGGTGAATCTGAAAACTGGGCCCACCATGTTTCACAGATTGAATTGTTTCAAAAAAGGCCAGCTAGGACAAATGAAGCGACACATGATTGTGAGAGCACTTTAATTAACAGCTCACCGTTTAGGACCCGTATAGGAGGATTTGGTAGCTTAGATGAAAACTTCGAATATTGTGTGAAAATCATCCGGTGGCTGGAGTGCCAAGGTTATGTTAAGTAGAAGTTTAGATTAAAAATACTTACTTGGTTTAATTTGAGATCAACCAACCATGAATCCAAAGTGGTCAACACATTCATTCAAACCCTGATCGACGATCCATGTAGCTTGCCTGGCCACTTGCTTGACTCTTTTCCTGATATCATAAATATCAAGCGGCCTAGAAATGAATTCTGCAATAAGCTGTGACATTAAACGTGGGGAAATACATTGAAAAAATAGTAAGTTAGTTTGAGATACTATCATTCATTTTGTGCTCGATTTACAGGAGGCGATATTTGCGGGTTGGGTAATTAATCAAAGTAGGCTATTCATATCACACATCAAAATGGGTTGGCTGTAATCCTCAAATATATCAAGTTTTGTCGGTTTTAAGATATATATAATCATTATATAATTAATAACGAGTAATTAATAAGTTCATTATATACCATCATCACAAGACTCTCACTCCGCTTCTGTGTCAAGCTGTCTTGATGACACTTGCAAGGTTCCTCTATATGGGTTGGATAAGGGTTGGCTTGATAACTGTTTGCTCAAACCGGATCATAAAGAAGTAAACATATCAAAATGGCCCTTCTTCCTATATTTGATCGCTTAAACAAAGTTATGATTCTTTTCTATAGGTATGGGATCCCTCTTGACATGAGGTAATAGTTGTGTCTTATATTTAAAAGATTTTTCTATTTTGTGTTATAAAAACGAGAGTAAGTACCCGCGCGTTGCGGCGGTGAGATGATGGGGGTGATAGGTCATAAAGTGTGATAGGTCATAAAGTGTGATAGGTCATAGAGTGTGATAGCCAAATGCCTTAGCCGTACGGGCTCCGCCCTCGGATTTAAAAATTCGTTGAAAGTATATCGAATGACATCTCTAATGAAAGAGCATGAAATTTTAAGAACACCCATATAATTTTTATAATTTATCGATATACGGTTTTTGAGATAAAAGATTTTGAATGAATTAGGGGAATAAAATGATTTATGAAGGAGAGAGAAAAAATGAGTGGTTGAGATTTGAGTAGAGAGATGAAAATGAAAGTTGTGGGGCATTGATGTATGGTACATCATGCATTATCATGTGTACATTGTTGAAATTGAAAGTTGAAAGTTGAAAGTTGAAATCTTATTTGCTTTATAATATAGTATAGATAATTGAGTAGTTAGTTTATGCATACAACTCTAATATGGTTATTTCTTTAATTATATGCCAATTATCTAATATGTAATTAGTTTTGTAAACCAGGTTATGAACATGATGGATCAAATGATAGACATGGATGCCACTTGAAGAAAGGTTAATCGTGAGATGACGACTTAGATCATTTTTTAGACTTTCAATATCCGTGCTATGTATGTCACCATCCAGGTGCCAATGGGTGTACGACTGGTAAGCTTTCCTTCCCGTGCAATTTAATGTGAAATGCTACGAGTATTTCTCTATGTGAATATTAAAAAATAGCTTTTCACAGTTTTATTAGACACCTACATTCCAACATTAATATAGTCTTACAATAATAGAGCGGTTTATTTTGTCTCTTTCTCTTCAACATCTATTTAACAAAACATATATATTGACAAAGAGCATGTTGCGACTAATAATATACATCATATTGTAACTGATTGACCAATGGAAAAAACCCATGGTTCAGCAACTTCTACATATTAAGGACTTACTATAAATGATCAGGTGACGATGTAAAGGAGTGGAAATTGGAAGCATAGGAGGCTGGTATTAATGAGAAGAAAATCCGCACTATAATCCATTAGGCATTTGTATAGTCCTTGCTCTTGAACCGGATGTGCAACAAGCCAACAATAGATACCAAGGCACGATTTTGGGGTTGTAATACTGCGGTAAAAAGGAACTGTTGCATATATTGTTCAAAAGATGTTTGACTTTTTTACAGAATAGAGAGATGCTCTATATAATTTAGTGAATTGTTTTCCATTTAGTTGATTTATTTAATTTATTTGCAGGAAAGTTATACTTATTTGCCGCAACACGGGACAGAATTATTGAGGAATGATATAAAGAAGACGCGTAGTGATTTGAGGTGTGCATTATTGACTTTTAGAGTAAACTTTGCAAGCTATTCATTGAATGTGACATTAACAGAACTGGGAGAGTTTAGCTAGGCTCATTAACAGGACTGGCAGAGTTTCACCTCCTTTTGAAGAGCGACTCACGTTAGTGTACTATAAAGGAGCGATTTATCGTAAAAGTGTGATTTGTTATTCCCACAATTAGGATTGTTTGCTGATTATATATTAGTTCTTTTGGCTTTGGTTTAATTTACATTATTGATATAGTAATTTTGTTGCATTTTTAAATTTGGGTTGTTAAAAATATAGAAGAGGAAGAATAGTACTTTGTTATTTAACTGAGCATCTTGGAGATTGCATGCCGTCGATGACGTTTTGTTCCTTTCTATGCTTAGATTTACGCACGCCTGTAGTTTATCTTTATCATATACCTCCATACTTCATCCAAATATCAAAAGAAAGTTATCTTTTTAGTTGCCAAAATTCCAGCTCTAACTGATAATGTATTACATGATATCGGTAGAAGAGATGAAAATTTTGACGGGGTTGAGCAATGGGTCAAATCAAATATATTTCTCAGGTTGAAGCGGGTCACGTTTTACCCGGAAACATGTTACCCAAAATTAATAACCTTTTTGGTAATGGATAATTCTTACGTGTATGTCAAATATGATTATCAGATTTACATGATGTCAATAATAATATAATTATTTGAACAATACACTTTAGACAACTTTTGTTCCTTTCATTAGCAACTAAATTCTGTAGTTTTTACATGTTTGACTGTTAAACGTAAAATATTACTGAAATCGACCCATTTAAATTTAGTAGGTCAAAAAACTCTAAATAAATGGCCATATCTGATGGATAGTGCATAGCAATAGGTTGAGATTACAACTAAATAAAACTATAACTAAATTGCATACAGCAATACAACTACAACCCGAAGTTAGATATAATGGTTTGTGTCTTGGTGAATAGAGCAAAGTAAAAACAAGTAAATAGTAGTAATGTGGATGCGGATGAATAGAGGAAGTCAGAGGACATTAGCTGGGTGAGTAGGAGTTAGCTGGTCATCACATCATCACCACCATCTACGTTTAGCCTCCCAGTTTTACACCCCAACCCATTAATCGAGGATTAAGGACATCCAATGGGCTTCTTTATGAATTTAGTTTTTTGGATTTCTACTCTTTTGATGAGATTATAGTACTTTTGATTGCTCTTAATAAGCATCTCTATGTATTCCGTGATTATTCTCTTTTTGTGTTGGTTACTCAATTGGACACGGTTGCTTAGATAAGTATCCCTATTAGCTTTCTTCATGTTTTATCTAACCATTATTACGTATTTCACTTATGTATTTGTTATTCAGTATACAGACCTGTATATCATGAAACGAATATGTTATTATCCAAGTCTTATGATAGGAAGTAATGGTTCATTTTGAGGCCTGCTAAAGTAGATTTTGGATATCTTTTGTTTCGGTAATCGTTTATAGTTTTCCGAAAACATGTTTCATGTACAACGTTCCTTTTTTCTTAACTATCCTCATCTAGAACTTTGGTAACATGCTACACTTATCGTTGATTATGTAATACAGAAATAACCTAAACCGCGACTGGAAGATGACCAACAAGCAATTCAATATGGGTTTCTTGGTTTAAATTGGGTAGCTTTTCCCTTTGAGAATGACACACTGAATGGGTACCGGCTACTGAGTTTGAAGAGGTCGGTGCTGCTTAAGTGTAAGTTTGAGGGACGATTGTTGTGATTCCTTGAGAAGATCGTTTATAATCGAACGACCAATTAACAAGTTTTCTTTTGCATCTAACGATTTAATCCATATTTTATCTGATTCTGGTGTGTTATCTACTGTCACTAATCTATCTGCATTCACAAGTGAAGTTATTCGTGAATTTTATCCTAATTCATAACTGATCATACGTCTCCTATGTTCCATCGTGTTTTTGTAAGGGATCACTTTTATGAATTCTCGCCCAATATCATTAATAAATATTTTGGATTGTCTAATGGCAGTATTGATATTCATGACGTTGCTGGAACATTATCAGGTGGAATGGTTAATTCATGGCCTAAAGAAAGTTTTACTTCTAACATACTAATTTCAAAGTATAAGCCTCTTTTCAATGTTGGTATTTTTAATTGGGTTCCATCTTTAAATACCAACTTGGTTTCTGAGTTGATGGGTAGAGTCGTGTATGCTATTGGTGATAGTAATGGTAAGTTTTATAATATTGGATCACTGATTTTTGATCAAATAATTAAAATTTGTGAGACGTATGATAAGTTTCATCCTATTATATTTCCCTGTACTATATATGGTATCATGTTGAATCAATATAACCCGTCTTCCATACCTGAGCCAATTTTTATTCCACAAGACGAGATTTATGTATATGGAAATGGATCTAATAATCCAACATGTTCTTGCAATTATGTCTCTGGTATACAAGAAGTTGATTAAATTTCACCAAGAGGTGTAGCCAAGTTAATGAAACGGAAGAAATCAAGCATGAAGTCAACTTAAGAATTTAATATTTAAGTATGTAGTTTGTGGCTTTTTTAGGTTTAGTTATACTAGCACGTTGCCCGCGCAATGCAGCGGTGGTCGTGGCGGCGACGATGTGGTGCTGGGGGACTGTTGGTGGTGAATGAGGCGTCGAGTGGTGTAGATAACTGATGTAAAAGTAATTGATGTAAAGGGTTAATGAAAATATTTTTAAAGATAAAGGATTGATAATGTAATTTAATCATTAATGTTAAGGGGTACCATATATGCTATTCTTTTTATAATATAGTATAGATATATATGGTGATATTATGTTCACATGGATCTGTAATCGACGCTATTGTAATTTATCTTCCTATTTATGATGTTATTGGCTTACACAATTATGTTTCTAATTGCTTATGTGTATAATTGCTTAAAGAATAAAGTTTGAAAATTTGCTTACGACTGCAAGCGCATCGCGCGGGTCTAAGCACTAGTATAATATATACATGTAAGTTGACACGACTACACGAGTAATTGCCAAGCCTTGATTACATTTACATAAAAAAAAAACAATCTTTCAAATTAACAATCTACGGTTGCTTAGACATACAGATACTACTAAACCCCCAGCGAAAATCTTGCCAACGCATGCATCTCTCTCCATAAAACACGAAAACAACAAATAATATGTCGACTATACTACTAGTGATCATGAGAAATATATAGTAATCTGTTTACATGTTTTCGACGCGTATACTCTCGGAATTTTGTTTTTGTATGACCATGGTGGCATCTTTTTGGAGATTTAAAATATCAAACTCTTGTTCGCTACAAACAATCCTAAAAGATCGGTCAGTGTTTTTGGTGATATAGTTTCTTTATATGGTATGCCTTGATGTTTTAATTTAAAATCATGTTTAATTGGATAACTGGATGCAAAATCCAAGGATCGATCGCTGATCATGTATACTTTTTTTTTTGTTTTGTTAGATGATGTTAATAATATTTGTAGTTAAATTTATAAGAAAAATGATTAATCTTTTTAACTCATCCTCTTAAAAATCCTCCTAATAATATGATCATGACACATGGTGTAATCAAATGATGAAATTATGAGAGAGAAATAGTGGATTGCACTTGGCATTGAGTTAAGGCATTAGAAAGATTTTTTGGAGGATGAGTTAGGAGAATTAATCATTTTTCAATTTATAAACATAGTGATAAATCTACTACATATTTCAACCATATATATATATATATATTATATATATATATATATATATATATATATATATATATTATATATATATATATATTATATATATATATATATATATATATTATATATATATATATATAATATTGAAAAAAAATGAAATGAAATATATATATATATATGGGAAAGTGAATATAAAGCTGTCCGACACCTAAGCTTAGGTGTGGAACTCTCACATACTAATTTTTTAATATTTGTTTAATGAATAAATGTTTGGGCCCCATGAATTTTACGGATTAAAAAATTAGTATGTGAGTATTTCGCATCTAAACTTAGGTACCTAACAGTCTTATATAACCATCCCCTATATATATTGTTATAGACACCGGATAGCTAACATTGTTGTAGATTTATTACTCATCATATTAATAAGTTTTCGTTAAACGACAAAAAGTTTGGAAGGGTGATAGTACTCCTACCTAGTACAAATTTTTTAGGTGCAGTACACAAACAAACTACTATCCAGTATAGTAAATACTTTTTTATTTTTTATTTTGTTAGATGATGTTAATAATATTTGTAGTTAAATTTATAAGAAAAATGATTAATCTTTTTAACTCATCCTCTTAAAAATCCTCCTAATAATATGATCATGACACATGGTGTAATCAAATGATGAAATTATGAGAGAGAAATAGTGGATTGCACTTGGCATTGAGTTAAGGCATTAGAAAGATTTTTTGGAGGATGAGTTAGGAGAATTAATCATTTTTCAATTTATAAACATAGTGATAAATCTACTACATATTTCAACCATATATAAATGAAATTATATATATATATGGGAAAGTGAATATAAAGCTGTCCGACACCTAAGCTTAGGTGTGGAACTCTCACATACTAATTTTTTAATATTTGTTTAATGAATAAATGTTTGGGCCCCATGAATTTTATGGATTAAAAAATTAGTATGTGAGTATTTCGCATCTAAACTTAGGTACCTAACAGTCTTATATAACCATCCCCTATATATATTGTTATAGACACCGGATAGCTAACATTGTTGTAGATTTATTACTCATCATATTAATAAGTTTTCGTTAAACGACAAAAAGTTTGGAAGGGTGATAGTACTCCTACCTAGTACAAATTTTTTAGGTGCAGTACACAAACAAACTACTATCCAGTATAGTAAATACTTTTTTATTTTTTATTTTGAAAGGCATAGCATATAGGAATTTATCTTGTCTCCATGGTGGGAATAACTTGTTTTATATAAGGAAAAACAATATATGTTTTTCATACGTGTTCGTTCTTCTTGTGCCTTCTGTGCTACGTGTCAATAGCAACCTGTGTGACGGTGTGAGGAGTGGTCCGTTCCTAGTTTCATGGTAAACGATAATGAAAACTACAAATACGATTTTTTTAATTAACAGAGACTACGCGTTATTGAAGTCATTTTCACATATTAAATCATTGGCAAAACTAGAAGTCTACAGAATTTATTGTAAAATAACTAATGATCTATATACCATCCATTTTTAACCATCACTAAATGTGCTTTAAAATGTCATACTGTACAATACTGTGAAACATGTTTGGTGGTGTATGACTAAAAGTAGATGTACAGAACGCTAACAATGTATAATAGACTTCCAATTTAAATACCTCAATGAAAATTGTTAACATCCACAGATTTGGAGAGAAAAATTCACCCTAGTTTCATTATAAATGAAAATTAAATATCTATGACCACTTTAAATATAAGTAAATTGGAACCTGAAATTTCTTGTAAAGAAATAACATGCCTCTTGATAATTTATATTGTCCAAATCTTCAAAGGTTTACTTGGTTTTTGTTGAATTTTTCATTACGATACAAGTATACAACTATCAAAATATATACAAATGAACATATATATAAACGAACATAGGCTGGTTACACTACAACAAATATCTCATTTATTAACACTCATTTCTTCACATTTTTAAAAAATGTAAAAAAATTTGTTAATTTGCTCACACTTATAAATGTTTGAAAAGAACTAACATTTAAAAGTGTGAATAAATTTAAAAAATTAAAATCTTTTCACACTTATATATGTAAAAACAAAAAGTTCACATTTTTAAATGTGTAAAAGTATATAATTGTTCACACTTAAAAGTGTGGAAGTAATTTGTGACACCAAATTTCCTCACACAAGAGGAAGTGCGAGGAAATTGGGTGTGACAAATTAACTCTCACACTTTTAAGTGTAAAAATGTTTGACCTTTTTTCACACTTTTAAGTGTGAACATTTTGTTTATACATTTATAATTGTGAAAAATGTATGACTTTTTTAATTTTTTCACACTTTTAAGTGTGAATTTTTTTTATACAATTTTAAGTGTGAACAAATTAACATATATTTTCACATTTTTTAGAAGTGTGTAAAAATAAGTGTGAGCAAATGACATTTTTGTTGTAGCGTCACTAGTGTACTTGGTGACGAAGCCAGCCTAACGTTAATTTAATTTTTAACAATGACAAATTTATATAAAAGGTTGTGCTAACTGGAAGAGTCGGGTATCATCTAGCGATTAGCTTCGCATCCGGACGTATATACCTGTAAATTTTGAAATGGGCTTCACAGAATATATAAATTTAAATGTTGAATACGTACTTAATTGTCACGTTTAAATAACATTTGAATAGTTAATTAGAAACTAAATATATATGTTGCCGAGTCTTATTGTTTTACATCTCCAAATTACTTATGCTGTTTATTTAAAGATTATCCTTAAAACCATGGGATGATAGTTAACATTTTGTTTATACATTTATAATTTATCTTTATGTCAAGGAAGTGATAGTTCGTATAACACATGTTACGTGATCTAGGAGCACCCAAAAATCTAAGTAGTTGTCGTGTTTTATAACTTAGCATTCTATTTCCATATAAGATACAACTTCTAATACATACGTACATCAATTTACAAATATAATAATATAGATATTGTACGTCACAAACATAAACACAGAAATACACACGCACGTCTATAATATATTTCTTTCTATTTAATTTATCTTTGAAAACATATATAAACGGATTATTTAGAAGAACGAATTTATTTAATTTAAATGTATGCATCTTCATCGGACTTTAGCGTGATTATTTTCGCACCCTACTTAACCACCCAAGATTATATTTAACACAAACAAATATGTCAAAAGTTACTAACACAAAATGTTTAATTAAGTGTTTCTATAACTAAAAGTATATATCGAGGAAGTGTACATGTATGGAAATTGGAAAGAGATAGGGAATAATAATATTTAGATATGCATTCTCAGATGTTTTTTACGTAACGTCATGTGAAAAGCATTTCCTTACGGATCACAATGTGATAGGGTTTCGTATTTGAGTCATTTTCACAATATTCAGGTGTTTTTATATATTAATTAAATGCAAGGTTTCGTATTCAAAGTTTTCTTAAAGTGGTGGTAGAAGCAAGTATTTCTAATGTCAGTTATCACTATATAATCTACGTTCAATTTGCAATAAAATCTAAAAAGTAGCATCCATTCAGGTGGACCGAGCAAAGAGTTGTAACTGCTCGGAGGTGTGTATAAAATCTAGAGCATACCATGGATGCGCTGTAAGACAAAAATTTTTTCTTTTAAAAATCCTTCCTATTTGAACTCATATACGTGTATATATTGATTTGTTTGACCTAACAATTTGTTTTTATGACAGCATAAATGACAAATAAAACTCCAAAGTTTAGATTCTTTTAACTATAAAAAACGATATATCTCTAAATATATATAAAAGAAAAACCTTAATTCTAAAATGGAGAAGTTTGGACCCTTAAATGAAGTTCAACTTTTAATTAGAACCATTAGATCAAAATGCTGATGTCATATACCTTTTATAACTTTTTTAGATTTAATTTTAATATAATAAATTTAAATATGGTCATTAATTATGGAAAGTAATTTCCTACATTTTATAATTATAGAAAGTAATTAATTTAATGATATAATTATGAAAATAATCCTAAACTTTATATTATTTCTTAAAATCACTTCTTTGTTTTGACATCACCGTTATTCAATTCAACATATTTTATTTAATATTGTTAAATTAATAAAATGATACAAATGTACTATGAAGATTAGGTATGTAGATGATTGACTACCTTTTTTTGTATCTATATCATGCAATTGTTACATTAGTATTTTATTAGTTATATATGTTTAACCGCGTATTACGCAGGATATAATCTAGTTAATATGTAAATCCAAATCCCAATTCCCAAAATCCAAATAATAAAAAGGAGGTAAAATTCATTGAATTTTTAAGTGGGCCTAACTTATATGAGCCCATATGAGCTTCATGTCCGGCCATGTCTGTCGGTCACGTGCTCAGTTTTCATTGGATTAGAACTGAATGAGACATAAATAGACATGCGTTTCCCTCGTTTATTTTGGTTTCGACTTTAGTCCATGCATGGACAAACATATCGAGAACAACAATGAAACTGTCGCATATATATAATATATATTTTGTAAACTTTTTCTATGTTTGATAGTCTTTTATAATTGTTTTTAAAATGTGTATCTGATATCTTGATATTTATGTGGAAAACAAGATAGGAATTCTCTACAATGACACTGTAGGCCAATGGAAGGGATGTAGCGCAGCTTGGTAGCGCGTTTAAATTAAGTTCTCTTTTAGGTGAAGGAAGTATGACCACTTTACCAATAGTTGAAACCCAATCGGGAGATGTTTCGGCTTATATTCCTACTAATAAGTTGAAGGTTGTCCTACTTTACCTATGAAGTTGATCCAATTTTAAAATATCTTTATCCTAGGTGAAGTGAATACCTAGGTGAAGAGGGATTAGGGAAAGAGTAGGTCCAGGTTATTTTGTTTACTAATGTTTTATATTTATCAGGTATATAGTGGATACATTGGTTATTAAAATTTGTAGGTAAAAGGTTAAGAGCAAAAGGAAAAGATTATGACGGTGAAAAAGTGGTGCTGGCATAACATGAAAAAGTTTAAGTGAAATGTGTAGGTGATGAGGTTACTTAATGTGTTGGTGTGCCTTTTTTTATATTACTTTTTGTTAATTATTTTGTTTTTATTTTAGTTTGATTGGAAATTATGAGGTATTGTGGCGTATATTAAGGTACTAAAATCTAGGGCTGTCAATCTCGACCCAACCTGAAAAAAGTCAGGTTAGGGTTGGGGATTTTTGACCCACCAACCTGTCAACCTGAATTTTTTCAGGTTGGGTCCGGGTTGGGTTGTTGGGTTGTCAGGTCGACCCGCCAACCCGATATCTTAAAAATATTTGATTTATATAGAATATCTTATACTCCACAATCTACTTATCCATACGCCTCATTCTCATTTTCTATATATCTAATCTAAAGTAACTTCACATCTAAAATAAGAGGAGGATTCAAAATTTTGTGAGATGCTAACTGATGTTGGGTGAGAGTGTGAGACGACAAGTTTGTTAACTTTGTGCCAAGTTCTATCAATACCCTCGTATTTCTTTTTTTCTTTCGTATTTTTTGTTTTCAGCGTACACATCAATGATAGAGCTTTATATTGGTTGATTTATTCCGTTATATATTTATATATATTTGCTTATCAGGTCATATGGGTTGGGTCATGGGTTGGCGGTTGTGGGTCAGGGTTGAAATTTCTGACCTGAAACTTTTAGTGGGTTGGGTTAGGGTCAGAGTTTTTCAACCCACCAACCCGCCAACCCGAACCCGAACCCATTGACAGCCCTACTAAAACCATTTGTAAAAGTATGTGACAAGAGTTATAGGGAAACGAGAATGAGAATGAAAGAAGGGGGGCGGGGGGTGGATGGGGTTAATATGGAAGGACGAAATGTGGGTCCATTTTTATATTTCTATTATTTATTTTGTTTTTTTGTTTTGTTTTGATCAAATATGAATGGAGTAATGTGAGATATTAAATTCGGAGTTAAAAGGTTGAAATTATAAGAAAAAAATGATGATGATGAACAAATGATGATGACATATTAAGAAAGGATATAAATAAAAAGTAAATAATGGTCTTAATAAGATGTTTCATACATTTTAAGTTTTTCTTTTATGTTATTTGGATAAAGATCCTTCAAATTTATATCAACTTTATAATTAAAGTTGGAAAGATCCCATCTCTAAAACTATGAAGAGCGAAAACCAAACCGTGAAATCGAAAAAACCGAGAAAAAACCCAAAACCAAAAACCGAAAATCGAAAACCGAATGAAACCGATTGGTTTGGTTTCCTTTTTCTAAAAACCGAACGGATCGGTTCGGGTTTCGGTTTCATATGCCAAAAAACCGATCAAAAACCGAACCGAACTAAATATAATATAATTTATTTAATATTTATATTACATTACATTTATATTTATTACTTATAGTTAGTAATATGTTAATTTATATAAGCTTTTTGCTTTTTTAGTGTGTAAATCAATATAAGTTTTATCTTTTTAAATAAAAACGCACAACAAATCAATTCGTTTTATAAAAAATTATACCAAATTTAACACCTAAAAGATATAATTAGGTAGTAAAGAGCATCTGTATATTCTAGTTTTGTATATCATACAATTCTTTTTCTTATTAACTGAAAGTTAAATTTATAACATAATAAACTGAAAGTGTAAAAATAAAAAATTACATAAAACCCGAAATTAAAACCGAAACCGAACAAAAAACCGACAAACCTAATAGAAGCATATAACCGAATCCAACGGTTTTGGTTTTATAAAAACGAGGGGATCGGTTCGGGTTTCAATTCAAACCCTTTGAATCTTAATTTTTGGTTTTAATTCAAAGGTTAAAAATTGTCCAACTTTTGAGGGTCTTTATCCATATTATTTTTATATTAACTCTTTCCAGTTACAACTAATTTGAGTTAACAAGAACTACAAATCTTATATATAAAACTTCATCTTCGAGCTTAATTTATAGAAGGGTTGCACCTTCTTGGATCTTTCATTTCTTAATTATTTTTTACGAATTTTATTGTTAGACTCTATCATCATGGGACATGGAAGAAATTTTTGTATTCTAGAACGTAAATTAACTCTGAAGATGCCCTATATAATTTAATGTTTATATTTGATTGTGATGCAAAACACCAAATTCATTGTATGTTGACTAGTTAGGTATGAAAATTGCACAACCATGCGTCCATATCCCCACACTCCACGTGAGTCGAAATTCTATTCATGACCTAATAATTTATATTTATATCATATATATATAAATTAATAAATATTCATATACAATGAATCGAACATAAGTTATAATAAGTTATTTAATTTAATATCTTTGAACACAAGTTACCATGTGATTCATGTAAGTTTTATGTATGATTAAAAGGACAATTTCAAGCATCGAATCTTTGTTACACAAGAAAGATGTTTGATAGAATGACAAACATCATTTACGAATTTCTTGTTGTCTAAATTAAGTGATGTTAAATCCTAGGATTAAGGTCAACTGTCCTAAAACCAACAAACATTTTTTCATATAAAATGATTGAACGATATAAATATGATTTACGCCGGTTTCTTGTTCACCAAAGAGATCTAGATTCCTAGAATTGAGGAGGTCAATGATCATTAAAACTAACGAACTAGTTTTCATATAAGAAACTTATCTAGATAGCATGCATGTATCAAAATATATTTGTTACAGAATCAGAAGCTAATGCTGGCTATTGAAATGTCTATGTATGCCTTGTATGGTAGTATTGTAGTTTAATGATGTGGGGCGATATTGTTATGATTCTTTTTTATGTGTGCACATGAGAGTGCATTTAATGCATTTATTAGGAAATTGTACGTAAAAGATGACAAATGTTTTCTCAAGAACTGAGAAATGCATTTTTCTTTAATTTAAAGGGATACATGTGTAATGCGGCGATGGTAGTGAGCAGTGGCAACGACGACGGGTGGCGGTGGAAGCGGTGGAGTAGTGATGTGGTTACTAGTATAAAAGTAATTGATTTAATGGGGTATTGTAGTTATTGTAAAAGTTTGAGAGATGTATGTTGTAAATAGTTTCATTAAGGTATTATAGATATATTAATTGAAGATATTTAAATCAGTGAATAAAATAGATGAATAGTCTAAGTATTTTAAAGACTGATAGTTGAAAAAAATAGAAAGGTGATTTAATTTATAAGAAAGTAAAAATAAAAAAGAATCTTGTTACAATTTTACTTTTTGAGGTACAATCCTCATTAGAAAAACTCAATTTTTATATAGATTGTTTTTCATACTAATATTTTTACTTTAAAAAAATATGATAAAAACACTTTAAAAAGTAAGCATCATAAATTGATAAATTTAGGGATAAGTATCTGGAAATGTGATGAATTATACACAAATGTTTATGTTATGTAATTAACTACTCGGATGTTTATTGTATGCAATGAACTTTCAAATCTTGGTTATTGGATGTATTTGGGTATACGTGGCAACCATATAAGCTGTCACTTGTAAGTTTTTGATTGGTTGGATACATCCAATAACCAAGATTTGAAAGTTCATTGCTTACAATAAACATATGAGTAGTTTATTACATAACATAAACATTTGTGTATAGTTCATTACATTTCTTGTTGTCTAAATTAAGTGATGTTAAATCCTAGGATTAAGGTCAACTGTCCTAAAACCAACAAACATTTTTTCATATAAAATGATTGAACGATATAAATATGATTTACGCCGGTTTCTTGTTCACCAAAGAGATCTAGATTCCTAGAATTGAGGAGGTCAATGATCATTAAAACTAACGAACTAGTTTTCATATAAGAAACTTATCTAGATAGCATGCATGTATCAAAATATATTTGTTACAGAATCAGAAGCTAATGCTGGCTATTGAAATGTCTATGTATGCCTTGTATGGTAGTATTGTAGTTTAATGATGTGGGGCGATATTGTTATGATTCTTTTTTATGTGTGCACATGAGAGTGCATTTAATGCATTTATTAGGAAATTGTACGTAAAAGATGACAAATGTTTTCTCAAGAACTGAGAAATGCATTTTTCTTTAATTTAAAGGGATACATGTGTAATGCGGCGATGGTAGTGAGCAGTGGCAACGACGACGGGTGGCGGTGGAAGCGGTGGAGTAGTGATGTGGTTACTAGTATAAAAGTAATTGATTTAATGGGGTATTGTAGTTATTGTAAAAGTTTGAGAGATGTATGTTGTAAATAGTTTCATTAAGGTATTATAGATATATTAATTGAAGATATTTAAATCAGTGAATAAAATAGATGAATAGTCTAAGTATTTTAAAGACTGATAGTTGAAAAAAATAGAAAGGTGATTTAATTTATAAGAAAGTAAAAATAAAAAAGAATCTTGTTACAATTTTACTTTTTGAGGTACAATCCTCATTAGAAAAACTCAATTTTTATATAGATTGTTTTTCATACTAATATTTTTACTTTAAAAAAATATGATAAAAACACTTTAAAAAGTAAGCTCTAAATTAAGTGATGTTAAATCCTAGGATTAAGGTCAACTGTCCTAAAACCAACAAACATTTTTTCATATAAAATGATTGAACGATATAAATATGATTTACGCCGGTTTCTTGTTCACCAAAGAGATCTAGATTCCTAGAATTGAGGAGGTCAATGATCATTAAAACTAACGAACTAGTTTTCATATAAGAAACTTATCTAGATAGCATGCATGTATCAAAATATATTTGTTACAGAATCAGAAGCTAATGCTGGCTATTGAAATGTCTATGTATGCCTTGTATGGTAGTATTGTAGTTTAATGATGTGGGGCGATATTGTTATGATTCTTTTTTATGTGTGCACATGAGAGTGCATTTAATGCATTTATTAGGAAATTGTACGTAAAAGATGACAAATGTTTTCTCAAGAACTGAGAAATGCATTTTTCTTTAATTTAAAGGGATACATGTGTAATGCGGCGATGGTAGTGAGCAGTGGCAACGACGACGGGTGGCGGTGGAAGCGGTGGAGTAGTGATGTGGTTACTAGTATAAAAGTAATTGATTTAATGGGGTATTGTAGTTATTGTAAAAGTTTGAGAGATGTATGTTGTAAATAGTTTCATTAAGGTATTATAGATATATTAATTGAAGATATTTAAATCAGTGAATAAAATAGATGAATAGTCTAAGTATTTTAAAGACTGATAGTTGAAAAAAATAGAAAGGTGATTTAATTTATAAGAAAGTAAAAATAAAAAAGAATCTTGTTACAATTTTACTTTTTGAGGTACAATCCTCATTAGAAAAACTCAATTTTTATATAGATTGTTTTTCATACTAATATTTTTACTTTAAAAAAATATGATAAAAACACTTTAAAAAGTAAGCATCATAAATTGATAAATTTAGGGATAAGTATCTGGAAATGTGATGAATTATACACAAATGTTTATGTTATGTAATTAACTACTCGGATGTTTATTGTATGCAATGAACTTTCAAATCTTGGTTATTGGATGTATTTGGGTATACGTGGCAACCATATAAGCTGTCACTTGTAAGTTTTTGATTGGTTGGATACATCCAATAACCAAGATTTGAAAGTTCATTGCTTACAATAAACATATGAGTAGTTTATTACATAACATAAACATTTGTGTATAGTTCATTACATTTCCAGGTACTTATCCCATAAATTTAACATAATTCAAAAAATAATGTCACAAATGAAGCATTTAATAAAATATTGATGCATAACAAATTAACAATCAAACCTTTATAAAAAAATATATCAAGTACCTAGAGTTATACTGGGACATTTGTTTTATAAATTAAATAGTTATAAACTGTGACAACCAACTTCATTTTGGTGGGTTGGTCATGGTTATCTTCTAAATCCACTATGTGGGCCCCGGAGGTGAGTTTTCCCCAAGGTCTCGGGTTCGAGTCTTGGGTTTCTCATCTCAAGGTATTTTCCATGAGGAGGGGGTTGGAGGTCCAGCAAATCGCTGGTTAAAATTGCCTCCAGCACGTCTGAATCGAAACTAACTTACAAAAAAAAAAGTTATAAACTGTGACATTTTCTAAATTTTAAATTACTAAATGCCTTTTGTTTATCTCACACCAATTCAATGTACATAGATTAATACTTGAGGATTTTTAAGACTTTAATACTTTGAGTTTAAATCCCGTTATAAATAAAATGCTTTCTGGGCTGAAGGCAGAGGCTTTTCGAAAATAAATAGATTTCCTCTTATTAAAATTGGATATACGTAAAAGCAATGCCACTGATCTTAAACTTATCATTTACTCCCTCCGTCCCATTTTAATTGTCCTATTTTGACCGGTCAAGTCTTTTTCTTCCGACTTTGACCGTAAATATCTTTGTTTGTGTTATATATTAGTTGATGAAAGTTATATCAATGAAAAGTACATTTAAAACTCAATCAATTCATATATGTTATATCATGTGTTATATAACATAAACAAAAATATTTACGGTCAAAGTTGAAAGAAAAAGACTCAAAAAGTCAAATTAGGACACTTAATATGGAACGGAGGGAGTATAAAAAAGGACACGGTTAAATAATCAAAGCCCTTCAGATTTAACCGTATTATCTGACCCTCGGGCCCCTACCATGGGTGCATGAATGTAGACTAATAATAATCACTAAATAAATACGACAAAAAAACATAAACAAAAATAACCAGATTAGATATAAACAACTTGGGTGGGTTGGCCAGGGGTATCTTCTAAATCCACTATGTGGGCCCCGGAGGTGAATTTTCCCCAAGGTCTCGGGTTCGAGTCTTGGGTTTCTCATCTCAAGGTATTTTCCATGAGGAGGGGGTTGGAGGTCCAGCAAATTGCTGGTTAAAATTGCCTCCAGCACGTCTGAATCGAAACTAACTTACAAAAAAAAAAGTTATAAACAACAAAGCCATTGTGGAGTTCACTCATTTAGTAGACTCTTGTCTTTCTGAGAACAGAGATCAAACCTTGAGGATGTGGTAATTTTGTATTATTTGATCTAATTTATAATATAGGTTTTGCCATTTAAAAAATAGATATAAGCAACAAATCTTCAATCTCTCCAAAAATAGTTTCAAAATCCAGAATAAAACCATAAAAATTATTAAACCCTAAACTTAAGATTATGAAACAGGCCACTCCATATGATTCAACGAGCAACAGTCTGGTACTAGTTATCGAGGCGATGTCCATCTCCACCTCAGTATGAGAGCAACATGATACTTAGGGCTGTAAACAAACAATGAGAGCAAGGACCCCCTAAGTCTTGAGTTAAACACCACCACACTAACTGAATGTTTTCACAACATGTTAGTTGCTAGTTTAAGGAGAGATGGTAAAAAGATAACAGCAAAACGTACAGAAAAGTTGAACCATCTCAAAAACGCTACAAGATGCTGGATGCATAACATATCAACCAGACGAACTACAAAAACATTGCAATCAAATCCTAGTCCAGGCATCGTTTACAAAGATATCTCCTTTTTGTACATACCAAATTATTATAAAAAATTATGTTCTTCATCATCACCTGTTGTGTTGCTTATGACATACATCAATAAACTACATGCAATATCACAAGGATCATCATCTCTGGACATGCCAAGTATGTTTCTCGTTCATAATACAAAGATTTAACCATTGATATGATTTGTAAAAAGAGGAGCACATTAACGCTTTTTGGCTCCGGGGGTTTCAAAAAATACTCCTGTTCGTTTGGCACATCATGTCAAGATCCGATCCTTGATGCAAAGTCTTTATTTCCGGGTGGTCAGTTGGTCAAATACATGCTCTACTGTCTTCAATCCGGCTGACAACATGAAAATATCCCGAGACACAGGGATATGATCAAGAAATGTATGATATCATTGCTTTAGGAAGTAATCTTTTTAAGATTAGATATTATATGATATCATAACTTTCCTTGGGCATATGATCAAGAAAATGTATATACTCTTAGTAGCTTCTGGTTTGACTCATGGGATCATAATCATAAGCATCACCAGCTTTCACAAAACGCCCTTTCACACGCTTCCTTACATCTGCTCTTGCCTTTCGTGTAGCATACCTTACTCTCTTGTCAAATCTATTGTAAAAAGGATACACAATATAAGAGATTTTATTTATAAAACTAGAGATTGCAACATTCATTTACTTGTAAATGCTAAACAGTCAAATTAACAGATTAAGTAAAAGGTGACAGTTTAAGGTCAAACGTTACCTCCTAAACTCATTTTACTTGTCAATTTGTTTGTTATTCAAACAAAAAATTTATCTTAAATCTTATACGGCACATTGAGTAAAAGAAATTTGGACAAAAATATTGTCGACCCAACCAGAGCTGCTTTCTCCTATACCAAATATTACTCCTTTGATCTGTTACACAACTGCCCAACCCGCTCATTTGCCACCAGTAAATTAGTGTGCAAAAAAGTTCAGAGGTACTCACTTGCGGTTCTTCTTTTTTTCCTTGTAACGAAGGACCGCATCATTCCTGATACCTGCAGGAGTGGTGCTATCATGAGCTGGGGTGCTCCAGGGTGGCTCACCCATGAGAAGCATAGATGAAGCTCCACAGTCTTGATAATCAGCAGCAGTGCTCTCCCCGGTCAGACTTGAAAATGATATATTAGAGAGTTGTCTCCCATAACAAGGGTTTGGTTCGGTTTTACAGCTCCTTAGAGAATCAGCCGATGCTCCATTACTGCAAGTGGGTTGTATTCCATGTCCATGTCCAGTCGAAGACTCCTGAAAGAACAAAAAAGGCAAAAGGAATAATCAATAATCATGGGCATTCAGCGTCTGAAAATATACCGAGTTGCGACATCAACTATATTTTATGTTCTTGTGCTACTAAGAAACTGAGTGATAAAATTTTGATACATGACTTACTAATTAATTAGTAAATGATTCCAATAAATTCCAATCCATAAACTTAATTGTGATGCAGGATATAATAAAAATACTACACAATCAACAATAACTATCAAAGTTATGTTACCTTAGCAGCATATGCACTGTGACAAATGGATTCAGCAGCACACATTTCTTTAGTACCGAATAAGCTATCGATCCCATCTTTTGCAAAAAGATGCTCCGGATCATTATGCCCATCGCCAAACAGAACCTCATATTTCTCAATGCTTGAGTCAACTTCATCCATATTGAAGTCATCATAGAACCCATCATCCATGAACAGTTCACTCCCTTTAGTAGATAACATCTTCATACAAAAAAAGGTTGCAAACATTAACACCGTATTCTTATTGGGTTAGATTCAAGAGAAAGTCTCCTTAAGGTAGGAAGGATTTTGGAAGTGACATGTATCTGATTCTTTTACACCACAATGCATCTATTCTTAAACCTTGATGCACCAAAAATTATTGTTGCATCGAGTAATAAAGATGGATCCAACATGTGTAAGCACCATAATCCTTCCAACACTTTCTACGGTAAGGAGACTTTTCTCATGATCCTTCCCCTGTTATTATTCACAAGATACAATATTTATTTTTAAAAAGAATAATATAAATGCAAAAACATGTCTAAATTACCTTCAACATAGACAAATCTTTTGGATCAGCTTGTTTCCGCAAATTATTATCTCCAATTGCCACCGACAAAGCTTGATCATTTTTGGAATCCACGATGCTCATTAACCCCATTTCCTGCTCACAAGTGGAATCTATACCAGAATCGGACATAAAAGACCATATCGAGGATAATTCAGCTGCAGATGGGCAGCCAGAGTAGCAATTCAATGTTTGTCGACTATGAGAACTGGAATCCGAATTAGACCCACTGTGACACTCCCAATCACAATTTTGACAAAGTGACAGTTTTTCCTCAACACATCTAACAAATGCTGGTTGTGAATTGCATTTATCGCATACAAGTGTTCTTGAATGTCTTTTGGATAACGCGTTTGCAGAATGAATATTACGATCACATGATAAACACAAGTAAGCTTCATCTGATCTACAATACACCATTGATCTTGCCTCGTGGCAATAATCGCAATTAAAGCCCATTTCTTCTAAAACCCAAATCAAACTTAGTTAAATATCAAAAACCCAACTTGTAAAATTAACAAATCTGCATAGAATAAATGAGAAACTTTATTAGAAGATAAGAATCATGACTATTTGACTTAAAAAGGCACAAACTTTATTGATTTTTGAATATGTTCTACAGTATTGTCAAGGTTCAATTCAAGAACAACTTATCTACACAAATGGTTTATGCATATATTCCAATTTACGAGTAACATCTTTTAAAAATTCCAATAAGAAACCACTTCCAAGGTGGCCCGGTGGTCTGGCCGATGTCCTCACACGAGTTAACAGGTTCGAATCTCACTAGGTAAACATAGAACGTTTAGAAACGGTCACGGGATACTCGGGTTAGACCACATCAATCTAAGTCAAAAACTAGGATATCCTAAACAGGTAAACCTTATCTACTTATCATTTTAATAAGTTAAATTATAAGATTGAAAAGGGTGTTTTCTATTTTGCATCTATACAATCAAAAGTTGAAGAATTCAATAAGTATACACATATGTTATGAAATGAACATCAAGAAACTGCAAATCTTGAAAATAACAATATTATTGCATATCTACACAGAGCAAGACTACAATAACAAATAGAAACCTTAGTTTATATATCAATAATAAAAAAAAGTAGCAAAATAAAACATGATATATAGCAAACAAAAATAAAAAGCTATTAGATTTACCTAAAAACTTGGTTTTTTATTCACAAGAAAAAGACTCTTGTTATTATGAACAAATCAAGCAAAGAAACAAAATGAAACCCATTTTAGTAAAAGCAAAAACAGACAAAACCCAGATAAAGCTTACCAAAAAGTATGTAAATTTCTTGATAGATTTTGTTGGCTGGCCTTTGAAAACCCTAAAATGGTAAGAGATATGTTTAAGACTTTTTTTTTTCCCTTGTTAATATCTCATCACAGGTGAGTGTGAGGTAGGTGTGTAAGATAGATGTTTTGACAACACAACAATACCAAACTAAAATATCATCAAAAGGGCAAAAAAGTGCAAAGAGTGAAGGGGTGTGTGTGTTTGGAAAGTGGACCTTGTCACTTTCATCGCATTTAAAAGTTAGGCCCTTAAAAGTTAAAGAGTTAATTACAGTTTTGGTCCCTGTGGATCAAAAATTACCGTTTTTATCCTTAGGTTTCATAAATTACCGTTTTAGTCCAAATAAGTTTACCCCGTCAACAATTTTGGTCCAAATTCTAAACGAACGTTAAATATGAGGTCATGTGACATGCACATGATGGATAATTTAGTCTTTTTATACTACAAGGACCAAAAGCGTAATTAACTTTAAACTTTTTTTTTAATAATATAATTATTAATATTCCCAAAACCAAACCAAACAAAAATGTCAGCTTCCAATGTCGCTCCTTATTCCCAAAACCAAACAAAAATGTCATCGGACCACCACCACCCTACCCTTCACCGGCGACCAACTTCCAACCGGAACAACCACTCACCATCATCACCACCACCTCCTCCACCACCACCACCACCATCATCCAAACCCAATGTCACCACCACCCTTTACCACACCCATATCGGAATATTCGCCTTAACATGGTCTCGAACTTTATTCGGCCGATCTCTTCACCTTCATCTCCTTCCATCCACCACCGCCGATGACGACGACGATTCCCTTTCCACCACCTCTTCCACCACCACTACCACCATCCATTATTTCCATCTCCAAATAAAACCCTTAATTTTTTGGAACAAACAAGGATCCAAAAAAATACAAATCTCAAACACAACTAACAAAAAAGACTTAATCCAAATACACTACGATCTGTCTCGGGCCAAATTTGGATCCGGCCCAGATATCATGGGACGTACATAATTGGTTAGCGAATGAGGATTCAGATGATGGGTATGCATTGTTTATGTTTCGGTTTGAGAAATCTGGGTTTGATTATCATGAAGATGATAAGTATTTGGTGAGGTTGAATGCTTCCGGGTCTGGACTCGGGTCGGGTTTTGGGTTCGGGTTTGAGATGAAGAAAATGAAGAAAGGGATGTTGAAACGGGCGAAAAGCTCGTCGACGTCTTCGTCGTTGTCTTCGGCGTCGTCGGGTTGTGGATCGGTTATGGAATGGGAAAGCGTTGAGGAGAATGAGCTTAAAGGTCCTAATGGTTTTTCATTACTTGTTTATGCTTGGAAGAAAAAAAAAATCTGAATCAATGGTTTTTTTTTTTTGTAAGAAGGGGGTTGAAGAGGAAGGTAGATTGCAGGTTTGAGATTCATCATTCATGTATATATGAAATTGTTTTTGACAAAATATAGATAATTACAGTTTTGGTCCTTACAAAATGAAAAGACTAAAATACCCATCATGTGCAGGTCACGTGATGGGTAAGTTAACGTCTGTTTGAAATTTAGACCAAAATCGTTGATGAGGCAAACTTATTTGGACTAAAACGGTAATTTATGAAACCTAAGGATGAAAACGGTAATTTTTGACCCACGACAGGGACCAAAACTGTAATTAACTCAAAGTTAAAACTAATTTTTTTTTTTCATTATCTTTTGAGAGTTAATTGTACGGGAGGGGATTCCCTCAAGTTAATTCCCTGACTTGACTTAAGTTGGGGAAATTTTAACCCTTGAATAAAATCAAGGGCCAAGATTCAAAGATCATCTTTGAATAATGACCTTTGATTTTCATCTAAGGGTCAAGATTACCCTAACATTATGTTAGGGGTAACTTGAGGGAATCTCTTCCCTAATTGTACACGGGGTCCTCGCACATATGACACATGTGACAATACATTATTTTTTATTTCTTAGTTGAAACTAGCACGATACCCGCGCAATGAGGCGGTGATCGTGGCGGCGACTGTTGGTGGTGGAGGCGGCGATGAGTAGTGTAGATAATTGATGTAAAAGTAATTGATGTAAAGGGTTAATTGAGATATTTTAGAAGACAAAGGATTGTTAGTGTAATTTAATCATTAATGTTAAGGATAGTGTAGATGAAAATATTTTAAGGGGTGCTAGGTGAAAATATTACACATTTTGAACATTCAAAATAAGGTGGTTTTTTTTTATAAGATAGTATAAATATTTAAGCAATCAAATCGTGGTTAAAAATATCTTCATTTACTTACTTACCCAGGTAATGTGTAATATGTATAACATAGTTCGTTAAATTTATTCATAGCTTGTTATTGATGAGATGTATATCAAAACAAAATCCAAATCATAATATTGTTCCCTTGTTCTTGCAAGAGTCTTATCAATCTTTATCAAGTTATTCTTATTCAAGTTCAAATTTGAATTGAAGTTGTTTGAAGCAAGTTTCATCACGTATAGAGAAATATGACCTCCAAAACGAGTTGCGTTTAAACTTACATAAGATTAACTCCAAATTTTTATAAATTTTTTAAATTTTTATTGAACTTCCAAATATTGTGTAACATGAATACATATGTAGTTGGTGTTGGAAAGAAGTCATGATTTATTGGGCTATTGGAGCTCTCATTTTAGCTTATTGAATTATCTTAACAGGGATTCATAGGTCCAACTAGTGTTTAGTTCCGGGTTTCTCCTCCTACTAGGTATTGGAGGTGAGGGGACTCTCTAGCGCGGACCCGGTTAAGAAAACGTGTGTTAGACCCTCCGCTGCGAGTAATCCACACCTTTTTATATATAAAAAAAACTAGTGTTTTTACATATCTTTACATAAATGTTTGATGTTTATCACCCCCTTGTTTTACAATTTATCTGATTGAAGGTCGATTCGTTTTTCTTAATAGCTGATTTTTTTACGGATACAATAAGTCCATAAACCAACCCTAGTTCATAACTTTTACTACGAATTTTTACCCTAAGGGTGTAGAGCCACAACTTGACAATTTGGCAAGTTTTGGCTTAAAACCTAGCCAATAGGACGCTGCCACGTGTACATGCCAAATGCTTGCCAATTCTTGTCGATCCTTGCCAATTTGCATGGTGTAGTGCTAATTTTTGCCAATTATTGCCACTTTCAAAGTTACCAAATAAACCCTAAACTTTCATTAAACTTAAAAAACACATTACAACTAAATAAAACATTACATTTATTTTAAACATAAAACACACAAATACATTTAAATAAAAAAAAAGATCACTAAACATCGATGTCTAGGTCTAAGCTAGCCATGTGCTCCGTAGTATCACGACGTAACATGTAATGCGTCTCTTCGTTACGTAAATGCTAATGAAAATTAGGGACGGTAGCATGAACATCGTTTGGAGGATCCCTGATGTACACCGGTGATATCGCGTTGTCGTCGTCCTTGAGGATCATGTTATGTAAAATAACACACGCATACATCGTGTTAATGATCTTTTCTTTCTTCCTCATCCGTGCCAGTCATTCTATGATAGCCCACTTTTTCTTCAGAAGCCCGAATGCTCGTTCAACGTCTTTTCTCGCAGCCTCTTGGAGTCTTTTTATTACCTTCTCTTTATGAGCGACCGGGTATGCATATGCTTTTACAAAACAAGACCAAGGAGGGTAAATACCATCCCCTAGATAGTATCCTCTACTGTAATGGTTACCATTAAAGTAAACCTGTACCCAGGAGACTTCCCATTCACTTCGGGAATAAACAATGGCGATTGCTTCAACACATTGATGTCATTGTTTGAACCTGCAACACCGAAATACGCATGCCAAAACCATAAATCACAGGAAGCCACAACCTCAAGTATGATAGTCGGGTGTTCATGATCACCCTTGTGGTATTACCCACGCAAACTATGTGGGAAATTTCTCCAAGTCTAGTGGGTACAATCGATGCTACCGATCATGCCAGGAAAATGATGTTTAGCTTCATGCGCCTCATATAAACGCGCAACATCGTGGCTAGTCGGAGAACGCAAATACTCTTCATCATATAGTTGCATTATGGCGCTGAAAAAATAGTCTAGACACTCACGAGCAGTTCTAGTAGAAAACGACAACCCTTCATCATAGTTATCGGCGATGTTGCCGTACGCTTTGCCGTAGCGTGCACGTGCACTTTTGAATTGGTGAGAACCATCTAGTACCCGTCGCATTCACCGAATCCCGAAACCATGGAAATCTTGCAGTGATATCTTCGACGATTTTCAGAAACATAGACTTTGACATACGATATCTCGTACGGAAAACCTCTTCATCAAACATTGGATCATCTACAAAGTACATGCCCATCAATTTCTCATGAGCAGTGTATCGATCTCTCCAAATAAATCTTCTAGTCGAAGAAGATGATGCAGTGTCTTCTTCTAAGGCTGCAAGAGCAACGGAAGCCAAGAACTCGAAGCCGCCAGAAGACGACGACGACGAGTAATCGGAACTTCCGAATTCAGGGATTATTGCTACGGGTAGTTGTTCGTCGTCAGACATTTTTTTGTAATGAAAATTGATATAGGGTATGTATGTTGTATTTTGGTTGTTTGATAAATATGTATGTGTTTGATATATATATATAGAAGTTGAAAAAAAAATAAAAATACAAAAGCCGCTCCAACGTTCACTTTTTTTATAAAAAAAAGGTCACTAAGCCACGTGGCCATGCCCCAACGTTCACTAGCATCGGCCAAATATAGCCGATGAGAGCCGATACAATGTGCCGATGCTTGCCGATGGAGAGGGGGCAGTGAAGCCAACGCGCCGATATATGCCGATGAAAGGAGACGATTGAATGTGCCGACTGCATCTTGCCCCTAACCAAACCTTATTGACCTATTGTGGATATTATTTGGTACACATTTTGTCGTCTACAAAACAGATTTCACATGTCTTGGTCACCTTATCCAGCTTGTTTTTACCAAATGTCTCCATTTTGGATACCTGTCATGTCTCCCCCCTTGACTACGTAAATAAGTAATATAGCTTTCTTATATATGTACACACTACAAGACACATAATGAATGCCATGTGTTTGTACCTTTAAACGACGATTGATGAGCCCATCTTGGAAGATATATAGTAGGCCATTCCAATCATAGGTAGCCAACGAATTAAGCCATCAAATATCCAAGATCATCTCTAATGGTAATATCAATATCTCTTAACATACCCGCCACGAGTCATCTCAGCAACACGTCAGCATACTGTTTTAACATAACGAACTCATTTTACCTCCAATTTAACATATTAAACATCAATATCTTCATTCTCCATCATCATTTATATTAAATTAAAAAAACCATATTAAATATATAAATATACACACGAAGAGAGCCTGTGACAACTCGTAATTTATTAACAACGGGTTAGTCCTAATCTCGATCATTTATATAATTTCGTCTAATTTAGAGATTATGACGTAGAAATTATTAGTTAATTGAACATTGATATGGTTCAATTAGACGTATCCTTATGACGTAGACTATTAGCTATTTAGACGGAATGCCGAGTCTTAAAATAACTTTAAATGAGATATTTAAAGGTTATAAATTTTGCACAGTATTAGACTGTCTAAACTTAATATTTCTAAAGTTTAGTTTAATTAAATTTTATTGTCTTGTCTTAACTAAAATGAGACGAGGGGAAATACCTCTACTTTACATTTTGACTTTTAGGTCAAACGGTATTAATTGTAAGCATTTTACCAAATTAAGGGTATTGGAAATATCCCAATTAAGGCCACATGGGCCGGTTTCCTTACTTGTGGTTAGTAATTAAACAACAAACATTTTCCCTCCTTCCTTCTTTCTTTTGATCGACCAACACCACACACACACATCACACAAAACACACATACATCAATCAGAATCTCTCAATCTCTTCTATCTTCTTATTCTAAATTGGTTTTGCAAGGGAAGAAATCATTTGGAGATTTTAAGGGTTTATTATCATTATCAAACATCATCATCACCATCTTCAATTATCTTCAAGAACATCAAATTTTGGTAAGTCTAAATCATCCCTTTTGCGTCTATTTATGTTTACTTACTCTTTTCTAGTCATTTCGAGTTTCTACATGGCCTAAAACGACTTAAAAATGGAATTAGGGTTTAAATAGGGTTTTGGTTTGATTTGATCGTTTCGGAAGATTCGATGATGTTATGGATGAAATTATGGGTTGGGTTATGTGTATTTATGGTTAATGATGTTTGGTTAGGCTTCAAATTGAGTTACAAACTCTTACGAGTCGTTTTGATTTGATTTGGGTCGAATTGGAGTGTTTTGGGTTTGGTTTCCTGCATTTTTGAGCTGCAGGTGCAGGCTGCAGGAGGTGGCCACTGCGGCGCAGTGGGCACAGCCCTTCCCCACTGCGGCGCAGTGCCATTGTACTGGTCCTGGTTCGATTTAGCCCACTGCGGCGCAGTGAGCATGGTTCTGGCTCACTGCGGCGCAGTGGATACCTTCTGTGAAATTATGCGCGTTGATTTTTAAACATTAATAACTTTTAATCCGAAAGTCCAAATAAGTTATTTACTTTTGGTTGGTAAAATGAAAGTTTGAAACACATTCTCGGTTATGGCATTCTAGGGTCTATAGCTAAGTGGTTGTACGTAGGATACCCGTCGTCAAGGGATTTGATCCTCATTTTGGTAATGATATCATAGGTTTTGGATAACCAGGAGAATTGACTGTGGATCTTCTCGAGCTACATTATACCTTTTAGCACTTAGATCGCTAAGGTGAGTTTATGACGCCCTTTTCCTTTTACTTTGGTCCTGAAAAGCATGTACTGTTGTATACACTATTTGTTAAATAAATGATTGTTTTGTGAGTATGCCATGTGATTTGGATACTTAGATCATTTGACTTAAATTTGCCATGTTGACGGCTGTCGAAAATGTGTATACGTGTCATTTATTAAATGTTGGGTAAAATGACGTTGAATTGCCGTGTGATGGCTGATTAAGATGTTTCTTTGTGTTTGACAAACTAAAATGTTTCCCCCTATTGGTTAAATTGTCGGATGTTGTATTCTGACTGTCTTGGTTAAATTGTCGGATGTTGTATTCTGACTGTCTTGGTTAAATTGTCGGATGTTGTATTCTGACTGTCTTGGTTAAATTGTCGGATGTTGTATTCTGACTGTCTTGGCTAAGGTCCGCACCCATTTAGAACGGAAACCTGTGCGAGGCATATTGGCTGATACTGTCGGATGTTGTATTCTGACTGTCATATGCTGTCAGATGTGGTATTCTGACTATCTTGTAATAAAAGTATTGTTAGATGTAGTATTCTAACTGTCTGGTCATTTATAACTACAGGTCATTGTGTGTGGATAAATGAAGAAAAGAAAAAAAAAAAAAAAAAAAAAAAAAAAAAAAAAAAAAAAAAAAAAAAAAAAAAAAAAAAAAAATAACACACGAATGAAAAAATAAAAAAAAAAAAAAAAAAAAAAAAAAAAAAAAAAAAAAAAAAAAAAAAAAAAGACTAAACATTTGGTCAAACACACTGTAAGCTCACCAACTATTTCGATAGTTGATCCTCTCAAATTTCATGCTTTTCAGGGAACCGACAGTAAGTATTGGAAGCGTGTATGGCATTTTAGAAGCCATCTTTTGAACATGGACGTACAATTAGCGTCAGACTTCTGAGGACTATCGTATTATTAGTCCTAATTGTACTTAGCTGTCCAGATGTTGTTATTGTATTTAAGTGGGCCCATTTCCAATTGAGGATAGTTTGTATCCGTGTATTGGGGTCCACATCTGAACGATTATACTTGTAATAAACTTGTATTTGGATTAATGGATGTAATCTCTATTTACCTTCTGATTAGTACGCAATTACTTGTTAACCCTGTATTTCCGCTACAACGGGGTGTGACAGAGCCATGACCCACTTTTATAAAATGTTTTCAATATCTTCACCAAGATTTTAAATGGGGATTTTACCATTTGATGGAAGATCATTTTAGTATTGTTTTCTAGCTAGGCACCTACAACTTGAATTAAATAATTTTTGTTTCTAAAGTTTTAACGCTTAAAAATTATATTAATACATAGCCAAGGTCTAAAATAAAAACAAAATATTGTATAAAATGATTGATATAAAATGCCCAAAATATTGGTGTCGAAGTTTACACCAAATTTAATGACTTGATTGTAGATGAAACTTTTAAACCAAATTTGATGTTGTTATGTATACATTGGAGATGCTATTGGTCAATATTGTTGGTCTAGTAAGTAACATTACTCAATTTGACAAACATGACCATTTAGAGCCCGCAGCCGTTTATGACTTATATCAACAGCTAAAAACAACAGAATAAAACATTATGACTCATAGTTGTTGTCATGCTTATATTAGTAACAAGAAGTTAACAGGATAGCGATTATGTTAAGATGTACAAAATCTCATAAATTGCTATTTCTATGATAAAATATAGGTAGATTACTCCAAATCATATTCTACACATCATTATTTGTGGGTTGGCTAAACCTGACTCGGTAAAAAAGAAAGGTAAAGGGTTTGAACCGTGACTCGTTTTGCAACTCTTATTCACAAGTGAATCCGTGTGTTTATTCCCTTTCAATTCATGGGGAAAAAAGCAGATTCATAAGTGGGGTGGCCAGCTAGTCGGAATTAGACTCTCCATTCAATTCGATCAATTTATCCCTGGAATTTTAACGTAGGATCAATTTATTCATGTTTTATAACTACTACTATTACTATTACTAGAGGTCAAGTTGATACTTAGGTTCGTGTAAAAGGCTTGCAGCACTAAAAATCAAGTTGAGAGTATAAGATACTAGAGATTATTTTCACATCTCATGATTCTTCCTAGTACTAGAGATATTGGATAAGAACAACAAGGCATTTATAACTTTATAGTCCCACTAGAAGAAGCTGCTTTCCCCACAAGTAGGGGCACTTGGGACAACGATGCAAACGTAACTACGGAAAGGCAAGTCCAACTACACGAACGTCGTAATCATAATTCAATGCAGATTTAATCAGCAACAACAAATATAATGGTGAAATATCATGCTCTACAATGGAATTAAACAAAGTCATATTTTACAAGTGCCGCATTTTAGTATTAGGAGACTTCATTGAACAGTCAGAGTTTGCAAATAAACTAAACAAATATTTTGTGGATTATTAGAGATATATACAAAGTGATACCTTTTTTAGGATATTGCAGACTAAAAAAAGGAAAGAAACGGACAGGGCAAAGTGGTTGACCACGATTACATTACATGTTCTGCTATTTCTAAAGCTGCTGTTTGGTTTTTACTTTTTATCTTGAAGGCTGACTAAGTGTGATATGCACCTACATACCCGTAGAATCCTATAAAATCCCTCTCCGAGATCTTGAAGTGCTGCTGCAATCTCAGCAGAGAGTTTTTGAGTAGATGAATGTTGTGATTCAACTATTGGGATGTCAATTTGCCATGCAATAATCTCTGATGGGTAGATACCCCTGTTTTGAATTTTAGTACTTCAGTCAGCAAGACTAAATAATGATGCTATCTATATATTTCATTAACTGAGTTCTAAGGTCAGATTCCAATTTAGAAATGCAATGTACCTTTTTAGACATGAACTGTTCAGAGTTACTGTTGCGCTCTTTCGGCTGTTTGGATCAAAGAAATGGAGCTCCAGATTAAGACTTCCTTCTGAAAGTTAACAAATGTGTGAAACTTAACTTAAAACTAATGCCTGTGCCGATAGCATTATCAAGATAACTATTCAGTTAAGATAGGATTACCTAAGGGTCTGCAAAACCTTGCATAAACCAGGTTCATTAGCTCTATTCTTGCAGCTTGTATCTCCTGCATCACATCGACCAAATTGCCCAAAAGATGACCGGTCACCTATGGAGCAAAAACAACAAATTAACAGTGTTTACGTGTTTTCATAATTTTTATGTCAATGACTTAATTGTGCTGCTATGAGATTTTTCTATAGATATACTTGAGTTTCTTGTGACAAACTAGTAGCACCAACACTCTTCTGTACGGGGCCAGAATCAATGACAAACCCAAATGCAGTTAAAGCATCCATATCTTTGAATTTCTACAGAGAAAAATGGTCATTCATGAAAATATATAAAGACTGACAAACGATATGAAAAACTTATGTAATTCACAAAGCAACAAGAGCATATCAGCCTAAATATATAATATATCACCTTTTTTATTATAATCCCATTTAATGTATTGGAAACAGACATGCTTCGGACTACACCACTAGTGACGGTGAACCTGTAAGTAGCAACAACAGAAATTTAAGCAAATTTGACAGGAACAGGAGCAAAACTAAAATAAACTAGTATATATAACCTTTGAGATACTAGATCAAGGTAGTTAAGAAGAACTATGTGATGATCTTTTCTACTTTTCAAGTCTTCTACAACCCAAAGCTGTAATAAGAATGAAAGAGTAGTGATTAGTGTTCATCAATGGAACACTTTTTACAGTGCAAGACAGAATAACTTCATCATGTTGGTTTATATAACAATTTATCAAATCAAATCACAAAGCACGCAGCGGAAGATAAAACCTATGTAGTTAATTAATCAACCAAGATAGAAAACGTGTACCTTAAATTGATGAGAATAAATCAAGAAACTTTATAAAAGTTTAAAATAAACTTCTCTACGATTGCACACACGACACGTGAATGCACGTATGCTAGTACTTGATCACGAACCGCAACGTTTGCTTTGTCTCCTTGATTTGTTAAACACCAAAAACGAAAACCCTTTTCTTTTGTGGAGAGATCGGCCGAAGCCAAGAGAGGAGGAAGGAGAGAAAAGTGAGTAGGGCTTTTTCTTTTTCCTATTTATATCCAAAACCCTTTTCGTATTTGACATAGATTAGGATTCGTATTAGATATAAACTAGGATTAGTATATTAGAAACCAAGTCAAACTCAATGAGTTAAAAACTCATTAGTTAAAACCGGCCCCCTTTAGTTTATAATTAGGAAACTTCTAGAATCTCCTAATTACAAATTAAGCCTTCCTTAACTAACGCCGTTAGCTAGTAACCGTTAGTTTTTAACGACCACTCGTTAATTGAAATCGTGATCATATTAATTAAATACATTAAATATATTAATTAATATTAAATACATTTGTGTCGAGACGTGTGACCCCGTAGGCTTAAATCATTTCTGGACATACGTTCATTTTACGTGATCATATACCAACAGCTCCCACTTGAGCTCGTAACAAATGAAGGTAATAACATTGGTTAGCGTCTAGCAACACGCCAATGCTCCCAGAAATGTTTAAGTATAGTTTCTTAAAGTATATTTAAATGGTTGAGGCATTTATTATCCCTTTGTTCAGATACCGTGTTAAACATGAATATGGATCAATGTCATTTCATGATTTAACGATTCTGTTTCTCATTCCATAACTAATTAGAGATTACCAAATATAATCGAGAACCATCTGGATTTATTTGGGCACGGCCATGCAAACATCTTAATTAGTCCTAATGAGGGCGCCAATGGTATCATGCTTCAACTTTCAAGTTGAAGGAACAAATCCTGTATTGACTACACGTGTCAGTCATCATACTTCAATACACTTTCTGAAAATAGCCCTTTATGTACTCCCTTATTCAGGAGAGTTAGAACTATATCAAGTAAGTGCAATCCATACATGATGACCTGCTTGTATCTCAAGTCAAAGGATCAATAAAGTAACCATTTACGAATTTCACTTAATGACGCTGATCCATAAAGTGATGAATTCGTTAGTGGGGTAGTCCGATATGCATCAACTATGGATATCATGTGAGTTTGGTGGGACCATCCATTATATATTCCAAAAATATAACCAATCGCTCAGATTTGTCTTAATTTAATTATATTCCCATATAATTAATCGACAATGGACAATTTAGAATATTTATTAAAATATTCAAGGATTAAACATGCAAATATAAGATACAATTAATATTAAATGAAATCAAACATATCAAGTACTTTATTTCATTATGAAAATATAAATTGTTTAACATCCCTTATCCAAATACCGAAACAACAGATTTACATGAAATAACTAGCTAATTTAAGTCCTATGCCCTCGGCATGCCTTTCAAGCTTGGGCCTAGACAAAGCTTTTGTGAAGGATCAGCTAAGTTAAAATCTGTGTGAACTTTGAGTAATTTGATTTCACCTAGTTCGATCCGTTCACGAACATAGTGATATCGTCTAGCATAATGTCTGGCACCTTTCTGAACTCCGGGTTCGTTGGCAATGATTAATGCACAGTATTATCACAGTACATATCAGTGGGTAAGTCACTTGAGGGGATCACGTCAAGCCCGCTAATGAACTTCCTTATCCAGACTGCTTCCATTGCGGCTTCTGAGGCGGCAATGTACTCAGACTCTGTTGCAGACATGGCAACTGTTTTTTGCTTGTTGCTTTTCCAATCCACAGCACCTCCGTTAAGAACGAAGACGAATCCTGACTGAGACTTCGTGTCATCTTTATCAGTTTGAAATCCAGCATCACAGTATCCGGTCACTTTGAGCTCTAAGTCTGGATTTCCTCCATACACCAAAAACATATCTTTAGTAGCCCGTAGGTACTTCAGAATGCTCTTAACAGCAGTCCAGTGACTTTCACCTGGATTCTGTTGATATCGGCTTACGATGTTTTGCGCGAACGCCACATCGGGTCTAGTGCATCTAACCGCATACATAATAGATCCCACAGCCGAAGCATAAGGGACTCTTCGCATACGCTCCACCTCATCAGGTGTAGTAGCACCCTGTTTGACAGATAAACTAAGTCCTTCTTGCATAGGTGTAAACCCACGCTTAGAATTCTCCATCTTGAATCGCTTCAAGACCTTATCAATATAAGCACTTTGACTTAGTCCAATTAATCGCTTTGATCTATCTCGGTAGATCTTGATTCCAAGAATAAATGCCGCTTCTCCTAAATCTTTCATGGCAAAACACTTTCCAAGATGGGATTTAACATCTTGCAACATCGGAATGTGTTTTCCTATGATCAATATGTCATCAACATACAAGACAAGGAAAGTAACATTACTCCCACTAGCTTTGTGATATACACATGGCTCATCGGGGTTTTGAACGAAACCAAACTTTTTGATTTCTTCATCAAACCTCTTGTTCCAACTTCTTGATGCTTGCTTTAGTCCATAAATGGACCTTTGAAGCTTGCATACTTTGTTGGGATGTTTTGGATCAATAAAACCTTCAGGTTGATCCATATAGACTTCTTCATCCAAGTAACCATTTAAGAAAGCAGTCTTAACATCCATTTGCCATATCTCAAAGTCATAGTACGCAGCTATGGCTAAGAGAATCCTAATAGCTCTAATGTCCGCAACTGGAGAAAAGGTCTCTTCATAGTCAACACCGAAACGTTGAGTATAACCTTTCGCCACGAGACGAGCTTTATAGGTGTGTACATTTCCATCCATGTCCGTCTTCTTCTTGAAGATCCACTTACACCCAACAGTTTGAGCATTTTGTGGAAGATCAACCAAGCTCCAGACTTGATTGTCTTTCATGGATTTCATTTCCACCTTCGTAGCTTCAAGCCATTTGTCAGATTCCGGATCTGATAATGCAGCTTTGAAATTCGGAGGCTCATCGAGATCTCCTAAAACGTTTTCTTCTACCATCAGACATAATCTGTCAGTAGGACGTCTTGTCCTTTCGGACCTACGAAGTAGAATCGCTTCATCATCATCGACTTGAGGTTCATCACTTTGAACATTTTCCCCCCCAAGTTGATGATTGCTAGGAGCTTCAGAAGGTGACACATCTTCCTCTTGAATCTCATCAAGTTCTACAATCCTCCCACTGTTCTCTGGAACTAATTTCTTTTCAAAGAATTCAGCATATCGAGCAACGCGAACAGTGTTTTTGACGGGATCATAGAAGTCGTAACCATCGTTTCCTTAGGGTATCCGACAAAGATGCACTTAGTAGTTCTGGGTTCAAGTTTGTCAGGCGTATCGCGCTTCACAAGTGCCTCACATCCCCAGACTCTTAAGTAAGACAGATTAGGAATATTTCCATGCCATAATTCATATGGTGTCTTGTCAACCTTCTTGGTTGGAACCATATTGAGAATGCGTACAGCAGTCTCAAGAGCATAATCCCAAAACGAAAATGGGAGAGTCGTAAGGCTCATCATAGATCTCACCATGTCTAGCAAGGTTCGATTTCTCCTTTCAGACACTCCATTATGTTGAGGAGTGTATGGAGGAGTAAGCTGTTGGACAATTCCACACGCTTTCAGATAATCCTTAAACTCTTGGCTTAAGTATTCACCACCTCGATCGAACGAAGAATCTTGATGGTCTTTCCGAGTTGATTTTCTACTTCATTTTTAAACTCTTTGAATGTTTCAAACACTTCATGTTTATGTTTAAGCAAGTAAACATAACCATAACGACTGAAATCATCCGTAAAAGTTATGAAGTAGCTAGCTCCTTTTCTTGACACATGTCTAAATGGGCCGCAAACATCGGTATGAATGAGTCCAAGAAGATCTTTAGCCCTCTCCGGTTTATGCGAAAAAGGTTTTCTTCTATTTTGCCGGAAACACATGACTCGCATTTATCAAATGATTCATCATTTAATTGTAAGATCCCTTCACGTTGAAGTCTTTCAATGCGATTTTTGCCAATGTGTCCAAGACGACAGTGCCACAGATAAGTAGAGTCCAAGTTTGTCTTGGCTCTTTTGCTAACATTATACATTGAATTATTTGAATCACAACCACGCATATCAATTTCATAAATACCATCACAAGCAATAGCATCAAAATAATGAACATTATTTTTAGAAACTGAAATGCCATAATCATTAAAAACATTAATGAAACCGTTGTCTTTCAACAAAGAAACTGAAACTACACCTCTAGTGATAGAAGGTGCATAATGACAATTGTCTAAAACAATAATTAAACCGGAAGGAAGAACTAAATGATATTCTCCAATAGCTTCAACAGGTGCTGGTAGACCATTGCCCACGAACAGCTGCAAAGCTCCGGGCTTCAGCTTCCTCCTTTTCCTAAGTGCCTGTAATTCATTACAGATATGAGTTCCACAGCCAGTGTCATAAACCCATGATTTACGCTTAGTAAAGGAAAATAATTCAATAGTGAAGATACCTGAAGTACTAGCAACGCTTGCTTGCTTCTTCTTCACATTCAACTCGGCAAGATACTTGGGACAGTTCCTCTTCCAGTGCCCGACTTCATTACAATGATGACAGGTCTGGTCTTTAGCCGGATGCTCTTTCTTAGCGGAGGGGTTTTCTTTGGTTTGGGGGGATAAGCAGCTTGCTTACCCTTGCCTTTACCATCAAACTTGCCTTTAGCTTGGTGCGATTTCTTAGCTTTCTGGATCCGACCCCCCTTAATCATAAGGACATTTGGGTCATTGGCCTTCTTTGGAATCGTCTTCTCATATTCAATGAGCATAGCATGAAGTTCATTGACGCTTTTTTTCATAGAGTGCATGGTATAGTTTTGCACAAACCCTCATATTCCTTCGTAAGGGATTTGAGAATCATGCCAACTTTTACCTCTTTATGATAAGCGTACTCCATCGAATCCAATTTGTCAAAAATGCTCTTCATCTTGAGCACATGACTGCTAACCGATTTTCCAGATTCAAGTTTCATGTCATGGAGTTCCACGACTAAGTCGAACAGTTCCACTCCAGCTTGTTTTTCATACAAGGATTTAAGTTCTGTGATCATATCATATGGAGTGTAGAGTTCGAATTGTTTTTGAAGCTCGGGAGACATGCTCGCAAGCATCAAACAACAAACTTCATTGAATCTAGTGTACTGAATCCTATATTCAGCTTTTTCAGCTGCTGTGGATTCAGCACTTGGTTCGGTTGGCCATTGCCTTTCAATGACATCCATGCGTTCCTCAACTCTTAGAACAATTCTCAGTTGACGATACCAGTCATTGAAATTTGATCCATTAAGCTTTTCTCTTTCAAACATTTGCCGAAAAGCATTGGTGTTTGTGGAAGGATTCATTGCCATCTACAAAACAGATTAAGTTCAAAAATCAGTATTTTCGATAATAATCCTTAAGAAATCAATTACCCAATGTTTATCAAATAAACAATTAATTTCATTAAGGCTAGGATCCAATTGACATACAATCATTTCATCAGTTGATCTGCTAGAAATGATTGCACTCAAAAGGTAAGTGACGAGCAGTAATTGCATTTCATGTGCAATTCCTAGTAAGAATGGGACCTACAAATCATACTTGATTCATCAAGCGATTTGTAGTCATGTTTTGTCCCATCTTTTGCCACGGGTCAAGGTCTCACCGCTTAACTCGCTTTAAGTCGTCCAACCAAGAACGCGCAAATTTGTCCACCATTGTGTACCAGTGAGTGGGATTTGCCATGCAACTGCCATTTCACCACTGTGTACCAGTGAGTAAAACAACAGCCACAAGTGTCCTTTACGGGTTGGGTGGCAATGACTTAAGTTTATTGGGTCAATCAATTTGATGTGTGATCAAAAAGTTATGTTTGAAGATTCATGCATATCTTCTAAACATAATATGTTTAAAACTCATTTTTATTGCCTTTAAATACAAAAGAGCTCGGTAGCTCCATTTGAACGCACAAAGAAGCGCAAGGGCAAAGGTATGCGATAAACGCGATTTAAAAACCGCCCTTTTAGGAGGCTAGCGCACTCCGACTTATACCTCTCTTAGAGTTTGTTCAAATGGGTGAGCCGGTGTATCTTTTGATTTTTAGGGCACCAATTTTATAAACAAAATCTTATTTCAATATATTTAGTCAAGTTTATTTTTCCAAAAACAATTTTGCACACAATTTTCATAAAAAAGGCAAAATTAAACTTACTAAATTTACAACTTAACAATTAAGGTAATCAACCTAATTTGGTCACTATGGTATAAGATTGGCTCCTCTTTCATATGGAAAGAGACCACATACATCAAGTTGCCTTGATTGCGTAAGCCAAAATATCTATAACAAATTTATCTACCATAAAACAGGATGCTGATCTGGAAAATCCAGCAGCTTCACGACCAAATCTGGCCCTGATGAAGGCCGAACTGGGCTTAGCACAAAACATAAAAGTTGTAGCCCTATGAGTCAAGCATCTACTGTAAAGATTTCAGCTTCCAACTCCTTACGGTTAATTAGTTATGATTTTTTTAGTGAACTGGTGTCAAACAGAAACTTTCACAAAACATAATCACATTGTCACACAATTAATTATTCAATTATCTAGCATAATTAACCCTTATGATCAAGATTTCATATCAATATATCTAAGTAATAATCATGAATAATTTGCATGAAAAATTCATGATTATTACTTCTATTTAACAATTAAATAATTAAAAGTACACCATATATACATGCAATTTATCACATAAACATGTAATTAATCAAAACTTGGATTAGGATCCCTAAAAAAACAATTTTTTTTTTTATTTTTCCAGAATTTCGAAATATATATATATATAATAATATATATATAATATATATAATTAAATTAATTAATAAAATAATTTCATAAAAAATATCCGAAAATTTGAAAATCAAGACCCTAACCCCCCTTCAAGTTTTGATTTAATTGGTAATTAAAAACATACATAGTAGGCTCGTGATACCACTGTTGGGTTATATAACAATTTATCAAATCAAATCACAAAGCACGCAGCGGAAGATAAAACCTATGTAGTTAATTAATCAACCAAGATAGAAAACGTGTACCTTAAATTGATGAGAATAAGTCAAGAAACTTTATAAAAGTTTAAAATAAACTTCTCTACGATTGCACACACGACACTTGAATGCACGTATGCTAGTACTTGATCACGAACCGCAACGTTTGCTTTGTCTCCTTGATTTGTTAAACACCAAAAACGAAAACCCTTTTCTTTTGTGGAGAGATCGGCCGAAGCCAAGAGAGGAGGAAGGAGAGAAAGTGAGTAGGGCTTTTTCTTTTTCCTATTTATATCCAAAACCCTTTTCGTATTTGACATAGATTAGGATTCGTATTAGACATAAACTAGGATTAGTCTATAAGAAACCAAGTCAAACTCAATGAGTTAAAAACTCATTAGTTAAAACCGGCCCCCTTTAGTTTATAATTAGGAAACTTCTAGAATCTCCTAATTACAAATTAAGCCTTCCTTAACTAACGCCGTTAACTAGTAACCGTTAGTTTTTAACGACCACTCGTTAATTGAAATCGTGATCATATTAATTAAATACATTAATATATTAATTAATATTAAATACATTTGTGTCGAGACGTGTGACCCCGTAGGCTTAAATCATTTCTGGACATACGTTCATTTCTACGTGATCATATACTAACACATAACAAAACCTGCAAATCCCTTCGCATGATCTGACAACGTGCTCTTTTCAACAAATGATCATTAACAAATGCAATTGTTTCATCGGGGCTAGGTGCTCCTTTCATCGTCAACGATGAATGGAAAGATTTTGTCAAGTTCGAAATTCTTGTATCCATATCTTCTAGCGTCTGCTTCATAGAATTCACTTCATCATTGTCACCTTGACCTTGGAACTGTAAAATCAAAGAGGTAAGAAGAAAATCTAGTATTTTACTTTTCTTGTGAACAATTAGCAGATCACTCAATTTAAATTGGCTTAAAACATATTTAGAGTAGAAAATATAGGAAAAGGAAAAGAAAAGCCACATAGGTTTTTTTTTTTTTTACAATATGCATATCTCATGATAAGATTGGCTAAAAGCAGATTTAAAGTAGAGAGTCAAAATACCTCTTGAATGTCCTCATTGGCCAAGGGCTGCCGGTTATAAGCTTGAATATCTAGTGAAATTTGCGATAACTGATCCAATTTCAACTTCAACACTTCAGATTCTTGTATTCTAGAGGCAAGTGATTGCCTTTTTTTTCTACACATAACAAATGAATTAAGAGAAGTCAAAAGAATGGAGACTTTTATTAAAGAAGATAGATTGAGAAATCAAATACCAGTAACCTCTCTCGCTTCACATGCAGTAGCTGCAACTTTGCATGCTCGTGCACAAGTTTGCACAAGAGCAGTTTTGTTTCTGCTGCTCTACATATTGCATTAAAAAACATCAAATAATTTCAGAGAGAATAGGACATGACATGTAAAATAAATTAATCTCAAGATTCATACATAATACATTACCATTACCTTTTTTGTCGAATATCACTACTGCGATTCTGTATAACAAATCAGAGAAATATATCGATAAAAATGTTGTTCAGAATCTGATGATCCAAAACACAGTAGCACACAATCAAGATAGAGCTTTAAGCATGTAAACCTGAATTTGATCAGAGAGAAGCTGATAGGTTTTTGACCTCTGAAGCTGGCTTATAATGTCAACCAACCTATCAATCTGCAAAATCAGAAGGCCAACTACATTGTAACGCTTTCAACTTTCTATGTGTAACTTTGTGGTTTCGGATCTTAATGCTTTCAATTTAGAGCATACATGTGATGGGATAATGTGGCAACCTGTGATGGGACTGTGATCCACACCATCTTCGGCATGGTGTGATGGGAAGAAAAGCTGGGGTGACAGGGAGTAAAGGGGGTGATCCTCACCGTGTGTATGGTGTGTGATGGGTTGAGGTATTTTTTACTAAATTGCTGATGTGACGGCGTGATGGGGTGTGATCCCCTCGTCGGCACAGACGCCATATGCTCTTAGAGTTGAAAATTTAAATAAAAAAGATGGAAGGCAAAAAAGTAAAATAAGACAGTTGAGAAAAAAACAATTGATACTTAAGCCGTTTCATGCGGCCATGTTACTATAATTTACAAGCCAATAAAAGCGGAAAAAGATAAAAAGAATATACCGCATGCAAATTCATCTTTTCAGCTGAATGAGAAAGAATTTTTATTTCTTCGAAGAATGTTGTATGAATCTGCAAAATAAATTGTCATATAAATGCTAATATAAAGCCAGTTATTACAATGCTTAGAAGCCTAGGACAAATAAGTTAGCTAGATGTACCAGATTAGGATCAAAATTTGACATTTCACGGTCACTTAAGAGTTCCAGATCCAAATTTGAACTCCGTTTGATTTTAGCATTTTTCTCTATAGCCACAACTTCGGTTTTTCTTTTTCGTTCAACCGAGCTTACATCTGCACCAGACAACCGATTTGCACTGGAATACTGTACATCTTCTGGGTGCAAGGGATTGTTATTGTGCGACACACTGCACAAGTCTTTATTTGAGGGACTTTTACCAAACTCATCAGCCAAATTCTATAATAAAAAAATTTAGGGATTAATTTATCTTACATACTAATAAATTATAATGCATATTAATAAGAAGCGATAGGTATAAACAAATAAAGCACTGACCTTCTGACAAGAAATTTCATCCCCCCTTCCATTCAATACAATTAAAGTATTCATCCGTCCCATGGAAATGTCACTTCCTCTAAAAACAGATCGATAGTTTTCATGTTCTAAATCATTTGATAAGGTTGTTGGGTTCTCCTTTGTTTCTGACTTACTAAAGATTTCAGGCGGATAATCTTTTCTGTCATGCACCATTTCTTCTATATTAGAGCCTGTAACGTTTAGTGGAGTAGAAAGCCTTGTATTGGAGATTCTTTCCCCTAACCCCCCAACATGGCCTCGCCCAGATTTGGAAACTCCGGCTGAAGTTCTAGAAATTGAACTTTCAAGATTAGCACTTAGAGCAGCAGAAAAGGGAGAAGTGTGTAGCATATCAAGTTTTGAAATGCTTCTTTGTAAGATTGAAACACTATCACCATGTTGTAAGCTTCCAGTTCTTGGAAAAGCACTCGCTCGATTATGGGAAGGGGTTACAGTTCCTGGAGACTTAAATAAGCTAGCACCATTAGAGAGGGTGTTAGTTGATTTATCAATGTGATGAGTTAGTGACCCTATCAACGGAGATTTATTTTCCATTTCACTGAAATTATCTAATTGAGAAACAATATCCCTAGTATTTGAAAGAGTGCCATGACTAGTAGCCAAGGATTCCAAGCTTGAGTTATATCCGAAAGCATCTTTCATCGTTTCCTTGGCAGTAAGAGTGCCCTATATGTAAGAGTGTAACAGAAACATAGTATATTAATGAAAGATAGACAACTACAAGTATACAATACAGCTTTCCTAGCTATGCATTCTGAAGGATAGTAAAAACAAAGCCTACTCGTAAATTTTAAAGAATGCACAGGTCAACCCCAAGAACAAAACCACAAAAGAATTTGATACGATGAGCCAAGACATAACCAAGATGCAAGCCTCACAGATAAAACTGACAAGGATGCACCATATAAGGTGAGTTTTTAAATTTGTTTGCAATTTGAAAAGAGTCGGATAAGTGATGACCACAGAGATAAACTAAGAATTTTAATCATCTAGAAAAACTGTTTTAAAGAGTAAAAGGAAAAGGTATTGACCTGGCACAAAGTCAAATATTAATAAACAGAACACCATGGTATACACTATACAGAATAAACAATGTAACAGTAATGAACAAGAAAAAGATCATTAATAACATATGAAATTTAGCTGTGGGTCGTTACCTGAAAAGATTGATTAGGGGTCAGAGATCTAGTATTCTGAGATTCAGATGTATTCGCTAAATCACCAAACACAATCTGCTTACTAGGGAAAAGCTTGGATCCATCATCCGCCACCCCCATCCCAGTATGCTTAACAGAAACAACTCTAAGGGGCTCCCCAGGACTGGTAATGCCTTCCATTTTATTATCTTGACCATAAGTAAAACCCACAAGGTCAGGCCCATGCTCCGTGTTTTCCAAAGATTGTTTTCCAGCTTTTATGGGTGACTTAAGCACAGAAGTATGGGAAGCCATATGCGTATCATGGTCACCTTCTTTCAGAAATAAATTCATGTCAGGCAGTAACTTCCCATAGTTATACTTCTCATAGTCCCCAACAACAACAAGAGTCATGTCATTTGATTCGGACCCAGAGTTCAACTTAGAAGTAAAATCATCGGGTTTGAAATTCGGCTTCTTATCTTGTGTCAGTTGCATGGGGCTTAAATTAAAGGGCATAGATACCCGGGTTGGGGTTTTTTCCTCGATGGAAAGATGGACCCCTGAAGAAGTCTTCAGATCTCCTGATTTTAAACTAGCAATGCTACGGAAATGCATTGAAAATGTTGTAGAATCCATGGTTTGATCAAAATTATCATCAGAGGTAACAGAGTGAGACAAAGCTGATCTAATAAAACTTCTGTGCACAGGACCAAACAAAGTATCATCTGCAACCAGAGATTTAAATGGTATTAACAGCAGTTTGAATTTGAGAAGTGGTATCTATATCAAGAACTGTAAGCATCCAACGTAGAGAATATTTTTTTTGTATATTTGACTAATTGGAAAGAAAAAAACATAGATTGTAACAATTTCCCCACGTAATTGCACTACTAGTATACATACAACAGTCACATTGAAACGCCGAACAGATAGCAGGAGGGAGTGCATACTTAAGCTCAATTTAGATAAGATGATTTCAGCTAATTTACTTTAAGCGTTCACTTTTGTTGAGAATCCAATTATACTTACTATGATCGACCAAAAATTCAGAACTGGGAGGATAGTTGAAGCAAAGGCATTGCCTCGGACAAACATACAAAACACTCTGACCAACTCTTTATCCTCCAAACAAGTCTTTTTCGTACAGAACTTTTTATACAAACATATTATACACATTACATATAAAAAGGCATACAACAAAGTCTATCTTGTGCAGGTCAGGTAGTCGAGAATCAGTTAACGACCTCTAGATATACAATATCCCCCTTCACCCAAAAATATATACAATAGCCCGATCTGACAACAATTTTCCTGAAGGGTCATCTAAGGCATTACATATCAAGCAAATAGAAGCGAAATCAAACTAATTCACAATTACTAACTAACATTCCACAATTATTCATAATTACTAGTTCACAATTACTTACAGATATTTCACAATTATTTACAATTACTAACGAATATTTCTAATAAACTAGGTTCTTCATTCCTGAATATTAATAATACAAAAAAGTACTAACATAAAAAGCCGAATTAACACGAAATCAATAAACTCCACTACAATTTTACAATCAATCAAACCAAAGATATCATCAAAAAATATTTAAAAAATAAATAAATTATAAACACTTGCCATCATTTGAAGTAGTAGAAGAAGAAATTTTTTTTGAAACGGTCGTATTTCAAGGGTGTTTTGTCAAACAAGTTTTCGAATTTTTTTTTTGTACAAGTGGGTAAACCGGTAATGCTAATACCGGTTTCGAATTTTTGCCTCGAACCCGGTATTAGCATTACCGGGTTCAGAAAAAGCATTTTGAACCCGGTATTTCAAATACCGGTTTCGAAGTACGTACAGCTTTTGCAGAGAAACAATGTAGCATGCAGTAAGAAACATCATAACTGGAAGGACACAGTCACATGTGCTTGGCGGTGTATATTCTAGGCGGTGTATATTCTATGCAGTGTAATTTTAAGTATTCACATAGTCACATGTGCTTGACTTGGACTTTTGTTTTCTCTTAAAAAAAGAAAATAAAAGAAATACTGAGTAATAAACAATAGAAAAAGTCTCTGTGTCCATATTTCCTCACCTAATCCATCTCAATGGGTTCCAAATAAAGTACAACCCCATTGAAGGAAGTTTCCATCGCCGTTCAGTCACATTTTGAACCCGGTATTTCAAATACCGGTTTCGAAATTGATGCACACGACCACTGTAGCCAGTCAACTCTCGTACCTGCACGCTGTCACATCACCTGCAAAGCCTGAAACCGGTATTTGAAATACCGGGTTCAAACTACTTGATCTGAACCCGGTAATGCTAATACCGGGTTCGAGGCAAAAATTCGAAACCGGTATTAGCATTACCGGTTTACCCACTTGTAAAATTTTTTTTTCCCGAAAACTTGTTTGACAAAACACCTTTGAAATACGACCGTTTCAAAAAATTTCAGAACCAGAAGGAGTACTTATCGTAGAAGACGGCGAATCAACCACTTGCAAAAACGGACTATCCAGGCTGTTATCACCATCATCATCAAAAAGCTCTATCGAATTAGAGGTCGGAGGCGTAACGGACTCGTCACGGCATTATGTATGAACAGAAGTAGTCTCCGCAAAGCTCACGCGCCGTCGCTTTTTAAGGATTTCATTGTCGGTTTTAGTGTTCGAGTGGCCGTCCGGTAATGACATCTGCGAAATTGATTGTAATTTGATGGATTTGATTTTGATTAATATTTCAAGTGTTGACTGTTGTCGATTGTATATTTCATCATTACTTACAATGAAGGAGAGTATTATTATTACATACATATATATAGATACAAGAATATGTAAGACATAATTGCAGGGAGGATATAATGGAGATATTTACGGATGAGTTATGATTTTGTAAGACTAATATCAAGGAATTCAAAATATACATTTCAATACTATTACTAACATTTTTAATTTTTGTGCGGGAAAAAGGTGAGTTTGGTTTATAGCCATGGTTAAGGGAACCCACCGGAGGAGATTTAGAAATTAGTATTGGAGTATCCAATATCCGTTTTAACACGTGTATATAACGTGTACTCTCTATATTTACACTATCTTTTTTCAAAACCGAAAAATTAACATTAGTTTTTGTTTTTTTTTTTCCCGAAAACTTGTTTGACAAAACACCTTTGAAATACGACCGTTTCAAAAAATTTCAGAACCAGAAGGAGTACTTATCGTAGAAGACGGCGAATCAACCACTTGCAAAAACGGACTATCCAGGCTGTTATCACCATCATCATCAAAAAGCTCTATCGAATTAGAGGTCGGAGGCGTAACGGACTCGTCACGGCATTATGTATGAACAGAAGTAGTCTCCGCAAAGCTCACGCGCCGTCGCTTTTTAAGGATTTCATTGTCGGTTTTAGTGTTCGAGTGGCCGTCCGGTAATGACATCTGCGAAATTGATTGTAATTTGATGGATTTGATTTTGATTAATATTTCAAGTGTTGACTGTTGTCGATTGTATATTTCATCATTACTTACAATGAAGGAGAGTATTATTATTACATACATATATATAGATACAAGAATATGTAAGACATAATTGCAGGGAGGATATAATGGAGATATTTACGGATGAGTTATGATTTTGTAAGACTAATATCAAGGAATTCAAAATATACATTCCGTCAAATTCTATTTCTTCAATTCCAATTCTTTTTGACAGATTCCATTCCTTCCAGATTTACTCCCATGGCTATATATTATATCTTATATCTATATCTATACACTTCGATATTAGTTTTAAAACATTACAAAATCAAAACATATCATCTCGCTTTCATGGAAAATCACTCTTTCATATTATCAACCATAAATCATCATCTATTCAAAAAAGATAAATAATAAATATCAGATTTAGATGGGAAATCAATTGTAAAAAAGTTATGAAAGACATTTATAAGATTTGGTGGTGTAAGAGATAAAACTAAATGTAAATCCAATCCAATCGAAGAACCGGGTCGCAAAGGTGGTCAGATGGCGAAGATGATTTCGTCGGAGAACCGGGCGGCGAGTTTGGTAGTTGTGAGGGATGCCGGAGTGTGGGTGGGAGGTGGTGGTTGTTTTCAGGTATGGGTGGCGGTGGGTTGTTAACATATCTGATCACCATCGAGAGACCACCTAACCATCACCATCGACATACTACCTGAACATCATCATCATCTCCGGCGAAGTGAAAGGTGGGTTTGTTCTTTTCATCTATTGAGATATGGATGTGTGTTGAATATCTAATTGATTTTAGGGAATGTTACCCATATCAAACTCTTGTCAAATGTTGGTTTTGTTTTTCAATCTATTGATGTTTTTCATCGAGATACCACCTGCACTTTTTTTTGTTTTTTTTCTTTCTTTATAGTAGTAAATTATTTGGATATCCAAAGGTTATATCTATGTGTTCTATATATTGTTTCTTTAATCAGTATTATTATGACCACACATAAAGGTGATTGTTTTTTCATGAAGGAACCATATAATTACTTATATACAAGATTTTGGTTATGGCAATTCATACGTAGTGTTTTGTTTATTTTTTTATTTGGTGATTGATTTTGTTGATGTTCTTGGGAATGAATATATATGTATATGTCAGTATATGTATATGTGAATCAATTTGGGAAGAAGATAGCTTTAAAAAGGGGGTTAACGGATGACAATAAACGGACGTTAAAGGGAGGGTGCCTAATGAAGCAAAAAAGTCACCACGGGTGATGTAATAATAAAAAAAGGAGTACGGGAGCGAAAATTGATAAAATGACAAACCTTGATGTAATGAAATTTTCTCTAATTTTTTTTTTTGGAGGGTATGTAACTGCACTGGAGAACCAACTATGAACAGTTGGAACACACACCTTTGGGGCTGGTTAAGAGATTATTTATTGTTAAACTCTTCACAACTTACGGATTTTTTTGTTTTTTTTGGTATTGTACCTTTCCTATCGAAGTGCTATGCACCTAAACAACAGCCCTAAATGTTGTATTTAACAAAACCCTAAAATTTATATAATTTTTTCCTTTCATATTTTTTGATTTTTGGGAAAATTTCATTACATACCCCTGTGGTTTGCCATATTATCAAGTTTCACCCCTCTTGTTTTTTTGTATCATTAGATACCCATATGGTGAATTTTTGTGTCATTACATACCCCTGCCTCAAACGTCCGTTTGTACCCAGCCGTCAACCCCCTCACGTGGGTTCCACGTGAAGGTATTTCTATCTTTTAGCTCTAAACACTCTCTTCTTCTCTTTGCTTTTTTTTTTCCAGATCTAACAAGCCCCTAAAATCATAATCAAGTTTGAGGAAAAATAACACCCTCCTTCTCCTCTAAAACATATTCCCTTTCTTCTTTATCTTCTTTTCTGGATCTAAACAAAATCTTCTCTGTAACAAACCATATCAAAATCTGTTCGAAAAAAAAAACATATCAAAATCTAACTATCACAAAAATGTCATCATCACCATCCAAAAAATCCTATACCCAAAAATCGATCAATCAAACCCAGATTCATAAAACCCATCAATTTCATCATCATCTTCAACTCTATACCCATCTCTAGAAACCAAATATATGGCAGAAAAACCGAATCTTTGGGAAAACGATTAAATCTCGAAAGTGTATATTTATATCAATATTTATGGATATTGTCGATTTGAAGATATGGAATGAAACGGGTTATATATAGATCCAGATTAGTGGGTATTTTGTTTTGGTTTCAAAGTAATGAAATTAAAGGATTTGGGGATTGTTTTTTGCTACTGCTCGTTGTATCCCCTTCCAAAGAAAAAAAAAAGTTTCCACAATTAATTATTTCCAAAGTGAAGTGTGGTTGTTTCTTTCTTCTTTTTTTTTTTCTTTTTCGGCCCAGCTTGCCCACCAAAAATGTATCTCAAAAGGCTAATGTTTGGATCCATGCTGTGAATATAGAAGATTCAAAAGGAACATATCTGTTCTTGATTTGGGGGGTTTTATATAAGAAATAAAGATGGGGAAAAGATTTGTGGGGAATCAATTAAGAACTCGTTATCAGGATTTGGTGTTCTTGAGTTTGTATAGAGAGAATGAGTAGAGAATTTTTATTGTTAATGTTATTGATGGTATAGATTTGGTTTAGATCTTGAAAAGAAAACAAGAAGAAGAAGAATCTGTTTTAGAGGAAAAATGACTAAAATACCCTCATGTGTGATGCATATGAATGGGTTAACAGAGTTACATTAACGTCCGTTACGACGAGGGGTGTGTAATGAAACAAAAAGTCACCATAAGGATATGTAATGATAAGAAAAAACGAGAGGGGTGAAACTTAATAATATGACATACCCCAGGGGTATGTAATGAAATTTTCCCTTGATTTTTTAATATGAAACTTCTGATTTCTTTGGTTATTTCTAACCCTAAACACCATCTTCTGTTTTTTGGGTTTCTTCTCCTGAGTTTAGCATTTTTTTTTTTTTTTTTTTTTTTTTTTTTTTTTTTTTTTTTTTTTTAACACATAAAGGATTATTTATGAATCTTATTTTTTTTATTTTGCGTTTTGTTTTCTTTTCATTTTGGGGCAAATTTCTTTTACCAAACAAATAATGCAAACTAATTGGGACTGTGCATATAGCTTATATGTGTTTGGATTGTGAAAGTCAATTTCACCATTGTTTTTTTTATTTATTAATTCTTTAAACATTGTTGCCACATCTGCTGCGATTACCATTTCAACAGTTCCTTTATAAGCAATTACATGACGTTTTGAATTTTCAATTTTCTCTGGCAACTACGGACTAATTCTTAGGCTACTGATTGCTTTTTAATTGGCTAATTAGTAATTACATATATCTAATGTATCTTATTATATTTCGTTCATATAGCATGTGTGTATCATTGTATATTTTTAATGATAAGAGTATCTATTGGCGGTGTATATTACTTTAAATAAACGACCATTGTCCATGTATACATTGCAGGGTGTTAGCACATGGCAATAGGGATTAGAAATATGTAGAGTCGATCATTGAACTAGGTAACTTCAATGAGATTGATGAGTATGCCTTAATGCTGGTGCAGAGCCAACCATAATATACTATCCTTTTATTATCAGTTTACATTATTCAAGTTGATCGCTCAGAAAATTTGTTATCTAATCTTGAATAATGATTAATGAAACAGATTATCGCGGAACACTGCCTCCTTAACAATGGCAGGAATATGAGTTGCTTTCAACTGTCGGGATATTGGAGTCCGCTTAAGCACTTCTGTTGTGGTACGTCTTTGTTTGGGTAATTAAATATAGCCTACTTATTGTTGAAATCATAAGTGAAGGTTGGTTTTAATCAGTTAGGGCTTTCAGCTAAAAAAAATTTAATCATTGACCAATTCAATATTTACATATCACTGATCCATGATATTATGAGTGTATATTGTATTTTTGTGGTTTAATAGCCTATAGCTGGTAACCTTAAGTGAAAGGAGAGATAAGGCTAGAGCAGACTTATAAAAGAAGGTTCTTCACAGAGATAAGGCTAGAGCAGACTTGGAGAAATAACGAGTTGATCAGGTATTGAAAAATGCAAAAACCAAGCAGGCTTGAAGCTCTCGAGAATGAGAAAAATAATATGAATGACGTGTCTTATTCGAAGTCCATGAATCAAAATTTGGAAGCAAAAATAAGCCGTCTTAAAGAGCCGCTTGATAATGAGAAAACATGAATGCAGCCTGCGACAAAGATAGCCAAAACCGAGAAGAAAATTGCTAATAAAGTGAAAGAAATGTTGAAGATAGGACTAAGTACACCAAAAGTGAATATAGAGTTGGTTGAAATTAAAAGGAAAAAAGCAAAAGACTTCTGCATCAGATGCAAAAGTTAAAGTCTGATGCAGATGAGGCAAGATCAAAGTTGGTTTCAGTGAGCTTGAAGATTAAAGAGGCAGACAAGAACATTGAGTCAAAGATTAAAGAGGGAAATAAGAAGAAGCTCGAGTCTGAGATGAAAAATGTAAGCAAAGAGAAAAAGAAGAATAGCAAAAGATTGAAGAAATGAGTACAAAACATGCTTTGGAGGAAAACCATTGTGCAGTATTTAGAAGAATATCGGAAAAAATATAGTTAGTTTGAAAACATAACTGGTGGAACTAAAATTCGAGAGCCATGGTAAGTTAACCAGAACACGGATCAAGTGAGAAACGGTTCAAGTTTACAAGTTTGTTTTGTTGAAATAATAATTTCTTTGATTGAATTTGGTTAGTGAGTTAATTTTTGTAGGTTGCAGGGCAAATAAGGTTTAGATCATTGATATTATGGCCCATACAAACGAAGCTGAATGCAAGAAACGTATGCTGAAACATATGGCAAACGCTACTCAAAGATTTGGACTTCGAGCTTTTGAGTGCTTTTCAAGTTATTATTAATCTAAACAATCAATATTTAAAATTTGGCGAACATTGATATGATACTGACTTTGTTTTACTTTTGTAGGTGTTTGCATCAGCTACCTAATGCAAGGGAGGCATATCATGATGACTACTAGAAGTCCATTGAGGAAGATATTGTACATCACACATCTGGGGATTTCTGAAAGGTATATCCTTAAGTTTCTAAAAATAAAAAAAACACTATTCAAATTTTCTTATCAGTTAACTATGGAAAAGTATATCCTTATGATGCAGATCACACATTATTTATTATTATTTTTTAACTGGTGATGCAAATAAGAGAAAAATGAGTTGTGTATGTCACATTGCCAAATACATACATACATTCCATATAGACAACAAATACTCTAATCATATTCATATCAACGGTATGCAGGAAACGCAACTGGAAACTCAAAAAGAACACACATGTAATCAGCCAGACGCAACTTCAATTTTTAGTAGCTCAGTATAATAAGGCTAAGTACAACATTTCCGCATCAATGTATATATAGAAATGGGTAATGGTACTTTCTATCTTTTGTAAATCACTTGGTTAAATTTCATTACATATGGCACACACATTCTGCATTACCATATATTTTTGTGTACACATGAACCAACTTTCTTAGCTGATTACGACGATACGCTTCAAGATGGGCGGCGTTCGAACCTTCTAGTTAGAATGATTTTTCAAATATCATCATCGCTCGGGTTTTCAATATGAGGAAATTATAGGTGTTGTAGAATCAAACCCACATATACACAACAAAGAAGGAAAGTAAAAATAATAGTTACAAATTCAACTTTCAAATGTCATGAATATCTATAATTGCTCCCTTGAAAAATGCCCTCGTAAAACCTAACATATGTACAGCTATAATAATACATATGATATCCCCTTTGAATATCTACTAATAAACTAAAACAGGATTGAGATATTTTTAAAGCGACACGTGGCGTAATCTTTGATCGACACGTGTCCTTTTAATTTATTTATTTTATTAAATTAGCTTTTTTAATTGTATATAGATTCAGTTTCCTTATTAGACTTAGAATTAAACTCTAACTCTTTGCTTATAGATACAAAACACATTATAACCTTATTTCATTGATCGTTTTTTCATTAATAAAATTGGTACTTATATTACTTATAATAAGTTATTAACATTAAGACTTCAAAATTTTGAGTTTACGATCCGAAATCACAAAGTTGGTTGTCGTCATCCACCATGCTTACAAGTTCCGATTTTGATGTGATTGTAAAAATTTAAGGTAAATCCAAAAATCTAACTAAACATATATTATATTTATCATTACTGTTTATTATAATTTAACTTCAATAATCGGTTTACTTTAAGCACAATTTATTTCATACTCACGAATCATATAAGTGGCATATTCTTATATAATCTATATAGCTACCGTACATCGTACGGGTATAGTATAGCATAATTGGTGGATTTGAATTGATACTCATTCAATGGGGCAAAATTCACGAATCAAATAACTTTATTTGTAAGTGAACCGATTTATCATTTCCATATCCATCAATCAACGGCCCTTATAAAGTTTGGGTCCTGTTAACTTTAAGGGGAGTAAAAGGGTTTTATTAAATGCAGCCTTTAAGGCGCTTTTAATATGAAAGGTACAAATTTTTTAACACGTTAAATGCAGTCCCAAGGATTGCGTTCTATCATTTTCTTATTTGATATTACAGGATGATAATTAAGTATTAACGATTAACATTTAAATAAATCAAGTATTCAGGTGCTGTAACTTAGAAATAAGACATATGATACCAAGAAACTAGAAAAATCTAACTGCTTTTGGAAGGTAATATTTTAAATTTAGGATTCAAATTTGAGGCAGGTATCTACTTTGTATGACCAAAATAAAGCACTTTAAACAGCTCTCAGCTCGGGGTTAAATATCAAGCAATAGCTGATGTAAGAACCGATAATTCGATGAACTCACGACTCACGAGATGGCACTTTCGGTGCAAATGGTGTGAATTTAGGCACATGGAAACCGACATTGATAAGTGTGATACAATGTTCTATCGCACAGAAGTATGTGCAACTTTCAGCTCTACTCACACAAAAGGAAAAAAAGAAAGTAGAAATCATAATTCCTGGTGATCACCAAATAGAAGAAAGCAGGGTGTTGCTAAACTTTTTACTATGATAACGTTAGCAAACATACAACACTGGAGAGTATATGCAATGTAATTGCGCATGAACATCTCAGTGACCTGATTTTAACCATATAGTGCACGCCATGGCTCTTTCTCCTGTTCTTTTGAAGTCTTGGTTGAGTTCCACGCGACTTTTTCTTTAACAAATTGCAGAGATGAGGCGCTAGCCAATGTTTCTCCAATCTTACATATTACCTGGGAAAAGCAACCAAATATTTGAATGTACACTATCTACATAATATATCATGCAATTCTGATGTGTTTGACCACTGTATGAACCTAGAAGGCATCCAGCAAATAAACTTGTACATACATTATTTCCAATCTTATTCATGTTATAAACTTCAACAGTAAAGAGGTGGTAACATAAAACCAAAATCACATATAATCAGAACTAATTTATACTGTGGAAAAAGATTATACCTTGCACACATATAATATTTAACAAGAGATGTTGGAACTGGAAGGTATATGTGAGTTTTGCAAGTTTTCATGTAGTGGAGGCTTATAAATAGGGGTTTCAAATGTGAAAAGCACCCTCAAAATGTATGCAATTTGAGAGTGTAGGTGCATTTTGCCATCAGAGCCTTGTAAAGCTCTACATTTTGGGCTCCTCAAAAAGAAATGGTACAAGCAGTTGATACAGTAACCATTATACATGATAGATAATAAAGAGTACATGCCAACAGTAAGGTAGCAAACAAAAGTGGGGCTGACCTGGTACACAACACATATGTGGAAACTGTCTCCCATAGATAAATCGTCAGATATCGTGCAACAGTATCAGACGAAGACCAAAAAACATAAACCTCCTGAATTATCAGGGGATGCATTTATCGTGTAAACAAATGCCACAGGTGTCGACTGCAGTAACCATCTTGTGTATGCTTTGCCAGGTATTCTAGTAAATGGAAAGGTGGGGCTATACTTGGAAAGCACCAAATTCTAAAACAATCTAAAATTATGTGGGGTAAATGTAAACCAAAACAGCAAGAGCTCCTCAAGCGTGATGGCAGAAGTACGAATTAAACTTAACTCCATGAATGTACCCATACTTAGTTCATTCATTCATCTACGTATGACCCATTCACTCTAAGTTAGCGAATAGAAAGTGACTCATTGATGAATGTACATTGAACCCATGACCTTGCAACTTCACACTTGCAATCTCAACCATTACACTATCTCCACATGTTTATATTGCCATGCGCCTAAATCATGATTGATGTACACTTTCACCAATTTTTAGGATCTTTTGCACAGAAAAAAGGCGATATTTTAAGTCCCAATTCATAATTCTAAAAACCAATCAGCAAAGATTCAAGATGTTTTCACAAACATAAGTGGTAACTAGGCAAAAAGTTGTTAGATATGCAGGGAATTAATAATTTGAAGTTTTTCCAAAGGAATTTCGCAGTTGATTGCTAGAACTAGGAATTGAGGCATACTATCTTGCATTCTTGCTAAGCAAAAACACTTTTTTATTATACATCCTCTTACATTAATTTAAACGTATTTCACAAAAATGCACCTTTTATCTTGTTCAAACTATTAGCAGGGATTGACATTAAAAAAGGAACATAAAGATTTCTAACAAAGTAAAATAGCACAAGCCAAATAGCCACCAGATAAAATGCAAGGCTTGACTCAATAGTAAGAGGTAGACCATAAAGTGTCATAGAATAATATGGCCTACACAAGTGAAGTGCACAATTTACATATCTTCAAAACACCGTGGATGTGATGCTTTCAACGAATTTGACTAATTTACTAACATTGTGTCTTTATTGTGTGCAGCGAGCTAAATAGCTTTAATGCAGAAGATTAGATTATCACTGTTATTATATAACCTTAATAATCAAATTATGTAAAAAACACTTTTTATTAAATTAGAAATAAACATGTGTTCACGCCCAACCAAACCCGATTTGACTCGTTCCAAAAAGTTTTCCATATTGAGACAAACCAGCCCATTTTACTCTAGCAAACCAACCCACATACAAGAAAAACATGGACATTCAAACAAAAGAGAGCTCCTTTATTTTCTATATTACTTCAGCAGATAAGTAGAAAGAGATGGTACCTCAACATCATCTGTCGCAATTTTATGTTGGCCAATTTGACCAATGAGAATAAATGCGGGTATCCTCAGTGCACGGACCAACTGAAGAACACAAGCCAGCGGTTCATTATGAATCTGCATCGTTGGGGGTGCTTTTTCATGCCTGCTGGCCAAGGCTTGCGTAATATCAGTTTGTGGACCTATTTGGATGCCATAAATATTCTCAACCACTGAGGTTTTCCTTTCTAGCTTAAGCTTTGACGCTTCTAAAGCAAACGGAATGATCAATGTAGGCATGTCGTCCCCTGCTAACGATGACAATACTTCATTGACGGCACAAGCCAGCACGGGAGACTCATACTTTTGTAAAACCAAAATGGACACCTGATGAATATAAAAAAAAAAAGAAAACTAACTTATATGAGTTCAACATTCTCACATTCATCACCGTTATTGCCATCCACTTAAAAATCTTACATTTTAGATATGTTGGTTTCAACTACATATATGATCCGTAGTATTTCTAGCCAAATCAAACATAATTCCATAAAAATAAGCAACAATATAGTTTTTGCCATTTGGTAATTAAATCTCCTTTTGTGTGGTGATAATAAGTTTAAAAACGGGAAATTTATCTATGAACAAAACAAACTAAACATCTATAAAACCAAAAGGCCAAATTTCATAAAAATAAGAACATATATATATATTAAGATTTCCATGTTGAGGAGGAGAACATGATCTATATACTATTATATAAAGCAAAACCCGACCCTTATTTTAAGATTAAGTAACGTCAATGGGAAGCAACACATCACCCAATTTCCCAACCGAAAAAGATGAGAATCACCCCAACTGCCACCTTAGCATCCAGCAGCTACGCCAGCTGTAGCTGCCAATTTCATATTAGTTTCTAAAGTTTTTTTTTAATATTTTAATCAAATTATCTTGATTTTATAAATATTGCAGAGCATTATGCGGGCATTTCAGTTTCAACAAAATTAAAATTGAAACTATCAAGCAATTAAGTTCAATCTCTATCTCTATTCTATATAAATATAAATAAACAACATATTTACAAACATAATGTGTATATGTAAGTAGCATGGTTGGATTAAGTAGTTACATCCTTGCCTTTGGAGACAAAGGTCATGGGTTCAATCCTCACCCCATGAAAACCAGAGGTCCTTTTCTATCATTAAGATAATACCTGGAAGCAGCCTCTCTACCTAGGTAGAGATAAGGCTGTCTACATCTCAACCTCCCCCATACACCGTCGAGGTATTGGGACCCAAAACCCGTGGAAGTAGAGGGCATTGGGTGTTACATTTACATTTATTATATTTACATGTGTATATGTAGAAAAAAGTGATTATGTGGCTATTAGATACATAAGCTTAGGTATAAAACCACCCACATACTAATTTTTTAATATTTATTATATAATAAATAATGATTAGGCACCCATGGGTTAAAATATTAAGATGTGAGAAATTATATACACAAGCTTAGGTATCTAACAGCTACATCTTTCCTATATGTATATATAGAGGAAGAGTTATTTAAAAACTCACAAATAAAAAAGAACGCGAGAACAATTCTGAGTCACATATTTTCCCCACCTTTCTCTCTCTTCAATTAAATAAGAAAATTCATCCAAATCATTCAAAATGCTTTATCTCACAAACCGTAAATCGTTAGATGAAAAAAAAATATGGGTAGTCTTAAAATTTCGTCCTCTTTCATTAGAGATGCAATTCGATATACTTTTGACGACTTTTTAATTTTCGTTTTTTTCCCCTTGTACTTGTGTACCTACACATGTGTAGGATCTTTGTTTTCACATTTAAATTAGTAAATAACCATCTGTACATGAAGGTTAAAGGCGGAGCCCGTCAATCCATGGCGGAGCCATGGTGGCCAAGGGCGGAGCCCGTCAATCCATGGCGGAGCCATATCGGCTAAGGGCGGAGCCCGTCAAGTCCATGGCGGAGCCATGGTGGCCAAGGGCGGAGCCCGTTAGGTAGATCACCCATCACCGATCACCCCCTATGACCTATCACCCTCTATGACCTATCACACTATGACCTATCACTCTCAATGACCTATCACCCCCACCAGCTACCCTTTATGAATATCCTTAAGGGCGAAGCCCGTTCCGAATCACAATTTTCGTTCAACTTACACATGTGTAGGTTATGTGTAAGTATCAAAAAGAAAACGAAAATTAAAAAGTCATCAAAAGTATACCGAATTGCATCTTTAATGAAAGAGGACGAAATTTTAAGACTACCCATACTTTTTGTTTCATCTAACGATTTACGGTTCGTGAGATAAGCATTTTGAATGATTTGGATGAATTTTCTTATTGAATTGAAGAGAGAGAAAGATTGGGAAATATGTGGTCAGAATTGTTCTAGCGTTTCTTTTTTTATTCGTGAGTTCTCAAAATCACCCCTGTATATATATATGGTATATATATATGTGTATACAGTATACATGGAATAAAAAAATGAGAGATACATACTTGAGGAATTGAAGTGGCATTATCAATAAAATGAGTGATCTTTGCAGAAGCTTTAATATCTTTAATTCCATATCTTTCTAGTGATGCATCCAATGACTCTTTTCTGTTACAAATTAAATCACTTTTATTTAAAAATAATAATAATATGCAGATTATTATTATTATTATTATTATTAAGGAAAAAATTAACAAAAATTGGATTAAAAAAAAAAGTAGAAAGAGAGAGAGAGCTAACAGTATTGTGAGAGAAGACGCGGTGGTTGGTTGAAGGCCGTCAATGATGGCGGTGGCGGTGGCGTCGTCGAAAATGAAGATTACTTGAGCACCAGTCTTCTTCATGGCTTTTCCGGTGGGTTTTTTGGGTCGACTCCAAGTAGTAGTAGGTGAGGAATTGGTATGCTTAGGCCCAGCCCAAAGTGTTTCAGCAGGGCTTTTTGTAATTTACAATCCTCGAAATACTCGATCTTTTGGAAAATGATAATGAGAGTTTATTACATGCAAAAAAATACTAATCTTTTTTATGGAAAAAATGTTATATCATCCTAAAAACTAACCTGAAAATACTCCTAAAATGATAAAATGGTGACACATGGATCCACTAATTCTTTTACCTAACTTATTCTTTGATTTTACCATTTGTCATCATTTTACGATTAGAAATTTTTTTAAACTAATTAATTAGGAACATTAATCATTTTTCATCTTTTATGCTAAACTTCGTTACATTCATAGTCGTTTTCTTTTACATTTGGTATGCATCAATGGAAGGTGGAATGAAATAGTTTATTACCATGGAACCAAAAATACTTGTTTGTTTACTTTGTTGAAATGGAATAATTCATTACATCAATGTAATTCCATCAATAACTACCATTTTCATTCTTTAAAGAGGGCTTGTTTTATTTTATTTCATCTTGAAATGAGAATAAAATTAAAAATATAACCTTAAAGTTAAAAACCAACTCTTAAAAATAAGCAACTTTTTCTTATTCCATTTCATTCTAACTAGGATTCCAATCAACCAAACTACCAAAGAGGGTGAATGTAATTTCAAGTTTTCAACAAAACCATAAAAACTGTTGTTTAAAGAATTAAAAGATTATGATTAGAGCCTACCTATAAGGGGCAGCCTTATACACTCGTCCTCGACTCGTCCTCCGTGAAACACCATAGGGTTGGACTCATCCTTGGACTCGTCAGTAGTTTAAAGCTTTTTGTTTTTTTTTTTGATTTGCGAATGTATATTAAAATAAATGGTGGGTCCAAGACTAGTCGTGGTATAAGGTTGGATTTAGGGAGATTAGTCCTTGAAATGTTTTTTGCTGATGTGGCGGTGATTATGACTAGTCCTCCTGAGGATGAATCCTAGCATAAGGCTGACTTTTCTAGTTATCAACAACCATACTTTTATCCCTGTTTTTAAAACTCTTGCAACAATTTTTCCTACCTATTTCATTATGAAATGAATAATGGCGACATACATGACATTTAGTCCACCAACTAAATACTAAACTCATCTCCATCCATACTTTTATCCCTGTTAATAAAAACTAACCATACTTCTCTCTCTATTTTTAAAAACCAGCCTGTACAGATGAAATGTAACGGGATCGAATATGTTAAAGTTGACAACAATAATAGTTGTAAATTCTCTTGCTTTGCTTCGTGCCTCGTTTTAATAAGAAGCCCTCTAAAGCGTTAACTATCATGACTAATTCGAAAGACGATTAACAAACCATATACTACTAAGTTCTAACTTATACTAACACATTGGTACAGCCCAGTGACCACCTGCCCCCTTAAAAAGTGACTTGGTGGGAACACCACTCAGGTTCGAATCTCTGCAAAAGCATATCCAACCAGCCAAGGTTTATTGGGTCTCACCGCCAGACAGCATTGCAGGGTCGCTAGCTTGAGAGTAAAAATTCCTCTACAGGACTAAGGGGTTTCTGGGTATTTAACCTTTTATACTAACACATTAGAAAGTAATAATCTAAATTACTTAATGAAAGACAATAACTCATAAAATATCTAAACTAAAATTAAAGATACTAACATAACTAAAATGCTAGTAAACTGTGGCAGATCCTTAACTTCATTAAGCACAGGTTTTACATTCAAAGTTTTATACATTTAACATTTAATATGCTTGCTAACAACAAAACATTAAGGACATGCTTCACGAAAAATAAGACTTTCACTACAGAGACAGCAAATATCAGCAATAGCAACATCGACATCAATACCCATTATGTTCACGCAGATGTGACAGACGAATCAGATACAATACATAAGTGTATTAGCCCATTACCCTTCCATGAGAGCTCTCGCGTGCACAGAAGACACATAATAATCTTGGCACTACTATGTTTAAGCTCACCTCAAATGCTTTGAATCTCATAGTGCTAAACGGGAAACTGAAACAACTTAGTTTCACCGGTATTTACTTGAATTACCATATCGGCTAAAAACATTCTATCACACTCCTCTTGTACATATGGTGTAACATCAATTGCCGATCATCAATTACTTAGAAGCAACAAACCTTGAAAACTGAACACAAATCATACCACATCCTCAGAAACCTGAGTATTGTGCAACTTATCTGCAGGTTTCACCGCTTCACATTTCTTGTCAATTTTTCCAACTGAACCTTGACCACGAAGCTTATCTTTAGAACCTCCCTCATCTTGGGTCGCGATAATCCCCGCCTGAAGCGCCTCAAGATACATAACTTTCACCAAATTCTTGAACTTCCTCCTGAATGTTGGCATCCTAGACATGGAACCTACTATCCCCTGCAACCTGTTAAACAAGTTATGCATTGGAATTATAAAAAACACAATTCGACTATATATCACCATTATAGATAATTTTTTCTTCTATGTGAACCCTCCTATACCACCACTGGGAGTTAATAACCGGCCATCCGCTAAGTGGTTATAAACTGAATTTGTAGGTCCAAATTATGTTTATCTTATTTCTACTATTAATAAAAACGGACATAAGAAATGATGTACCTTCGTATGATGGCTTGTATCTGTGCACGCCTGAGATGATCACTAGATGGAAATCCAGCGTCATCCCAGTCTTCAGGTTTCTCGTTCTTGTATTTCATAACGAGTTTCTGCAGGCAGATCTCTTCATCCATGCTCAATTCAAGCCCTTTAACTTGCTCCTTCATGATTAAGAGCGGCCCAATGAACCACTCAAAAATTTTATCCCTTGGAAAGTTGGTTCTTGTTAGTTCCACCTCGTCCGCTATGACAACAACGTTGTATATACACTCAATTAGAATAAAAATGACCCAAACAACCAGTGGTTCTTATGTTTTAAAATGGAAAGTCTAGGGGCCATAACTCACAGATTATTAAACCAGAAGACTCTGATTTTGCCGAAGCAAGAAGGCACTGCAATATGGACCACGCTGGAAGCTTAATGCCCAACTTCTTACAATTTCCTTTCAATATACACTCTTCGATGTCTTTAACATCTATCAAACCATCACGAAGAAGTATCCTCCCATTCACCTCACAGGATTTGAACAGCCAATCCCATACCTACCAACCCATGTAAATCATAAAAGACAGTACATTGATCAAAATCACAAAAGTGTCACAATTACCGACTTACCTGTACAGGCGTGTACTGTTGAAGTGCCTGCTTTAAGGTTTTCGAACGCTGTGAAACCAACATAGAGCCTCTGAAGCTTTCCTTTTCGTTCTTGATATCATTATCAATCGAATTCCATCTCTCCGGCCCAGCAGAAGATTTCATATGCTCACGGTATCTCGGTCTGGCATTGAAGTAGCATCATGAAACCAATCAAACAGCCATTGGACAGACGCATAACATCGACAATAATGTAAAGGCAGCAACGCTCAACTCATTTACGTATGAGTGTGTTCATTTGGGTTATGTTTTATCATAAATGAACTGGATCAAATGTCGTTCCAAAATTCTCTTAATAATGCATACAATCTCCTATACTTTATTCATAAAATCATAGTCAATAAATATAGCTTTGATAATCCTACTAAATGCATTTAACTATCTATAAATGAAGCAAAAGATCAACAAAATGAAGTTTCCACATGTGGCATCTCTGACCCATCCTATAAACCCGCTTCAACAGTACTAGATGGTAACACACTTTTACTAGGTTGTGACCCATTTCTGACCCATCCATTTTGTCACATTATATAGCATGAACAATCATGATGGTACCTTGGAAAGCACGATCCCTCCCTTAAATAAAGTAAGTCATTAGTGTATTCGTCGAACAATGAAATGATAGCCACAACATATGCAAGTCCAAACTTAACTGAATCTTCCTGAAAAATGGAGGTGTGAATAGATTTAGCAGCTATAACTACCACAAACAGATTTACCAACCATATTCCAATCAAAATTTGCAAATACTGATAAATATTCTGGTCAGATTAAGCAATTATCCAGAGTCTATTGGCTGAAAAGACAACCTGATGGACGATCATGGCACTGTATAGAGAAAGACCGAAACTAGAGATAAATGAGGCAATCACTGCTCCAACAACCGCCAAAGGCCATAAAACGATAGCAAGCCCGGCAAAAGGCACACAAACAGTTTCAAGAAATGGCCCTTCTCTTCCAATCAAGTCTTCTAATAGCCTTTTCCATCCTATGATCAACATGTATGGACTCTTGCATACAGCCACAGCGGTTATCAGAGGCACATCGACAGCAACGGCAATTGGAATGACCAACAAACACTTTGGTAATTTCGATAAACTGATTTCCAAAATCATCAAAAAGCAAAAAATTGATTGTGATTTTTTTGGACTTTATGATCTGTGCTGTGTTTATGTATTAGCGTGGTGAAAAAGTTAAAAAAGATCGAATTTTTTTTTAACCTGATGTCAACTGGCTTCTCGTTAGCGGGCATTTCTTCACTGAGATCATCCATGAATGAAAAGTAAGAATGGAAGCAGATATCTGTAAAATCTCGAACCACAATACAACTTCCTTCAAGCGTAGAGTAGCAACCATCCTAAATTTGAAATTAAGCAAGAAAAACAAAAAAAGTTGCTTATAATTTGTTATCAGGATACCGGATTGTAAAAAAGTGTACACCTTTTTTTGCCGCAAAAAAAAGCATATCATCTTATGCAGCATATTTTTCTTTCAAGCCTTCAACTTCAATAATACATGAGCTATCTAAGTAATCAACTACTTTTTTAAGATGAGTATCATTTCTTGTTTAGACAAGTGTAATCTCAATTGGCTTTCCTTTTATGTTTAGTTCATTACTATAATTCTAAAGAATGAAACCCATTTAAGAAAATGACTAGGTTTGTCCTCAGTAAAAGTAAGTTGCTAATCACAAGTCATTATCCTTTGTTTGGTCATTTTTTGATGCTAATGGTACTTACAACGAAGCAATGGAAGCACTTGTCTTTGTGAGTGGTGCCCACAACTTCAAAGGTTGCGATCAAAGGAGCAAAAAATCCAAATCCTATACCACCGAGGAGGCTACCAGTGATGACGATAACGGGCCATAGCACCATAGGCAGAGGCAAGAGTAAAACTATGAGCATCTTTAACACCCATCCAAGCCTTTTCGTCCTACATAATTAATTCTCAAATGACCGACTTATAATAAAGGTTAACTTTCGACACAGAGAAGTAATCCGCCACTTATTTATGCTAATTTATCTTTGCTTATTTGTGCTTGTTATGTCTATTTGAAAAGCGCTAGCGAACTTCCATTATAAAAGTGCGCATTACCCTTAAGGTTGAGGACATTGGTCTCTTTTACCATTAATTAGGCCCTGTTTGTTTAGGACTAAATGAACTTAATAAAAAAATACTTAATCCCTTAAGTCAATAAATAGTGTTTGTTTTGTGACTTAATAAACAAAAAACAACTGTATTGACTGAATCCATACAATCATTATTTATCAATTCAATCACTTATTTAATTTAGTCACTTAATGGTAAAAAAAAACGCACAGGCCCTTAGTCGACTTTACATGCCACACAAATTAAAGGAAAGGATTTTGTTGTTATATTGTTTGTACATTTTGTTGTTTATACTGTTTGTACATATATCATACCTCATATATATATACCAATAGTAAAAGGAAGTTGCATACTATAATTACGTACAATGTAAAACTAGAAACATATAAGTACACAACTAATTAAGTAATTAAGCAAATACCCACTTGACAACACAATAGTAAGTCCAGAAGACATGGGCTAGCCATAGTCCAATGGCGACCGATGAATTCCCAACCACCATTATCACCACAACAACCGGCCCAATAATCACCCCTGAAACACAAAAACAAATAAAAAATCTTAAATTTACAATTTTTAAAAACTTCATATTATTAATAAACTAAAAGACAAAAGGTAAAAAAAGAAAAAGAAAAAAGAAGTATGTATTGTGAACAAATAAATACGTACGTACCTTTAAGTATGCCAAGAGATAGTAGTAGCAAGAAAAAAGGAAGAAAGGAGATGAAACTCCATAGCTTGGCTACACACCCTGTTGGTACTTTCATTTTATATAACTAATCTATCTACAAAATGAATGACTATATATATACTAATAACATATACAGTATCAATCACAATTTTATTATTGGATATTATGGTATATCTTTACTACTATATAAAAATTATACCCTTATGTTGAAAGTTTACAAAAATGGGACATGCAAAATGACCAAATTACCCTTAATGAATTAAATCAACACCACCCTTAATTTTAAATTACACCATTAGTCCTTTATATTATAAAGTATCTCTACTACTCCCTTTAAATCAAACACCTTTACATCAATTACCTACACCATTTGACGTCGCCGCCACCACCATCATCTTCCGTCGCCGCCATCATCGCCGCCGCATTGCGCGGGTACCATGCTCGTATATATCAAAGGTATATATATCAATAATAAAAAAACTACAAAGTAAAAATAGTGTAAGCACTTTTTTGTATGTTCAAATTTATATAACAGGTGGTGACAAAGTTTTGTGTCTTTTGTTTTTTATTTATTTGAAAACCATAACTTTTTGAAATTAATTAAGAATTGTTATTGAAAAAAGCAAAAGGAAAGTGGATGGAGAAGAAAGGAGGGGTTACGTGGAGTCTCGTTTTGTACGTGGCCATCTATAAACAGCTTCCCGCCATAATGACCAATGGCGGTTTACATTCCAGGTGTCACAATTCCATTTTTTTAAATCATTATTATTAGAGAAAATATCACAAATGGTCCATGTGGTTGTTGGTATTAGCATTTCACTCCTTGTGCTTTTTTTCCATTGCAAATAGTCCCTTGGTTTTCCATTTTTATCGCCGCCAGTCCCTGACACTAACATTCGTTAGTTTATGACCGTTAGTGAAGATATAATCGTCCATTTTCATAAAAACACTTCTTCTCCTCTTCTTATTACTCTTTCTACTTCCTTCTTCCCACTACCACCACTACCAAAATCCGACCAAACATGTTTTTTTCTCCCGGATCTTTTAATCTCTATATATTCTATTTATTCCAAATTTCATAAATGATAACCTCATACTTTATACTTACACACTCAACATACCCATCTTTGAACCCACTTATTTCAATCTCTTAAAGTTTCAGTTTTTCAATACCTAAATATCAAAGCACTCAAAATCCAGATTTATAAACACAAAAAATAAATAAAAAGTTTAAACCTTTATAAATTAATTTTCAAGAAACAAAGCATTGAACAAGTTAAGTGTAACAATCACATCTTTTGTACATGGTTCGATATATATATATTAATATATAAAAACACAAACCTTTTATTGTAACAAACACATCTTCTGTATATATACATTGATATATCCATAATTGATACACATACATATATCCGTAATACATACACGTATGGTTAGTGGTTACATGCATGAAACAACCCTTCCACAGTTCCACCCCATCCTCTCTTCTACTTTAAAAACCAACAGCCGCCGTCGCCTTCCATCTTAAAACTACCGCCCTTTCAAACGAACTACTCGTAGTAGCAATTTGAAAAAATAAAGAAGAACGAAAAGATGAATTTGGATTCATCTTGGGCTCTTGCGGGTGATGAGATGTCTGTTTTCAAGAGATCTTTAAAACCCACCACTATATAAGGTTTGCTAGAGATTTGGGTTTGATTATTAGAATTTGTGGGTTTTTGAAAATGTGGATGAAAGTATTTGATGATGACGTTTTGATGATGATGAGGCAATAGTGAGACTAAAAGATGAATGTGATTATGTGTTTTACAATTGCAAAATAATGTTTTGTATACTATTTTGATACAGATATATGTATCTATATATATGTATAGATTGAAGATTGATTTTACAGCATTATCACGAATATCCCTATGATTGGCAAAGGACCATTATACCCTCACGTGGTATGCACGTGAGTGGTTTAAACGGTCAAAACTAACAGAAGTTAGTGTCAGGGACTAATGGGAATGAAAATAGAAAACCCAAGGACCAATTGCAACGAAAACAAAGTACAGGGCGTGAAATGCGAATATGACTAACCACATGGACTATTTATGACATTTTCTCTTATTGATTTGAAGTACTTAATAATGACAACAAAATAAATTAAAGGGATTAATCGCTTGATCCCATTATAGCAGAATATTGATAGGTATCACTAACAAACTTTTCAAATCTGTACATGGTTTACTAAATATTCAAGCCACATTCATATCATTCTCTCTCATCCTCATATCTTCAAAACTGATTCTCTCTCATTCAAAAAAACCTCAGATTCACCAGAATCTGGCTACCCACAACCGGCACAACCAAAATCCGGCAACTACCACCATCACCATTCCGATTCATTCACAAATTTATACATATAAAATTTGTTTACGTTACCTAGTTACACATATATCATCATCGTTATCTCAAACATCATTTGCTTATTCCAAATTAAGGTTTTCAAAACCCCAAAATCCAAACAAAATATAGATATATATACAAACCAAATAAAAAGAATTCAAGTATAAATATATACACAACCACAACCTCCTCCATTCCCGACGCCAACATTCACCACGGCCGCTTACACCATTCCGGCCACTACCCCCATCACCATTCCGGCCACTATCACCATCACCTCGATTACAGATATACCATTCAGCCCATCAAAATATGCTTCAAATGATTAAAACTAAAAAGATGGGTATAGATTCACCAAGATTCAAGATCTGTCTTGAAAGATTATAAAAGGATTATGAATAAAATGATATTCGATCCGATGAAGATCCAATTCATGGAATCTTGCTTCAAATGAAGATCTGATAGGACTATGTTTCAAGATCTAATCGGACTATTACTGATATTATATCATTTTATAATGTTTTTTCGTGATGATGAAAACTGAAAAAATGTGTAATTTTGTTTTGTGTTTTATTTATGCATCATTGAAAGAACTTTTATGGATATAAACATAGATGTGTAATATTGTTTTGTTATATTTATGCATCAGTGAAAGAGCATATATTATTGGTAGTGAATATAGATAGTGATAACATACATGGATATAAATATAGATTGAAGTTGACGGATGGTGGTTGTTGGCGTGAAAATTTGGGTTTTTTTATGAGAGAGAATCAGACATGATGACATGAGTATGAGAGGTATGAGAGAGAAGCAGTTATGAATGTGGTTTGAACATTTGGTCAAGTACAAGTTTGAAAAGTTTTTTGATGATATTCTGGTTTAATGGGCAACCATGTACACGAGAGAAAGTACGTTAGTTATCCGGTGATTAATCCCTAAATTAAAAGAGATAGAAAAATAACAATAAAATAATATTTCAATATCAAATAATGAACAAGCATGAACGAAATACCAAAAATAAAATTAAAAAAAAACGTATTTTTTTTGTTGAAAATATATATGACCGTGATTTTTTTTTAAAGATAGGAAGGAGAGAATGATATGAATGAGAATGATTAATAAAAATTTAAAAAAAAAAATAAATTATTCAAAAACTTTACTTTTTTTTTACTTAATAGACTTAATAATTAAGAACTTAATGCATTCAGTCAAATTTCATGTTCTTTTTTTGACTTAATAAACAAAAATAACCGTCAATTACTTATTTTTTACTTAATACACTTAATAATTAAGAACTTAATGCATTCAGTCAAATTTCATGTTCTTTTTTTGACTTAATAAACAAAAATAACCGTCAATTACTTATTTTTTACTTAATAGACTTAATAATTAAGAACTTAATGATTCAGTCAAATTTCATGTTCTTTTTTTGACTTAATAAACAAAAATAACCGTCAATTAACTATTTTTTTTACTTAATATATTCAAATATTATTTATACATAAGAGTAAATATTAGATATTTTCCCCCCTCCTATCTATAATCTATAATACCTAATAAAGCATACTTTTTTTTTCCCATAGTATTAAACTTTCAGCCTTTGATATCCCGTTCCTTTTTACTTAATAGATTTAATAATTAAGAACTTAATGCATTCAGTCAAATTTCATGTTCTTTTTTTGACTTAATAAACAAAAATAACCGTCAATTAACTATTTTTTTTACTTAATATATTCAAATATTATTTATACATTCAGTCACTTAATACATTTAGCACTTAATGAATAAAAAAAAACGGGACATAAAACCAAAAATCTTCACACATATCTCATATTCCACCGTGCCCCTCTATGAAACGATATTCTTCCATCGATTTAGGGTTTAATTAGCGAAGCTCTTATACTGTTACATTTATAAACACATCATTACCGCATTGCACGAGAACCCACGTTTCATCCAAATTATTTTCCCTATAATTTTACACTCAGAAACTATAAAGTTTATTTCGATCAAAGTAAATAAGTTTTTCCAAGTGGATTTTCGGGAAAATACTCTGATAAAATTGTTGCCAAAACGCAAAGAAACGTACCGCAGTCTTCTGCTCCATAATCCTCCAAGTTTTTGTTTTTTTCCTTTCTTCCTGAGAAATCAAGAAAACTTTACCAAAACACCTTATTTAAGGTTTTTTCACCTTTTCCAAGTAAAATACACACACACACATCTTCCATTGAAATGGGTTTGTGGGAATCTTTTCTCAATTGGCTTCGCAGGTACAATTTCTTTCTGTTTCTCCTTTCTATGTTGTTTCTCACTTCATATTTCTTTTCGGTCTTTTTGAACATTAATATAAGTCTCACGCCTTTATAGAAATTGATATTATTATTTTAGTTCCTTTAATTTAATGTAGTTGTTTATTATTAATCAAAAGATAGAATAAATGTGTATATATTAATTTAATTATTGGAAGTATATATATGTTGTTAGTTTGACTTTACAACTCAAGGTTTTGGATAATATATAACACCCCTGTTACATGTTTATGGTAGAATTCAACTAATATATTATCCTCGTAATGCACGATAGTTGATGTATTTTAAAAAACATTTTTGTAGATCAAATTGAAATTTAAAACTCATAAACTTCTGTTAGGATGATGGACGCCGACCACCGGGTTTAGGTTTCTCAAATTCAGGGGTATATTCAAATTATGGTTTTTATGTGTTGGGGAAATATTTGAAAGATATAAATATTTAATTTTGGGTTATCGAAATAATCGATAGATAAAATTACTAGATAATGTTTTGAATCTTTCGAGGAACTAACACATGTTTTTCAAGCTGCAGATTCGTGTTTTTAGTTTAAGTATATAGTTGGGAGAATCACATGACATCTTGCTTTTAGAAAACTGATGATCTCAAAATTGCTGTAAACTTACCAAGGCTAGTTATGATCAATGAATATGTTATATGTTTTTGAAAGTTAATAACAAAACATAAAATGGAAGGTTTCGATAATGTACCAAAACGTCTATACAAATGTAGAATTTTAGTAAGTGATGGTTTTGCGTTTGTTATGTTATAGAAACCCCGTGGTCGTAATTTTATGGTATCCAACTATTATATAGATAGCCCATATCTCGTGGATGACGGAATTGGGTACGGTTGTTACAACTATATATAGATACGTTGACACATTAGGTAAAGCCCTACTGGAGACTACAACGTGTGTGTGTGTGTGTGTGTGTGTATATATATATATATTGGTTGCGCCAACTATACTAAACTATGTTACCTTACAGTCAAAATACCTTTCCCATTTTGTTGTTGTCAGCATGTTTTTTGAGTCTTGACTGTCAGAGGTTTTAAAGTAGAACATAGAATATGCATTATTTTAAAAGAAAAAAAAGAAAAGAAATAGACTACATTGAGTGAGCTCTGGTTTAGGTTCTCACCATGTTTAGATATCAGTTTGTTCTATAAACAGGAAATGGAACTTTCCCTGGTCGGCCTACAAGATGCTGGAAAGACATCTCTTGTTAATTCCATTGCCGTAAGCGTTTTTCATCTTTTCTGCTTATTTTCTGTTTAACTCTGTCTATTTTCACATACAGTAATTTAACTTGTAACTTGTTGATCACCAGACAGGCGGCTACAGTGAGGACATGATCCCGACTGTAAGTATCTCATAACTAGCAAAATAAGGCATACATATGTATGCTTTATGATGTCACACATCAAGTTAATTACATTTGTTGCTTAATCTGGAAATTAGGTTGGCTTTAATATGAGAAAAGTCACCAAAGGAAATGTGACAATAAAGCTTTGGGATCTTGGAGGGCAACGTAGGTTTCGCACCATGTGGGAGAGATATTGTCGAGGAGTCACTGCCATTCTGTAAGCCTCTTACCCGCTTCCTCTTTATTTTAATGATTTCGACAGTTGTTGACTTCTCACTTCATAGTTAGCTCTTGATAGAGGTTGCAGGATAGGCGGGCAAGGGTACTAAGTCGATACAAGTTTTAAGTTGAAACAAAGCCATTTTTTGTACAGCTTGACATGTGTTTTGTCGGTTGCGTTGACCTGTAAACACGTGTTTTATATGATTGATGCATTAACTATCATTACATCAACAATAGACGTTGGATGACCTTTAAAGTGTTTGACCCGTTCCTCTTCTAGCTAAAATGTATGGTTCCGGTTAACTATGGTTGATGGCTTTTGGGAGATCTTGGTGAGTGGATACTCCTCCTTGAAGTCCCAGCTCAAATCTATTGTAATTTCTCCCTCCCATATTTTGGGTTTGGGTGTTTAAGATGTTTGCGGTTTCAAAATGATATAACACACTGTCATCTATTTCCCCTCCAATACTTTGTCCCCTCTAAAAGAAAAGAGTATTGTTTTGCTCGTGTTAGCAGTAGCAAACTTAAATTTTTACTTTTAGTTTAATATGATTTGTTGAAAATATCATGGGTAAAGGGTAACTATCGACTTAAGGGGTTTGGCATGTTTGTTATGAAGGTGATTTGGTGGTGGTGAATAAAACATCCAGTAAGTAGATTGATATAGAAAGTATTAGATTATCGGATGTAAAAGATCAAATCTGGAGAGTGTGGTTGGATCTGATTGTTCTTTTGTTGCTGGAAGTTGTAATGATCACTTTTGTTAGTGTTGACAGTTTAGCAGGTTCTTATATCTGAGGAGAAAAAGATAGAAGAAAATATATGGATAGGGCTACCCAAAATTGTTAGATATCTACCTTCAAAACACACATCTAAACACCGTCTTTAACTTTGTATAACGGAATGCCTAGACAATCAGATACCTTATGACAGGAGTAGGTCACCCCAAACACTACGACCGCTTTTTTATTCCTTCCGAAACACAAATTAACTACAAATTAAAATAAAATCCATACATATTTACAGATCATGCACTATGGGACTAGAACCCACAACCTTTTGGTATGGATCACCACACTTACCACTGTGACCAAGGCTCGAGGGCAATACAACCGATTATTCTCATTTGAAGACTGAAGTCGAAAATTAGATATGTACGTTCAGAACAGACATCTAGACACCATCTTAACTTTGAATGAAATCTTGTAAAATGAATACAGGTATGTAGTTGATGCTGCAGACTGGGATAGCATTCCGATAACCAAAACCGAGCTACATGACCTATTGATGAAGCCATCTCTAAATGGGATTCCATTGCTTGTTTTAGGAAATAAGATAGATAAGTCTCAAGCTCTAACCAAACAAGCGTTGGTGGATCAACTGTAAGTCATTCCATACTTTAAAGTCAACAATCAAAAGTCAAACTTTGGTATTGATCCGACTGATATTTTAATTGTTCTTTTTTTCTTTCTTTCGTATAGTGGCCTTGACACTATTACAGATAGAGAAGTCTGTTGCTACATGATCTCTTGCAAGGAATCTATAAACATAGATATGGTGATTGATTGGCTTATCAAACACTCCAAAACAGCAACATGACCAATTTATGTATACTTATGACATGGGATCTACAAGTATCTTTGTATGGATATTGCCGTTTATTTTAGCAGGCCATCCATTTATCTTTTGATTGTGAAAATTTGTTTGATTAGTGTATATGGTCAATGATATGTATATTTAGAATTCTTCATCCCTACCAATGATCATGGAAGTTCAAATTATAAGCTTTTTCTTTTGCTCATTTGGCACATGGTGGGGATTGGGTACTGTACGTTAATACAACTAGTTGCTGGTATGCGTCTTCCTGTTGTCAAGTTATTGAAACAATCAAAATTACCTATATATGAATTTCAAACCAGAGAACAGTTCAAATAATGACTCTGGAATTACTTTCCTTTTTCTGGTCCAGAAGCTTTCTGATAAAGGGACAAATTGTGTCCATAGGAAAAAATTTCTGCTGGATCTTTGATAAAACGTTACCTGTATATTTGTCTATTATTACTTGATACTCTTGATTTTTGTATATGTTGATATATGAGTTCCTATTACAACCTCACAACCTGCGAATGTATGTATTTCATTTGCTAATGTTATTGTCATTATTTGGTTGTGTATTAATTCATGAAAAATTTGGTAAAATGTATGTCATTAATCATAAATTTATGCTGGAAGAATATACTTTGTAGTTGGTGATTCAAAACCAGTAAGTAGATTGATATATCAAATCAGGAAGCAGTTACCAAATATATTTGAATTTTGATTGGGCTTGTTATTCATGGTTAGGGGTATATTGTTGGAATTTTGTCTTTTGAAGTTGATGATAATGTTTCACTTGATGTCGTTCAACATGTTGGTTTGGAATTGGCCATGCATGTGGTGGCTGTCCAGCCTGTCCTGTAAGGAAACATAATGTTTTTTTACTTGCTGAAATTATAGTCGGCCAAATAATTTCCCTGTCGTGTTTTTGAGGCTGAAAGTCCGGGTATGACCCGGGCAACAATAGAATACGGGTATGACCCGGGCAACAATAGAATAGATGGTTGAAGATTCGATTAAGGAAGTATTTGAGGAAGTTGTTCTAATAAAGCAAAATTTATCGTGCATGAGACTATCAATGTGAAGGTATGTAGGCATGTTGTTATCTTGAAACTATATTGAAATTAGAGGTGGTAGAATGGGTGGGTCAGATAAGCAAGGCAATAGATCAAAACAGATAATTTTGGTACAGGTAAAAATGGGTGGAGTAGGTTGACCGGAAACACATTCATTCCAAAAACTTTACAATATCATTATTATGAAAACTATATTATTACAATGTTAATCGAATTATCTGTAAAAGTGATTTAGGACATTAACCATAGGGTTTTAAAGAGGCTGCTGACTTGCCTTTCCCATTTTCATTCCTTTAATTCAACCAAGCACCCCCTAAGTTTCTAGTATTGGCCCATTGATCCATTGGAGTGCGTCAACCAATATTAAGTAAATGGGTTGCATTTGCCACTTTTAATTAAAATCATAGTAAATATGACTGAATTTATTGGGTAGAGATCTCCTCAAGTTAAGAGTAGTTACTAGTTAGTATGATCTCACCTCTTGAATTAATATCAAGAGTAAAAATTTAAAAATGATAATTAAATCTTGGTCATTGATTTTAATTAAATGGTCAATAACGCTCCAACTTTACACCTTAAGTTACCCAAGACTTGAGGAATCTCCACCCAAATTTATAATATTGAAGACTTATTTCTTGTACAACAAAGTTTTTTTGTATGTGTGTAAATTTTATTTCTTTTTGAGATGTGTAATACAATACAAGTCAAATAATGGTATTAACAATCAACAACCAAGTGTTATGTACACAAATGCTAGTAACTCTTTTTTACCATCCTCTCTGATTTTTCTATACATATCCATGTTACGTTGCCAACTTGCCTTAATTCATAATTTTACTAGCAGGGCCGATGCACCCAAAACTTTAGTACAACGAGCAATTGAAAAATAAAAAAGATAATAAAGAAGAATGAGAGAGGATTACTTGCATAAACAAATGAAAACTCGGTTCGTGAAGGATTAAAGAGTCCCTTTGACATTTCAGAGCCTTCCCTCAAATTTTCTAGTTTTATTAACAAAATGCAAATTTTGAGAAAGAACGAAAAAACCCTAAATCTTACTTCTATAAATATAAATCCTAAACCCTAGTTTTGGAGTTTTCGCCCCAACCTAGGTTAGCCACCGGAGGCAAGCGTTAGACCGTAGCTTGCTGCTGAAAAACGTAATAGGCATCTCGCTTTGTTCTTCAAGCTCTGCCCCTAACTCGACGTCTAAGTTCAAGTCTAAAGGGACAATGTTTTTTCCTAATATGTTGTTGTGTCTTTAGTCGGTTATTAGAGGTTTTGTCTCCTACTAGATGTCTAGATAATGAGAAAACTATTTAACATGAACCCGGTTAAGATAATTTTATATAAACTCTCCATTATCCTTCAAAAATACATCATATTATCAAAATTATTACAAAATATATCCCGATTCCCGGAAAAATACTAGTCACATAATAGAATAGAACTAGATTTAGAACCCGTGTGAAAACACGGGATAATGTTAGGAAAAAATGATTAGTAATTATTGAAAAAATCAATTTTATTTATTAAAACTTTAGAAAACTTAAATTATGGTTCTTTTTATAAAGGCAGCGAAAGTAGAGGGTTATTTGTGAAACTTTTGTAATCCTAAAATATCTAAACTTAATCTATCATTATCTCCCCAAACGCCCACCACACATTATTAACCGACCCTTCCTTTTCTCTCGCCACCTACCTACCACTTCTCCATTTTCGGATCAAAAAATCAGTTAACTATGGCTGGAAAGGTATGTCTTTTTGGCTTTGTGGTTACTTTTAGTTCGTTTAATCAGTTTGTTATACTTGAATCATCGATTATTTGAACAAAAAGGACGGTGGTTTCATTGTAATGTGGTTACTTTTACTTCGTCTGGACCATGTGTTTTTTAGGGTTTCAAAATAAATGGTGGATTAGCTTTTAGGGACATGGGACCATTTGTGTATTCCTTTTATTGTTTTCTTTTACCATTTTGGAACCATAGACCATGTGTGTTTGTTTTTTTACAAAAAAAGGGTTTATATTGGGATAATACATATATATATATATATAACTATATCTGTCATTGTCTTTTTTTTTATTATTATTCCATTTTTAGTTAACTGATTTGTTTTAGGGTTTTTATTATTTATATTCCATTTTTAGCCTAAAGGTTTATTTTAGGGTTTTAGAGTGTTATATTGTTTTGAAGGTAAACTACGTAATGAAAAATTAGATATATCCTAATGTTTTGTGTTTTTTTTACTCCTATGAATAGCTTGAATTTGAATTCCAGTTTCTGGTGAAATGTGGAGATGCTAAGCAGTTGGAAAAGCAACTGGTTAGTCCTTTCTACTAATATACATTTGGAAGAAAATTTTTACCCAGAATATATGTAGCTTATATTTCATAATATGGGGTATTGATTATATTTTTTAGGTCATACCAAAACTTGTAGCCAATGTGTTGCCGGAAGAAGTATTGTTTCGTATGAAATTGATTGATATTAGGGGCTAGACACATTTGGTTTATGCTGCACGTTTGGAGGATGGCACTTGTTTTGTTTCTGGTACTTCCTGGAATAACTTTGTGAAGTCGGATCCCTACAAACAATTTGGTACTCTTTGTTTCACTTGGAAAGAGAAGTATACATTTGGTATCTAGGTTTACTGTCCTGCTGGTTTGGAGTATCGTAGGAGGATGAGGATTGGTGATTCCGCTGTTAATAGTCAGCTAGTTGAAGCAAGTGATTACACATTTCATCAAGTAGTACGAAGCTCTATGAATGATTATGTTTATTATGATTACACAATTTGAGGTAATAATAAAATGGTAAAAGAAGATTTACTTAGGACACATAGAAGTTGCCATGTTCTTGCATGTCACACACCACATAGTGTTTGCTGGTGCTTCCTCAAAACCTTCTGGGATTTCACTGGCCTTTGTCAAGAATTCCATTTTGGAGTACACTTTAAACTGACAATTGCGACACGCTATGTAATACCAACCATATTCTGGTTCAAGAGTTGTAGTTGTGGCCAGTACCACACAGAATTTGTCCTGTAAAAACATAAATGAATTAGTTATATCATCAAACCAAGGTGAAAAGGCTAAATATTAGATAAGCTAACTACCTTTTCAGTTTCAAGGATGTCTTCCACATGTTTTCTAGGAGTGACAACCAAGAAGTCATTGCGAAGAGGGTAATTAGTTTGAGAAGACAATTGGCTATAACTTGTTGATGCACCTTCTTTACCACCTTTGACTATGAGACTACAACAACATAAGATGATAACCTTTAGTTTAAGCTATACAGTCCATATGAGTTTAACTCAAAATCCATGATACTAACCTTCTTCTTAACTTGTTAGCCTCATCAAGATCTTCATTGAAAAAAATCCGACTACCAAACTTATCATTTTGAACACCAAGAATTTCTGGAAAAAATTTACCACTAAAACTAATCAGTGACCAACAAAATAATGGCAATAAAGGTCACTTTAAATTGATTTATGTAGACATACCATTCCACAGTTTCACCCTCACATGTTGCAGGATGACAATCACCATCTCAGAAGTTTGAGTATTAGAAGACACATACTTATGAAATTCAACAGCAAAGTCATCCCAAAATGTACATTTAAGCACAACACCCCTCTATTTAAGCAACAAAACATTACAATTAATATGCAGAAAATGCAGATTATCCAATTTATACTGTTATCATTCAATTCAATAATAATCATACATACCTTTATCATTCAATACTAATCATACATAACTTTGTCATTCAATACTAATCATACTATTCACATTAAATACTAATCATACCTAGTATACTCATTAAATACTAATCATACATAGTATTCACATTAAATACTAATCATACATTATAAATAATAATCATCATCCATAAATGTAAAACAACTAATATTAAAGGGCTTACTCCAAGTCTTGCAGATCGAATATGAGTCTTTTAGTCTCTTTAGCTTTAGTTGTCCAGATGTCCAAATCACCACACCATGCAAGCCTACCCACAACATCTATATAACCAGAAATGAAGTTCATAGTATTACAACTTATA
>CM067174.1:20067244-20106917 GCA_034093135.1 Erigeron breviscapus
TATATCTGCAACCTTGCCAAGAATGGTTATGCAAGTGTTTATCCGCATTCTTCTAGGATTGTTCAGAAAATGATAGGTATGCATTTTCAAAAGTAAAAAAAAATGATTGGTGTGTAGGCATCACAAGAGATGTTGGGATGGTGAAACCCTCAAGAGTCCTAGATTGTTATACACATGGTATAAACCATTGACAACATAGGCCAATTTCTGCCTTGGTGGATCAACCCCTAGAGAACAGACATGTTAAGTATTCCCCTTCTTTTAATCATTTTCTTATTGGTGTGATGAGACCCGTCTCGACTTAATACCAAATCAGTAATTAAATTCACCTTAATAAAGTTACAACCCTAATCCTCTACAAATTAGTAAAAAATATCTCTATGATTACCTAATTTTTAAAGCTTTGGTATCAACTTAATGATGATAAAAAGGAAGCTTACCGATAGTTTCTCTTATGTCAACTTAAAGTTATGTGATAAATAAAATTCTTATCATTTTTAATCTTCAAGTCCTATTATGATGTTACTCTTGGTAAAAAAAAAATGGTTTGATATGCTTCTGTTTTGGGACCAGCTATAAACTAATACAAGTAAATGAAATTTATATTTTCTGAATTTTGAAGCAAAAGCGGTTCAATAAGAGAATGTGACAGTTGTTTTTAAATCCGCAGGGTGGTATTTGTAGAGTAATCATAATGTCATATTAGGATCATCTTTCTGATTGCTTATGACATCCTTAGAAGCTAGAACTCACTTTTATACTCTCTTTTGTGCTACTAAGAAACATTTAACATTTCATATATCTGGGAGGTTATTACATCAGTTTCAGTTTTTGCACTTATTAAAGACAGCTGAGACTCAATGGGTGAATCAGATCATATATGTCTTATTATTTGTATTAATTTTTCAATAGAATAGCTTCTTCAATTAAACTATTAATAACAAATTATTAGAGAATTGCCACCTTTTTTAAAGCCGTCTGTATAAAAATATGCACCTATTTTGACATGTAAATCAATTCGCCCCACCTGCCAATTTACCACCTATGAAAGTTACCACTGTTTTTTTCTCATGTTTGTTTCTTGTATGGTGGTATGATTGATGCCTTATCGTTTATGCAGGTTCGAAAGCAATGGCATTATCTCTTTTTTCTTTCCTGAGATCCTTATGCAAAACTTCGAAAGGTTAGTCTTCCATGATTGCTACATTGTTTTTCTTTACCAACATTGTTACTGATTAATCATTATGCAATTTTTTGTGTTGCCCTTCTAAACATTAAGGTTCAGTTTATATTAACTATGGGGTATTTGTGCAGATGTGTCGAATATAAAAGCAAGAGGGATTCGTATAATACATAATAATACGAGAGGTTAATGTTCTTTTTTCACATGTTCAATTTGTGAACTTGAAATTATCGACGCCAAACAAATACTAGGCCTTGGTTTAAACGGGAATATAGAGGATTGTGAACTTAAGTTATAATGTTTTGTTGCTACATTGGACAAAATGTCCCGGGCTTGTGGGTAAGCCACACACACACACACAACCCCTAAACATGGTCTTTATTAATGGCGTCTTTCCATATAGGGTTTCTCACTCCCCTTTTAACACTTTGGATTGTCAGGTTTTACACGTGGCGCAGCGTGTTGCGAGATGATTTTGCTTGGATATTTTGAGCGTGCAACTATGAGAGGTTAAGATTCAATATGATAGTACTCATATTGTCGATTATGATTGTTTTATATATTTACTATAGCCACCCTCTTAGAAAAGAGTTACATTGTGCTGTTAACGCACTATAGGTATTCGACGAGTGCTTTCTTTAAACCTTCAGTTGCTTTTTGAGCCGGATTGCACCCGAAGGAGTACTCCAGGTTAACCTAAGCTTACTCTGAATTATATTGATTGTTTTCTAGTTGATTACTAAAGATTATAGATAAATTTTATGTAGAGGTGGTTAGTCTTGTGAATGGGTCAATTTGGTTTGTGTCAATTCTGATCTCTATATCATACCCAATCATTTTGAACATACTAATGATTTTTAAGACATATATTTGTGTCCATTTACTTTAAAAGTTGACAAAATAAGTGTTTGCTGGATTAACTCCATGTGGCCCGTCACTGTCAATTTTTAAAATGCCACTTGTGTTAATTTGATCTCTTTACAATTGTTTTTTTATTATCTTTTTATTATATGTTTCTAATAAATAAATCTTGCGTAGATGATTGGTCTCTTCCCGATCGTTCTCATAATTCCGGGATGGTGCCTAGGAAGAATGGCATGCCTTGCAGGGGTTATGACTACGATAACTACAATCAGTATCTCACGGCCAGGTTAGTTGTTGATGATGCTAAGTACATGGGAAGTGTTGCAGTTTATCATGAATTTTCATGCAAGTTTCTGATATTCACATTTATAATTGTCGTGGATTGGGTCGTTGAAAGTGGTATGTGTAGGATGTGAGTAGAGCTATAAGTTTGTTGATCAAGTATGGATATAAGGTGGCTCTATTTTGTAAATATTACCGACTTGTATGAACTAACTTGGTTGATTATTTAATGTTCTTTTAGTGAGATAAAAAACATGTACGAACCAAGACCAACAATGTTTTAGAGTGATATGACATGATAAATGAGGTGCTTCACTTCTTTGCCATAAAGGTCGATGACTTGTTATCATAATATTTTAAGATCCATGCTTTTTCTTATGATAAAGGTTTAGTAAAATTCTTTAAAGTCATTGGCATTGAGGTAGCAAGTGCTACAGAATATGCCCTTCTTATGATCGCTTGAAATGTCTCCATAGTTGTTGCTCCTACAATGATTGTCTTGAGTGACGACTTTAAACTTAGGGTTTATAATGTCTCCATAGTCGTTGCCCCCGCAATGATTATCTTGTGTAATGATTTTAAACCCACTTAGGCTTTATTGGGATCTCCATTCATTTTAACTTGAAAATACCAAGGTTAATAATCTCTAGGGAAGCATCATTATGGGTGTTAGTGTTGTATAATTTTCTTTGCAATCAAAGTCATGCATCATTTGCTGTCCATGTTATCTCTTATTTTACCATATTTGGATTCACACTTAACGAGCCTATGCCTTTTGTGGTGATGAGATTTCTCTCCATTGAAAACAATATGAATTGAGAAGTACAACTAATACTCAATAAGTGCCAAAGATACTTAGTTTAGCAATATTATTATGCTTGTAACCGGAAGAACCAAATTTCTCTCCCAATCGATCACCTATAGAAGTTCCATATTTTTTCTTACATTATCATGTTATTATTTCTTACTTAAGTTTTCCCAACCGTTTTCAGCGAAGCTCGGTGGTGAGGCCTTGAAGAGCAGTGGAGCTGATGTATGAAAAGAACCTTAAATAGCAGCTTTTGAAATCTTGTTATTAATTATATGTTTTACACTTGGGAGTGTTCTCTGTTTTTACACAAACCCTTTAATCATTGTATTCAAAAAAGAGAGATTAACCTCAATAACTAGGCATTATCGGTATTTTGATTTAGTATATGGCACTTAAAAGGGGTTAAGAAGTCTATTAGTATTTAGTGATAATCTCTCTATCAATATTTCCTACGTGAATGGATTGTTGGTCAGAAACAAACTTGTATCACTAATCGAGCCCTTGATTAATTGATTGATTGTCGCACAACATACCATAGCTTTTGCATACAAATAATTCTTGCATGACCTTATTTGATTATATCCACTATTTGTTTTATGGGATTATGGCATAGGAATGTAAGCACCTATGACAAAAATGTTATGTAGTATAGTGACCTATACGGGTAGCTATGTAATGTATAAACCCATGTTTTTTGGGTTATGTGAGGTAATATATTGGGTGACTGCTTAATTGTAACAAGTTAATGACATATCACGTCATGTTTCGTCAAGTAAAATGCCATGTAGGATGCATACAATAGCCATTTGGTTATAGTTGTATACATTTGTATGCAACCAGCGTCTTTTAACTCCGGTCATCTTTGCCGACGATTTTTCTGGCAACATCATTTTCTCCATATGGATTATGTTATTTTAAGATAAGTTTGATTTACTAATTTTGTGATATCAAAATCAGAGGAAGTAACACTTCTCGCATATAGTTAGTTCCTTTGTAGTCAATTATGAAACACTGATTAAAATTGTAAATGTTGTGTATTGTAAGCCCAATAGAATGATGGTCAATCAGTACAACTTCAAAATCCGGTGTATACATATTTCGACAATGATAACTAAGTCACCACCACCATAACACCATTTTACCGGCAACATTATCTCCGGCTACAACATTTTTCCGGCGACACCATTTTTATGGCAACCTGTCTTCGTCCTCGATCCAAATTAACAAAACAAACCATACAATTAACTAACCGGAAATACCAAAATCTCGACACAAATCTACATATAATCAAAGAAAGGATGACCGAGAGATTCTTGTCTATTTCCCGAAGAGATCGTTTTTTTTTCTTTTCGAAATCGTGTTTTTTTCAGACGAGATCTCGTTTTCCCCGCGAAAAAAAAGGGAGAAAAGGAATAAAGTGGAAGGGATCGAACTAGATCGAGGAATGTTTGATTATTTTTCTAGAGATAGATGTGTTTTGGTCAAAAATTACCTAAGATAATCTACGTTGAAGACTTAGATAAATTATGTAACCAAACTTAATTTCGTGAGGTTGTGTGCTTAAAGATTTTGAAAATCAGTATGCTAAGATGTTGAAATAATTGCGGAAATGTAACATATTTGCCAATATTGAATAATCACGTAAAGTAAAGATAAAATGAATGTTTTTATCAAGAGAAAGCTGTAAAAGTAAGGATCTATTTGTAAAACTTAACAAATGAACAAATAGAGTGCCAATATCTAGAATAAACAATGTTAAAACGTGATAATATTTAAGAATTCATTGAGAAACAATATAAAAAGCATAAATATGATTAATTAAAGTAGTTGATCGTAAATAAAAAATTACTTTGTAAAAGTTAAATAAAAGTAAGCAAAATGTGAAGATATGAGCGATAATCATAAGAAAAACGTTATATAAAATAGAAATAAAGTAAAATGAATAAGAGGAAAATTCATTAGAGTCAAGGTTAACATGTCCCTGACTAAATGCCTCTACATTCTGATCATCATCCTCTTCATCAACATTCATATCTTCAACACCATATTCCTTAACTATACGTCTATACCCTCCAACATATAACCAATAACATCCTTCTTCGTCTTTTTCTTTCTCATAAAAACCATATTTCCAAGAACAAATGTCACAGGTCTTACTATGATAATCGATCAGAGTTACATCACTAGGAAACTTTGACAACACATCTTTCAAACTACTAAACAATATCTTCTTAATCTTCAATTCCTCTTCGATCTTCACACAAATTAACTTATAATAATCCTACATATAAGTTATTCATTTCTAATAAAGAAAAAAAGGAATGATGAATAATAAGTTGATTGAATAAAGAAGAAATCACATAATTTAGAAAACATGTCTCTTTTGAATCCAATTTATCCATCTTCAAATCATCATTAACAAAAAATACTTCTACTTCTCCTTTCATTCTTTACTTCAAGAGCAACCGACCAACAGAACCCATGGAAACTTCCTTGGTTGCTCGGGCATTAAGTAAACTAGTCCAGTTTTTGAATATCAAACATTCTCTAATAACTATAAAGAATTGCACTTTATGCGGTCACTATACAGCAACTAGTAAAATAATTTATAAGTATTAATTAAGATTTTGTTAAATCAATAAATGATTAGGTAAACAATACATAGACTAACTAATGCTTAGGCTAATCACCGAGTGATAGTTCAACCTAATGTTAGAAATTTTATGTGTAATATATTATTTCATGTGTTTAAATAGTATAACATAAAATATTCAAGTAAATAGATATGTTAAAATAAAGTTGAAAGTGTGTTTAACTAATGTGAGTTTGTCCCACATTGGTAGAAGTATAAACATTAAGTGTGTTTATAAGGAGGAGTGTTAAAGGAATAATAATTCCTTATAAGGGGCCACACCCCAAGATGGCAAGGAGGGTGCGACTCTTCCATTGAACTTCTTGTATATGAATACATTTCCTTAGTGGAAATCAGATTAACAACAGCAACACTTCTAACACTGGATAACTGACGGGTTCACTTGGGTGCTCAAAATCAGTTTTAAGGGCCCTCTGTTTAACAAAATTCTCAGCCCATTGTTACCTTCTTTTTTCTTGTTTTGTTAGTTAGTTGTTAATTTACTTGTAATCTTTTGTTGTAATTCGAATATATATCAATAAAATGTTATTTATTTGAATGGAGTTACTACACCCAATTGGTTGATTCTGTACAAAATAAGCAATATAAATACAATATCTTAGAGATTCTCAAGCAAGTCACTTACTGGTTATGTACATACTAACCAAACAATAGTTCAAGAAGACACAAACACACAAGTGCAAATTATATACAAAATTAGAGTTGGTAACAAAAACTCACAACCAAGAAGGTTGATGATCCTACATAAGGGTTTCCATCAGGGTTATTCCTACCCCAATTTCTCTTGCTCCCCCTCAAATGATGTAACAAATATCCACACGAGTCAATAGAGCACATATCAGCATCAATAAGAGCATAATTCAGGACTTTCAAGATACAATAACCATTGGTGGTTGACGTTACCATCGTATTTGCATAAAGCATTAAAATGTTCATCTTAAGAAACCTACCAATGGGAGAATTGCCCAATATCTTTTCAGAACGATGGTTATTCCTGATCTTTATAGCAAGATCGTCAAATTGACTATGGAATCGTCTTTCCAATGTTATGCGACAGAGTGTGATTATGGAATCGTTTTTCCAATTTTTATGCGACGGAGTGTGTGTTTATGGTTGAACGCGTGTTTGATCAAATAATCGCACTATGACTTAACCGAGAGGTGTGAGTGTTTTGGGGATGATTTGTAGGCGATTCCCTTATAGTCAGAAGGGCTATGGTCACTTTACGTCTATCTGGTGTGCTGTTGTACCGAGCTTTAGGTTTGGTATTTGTTTCGGTGATGATGATGAATTGTGCCATATGGCATCTCTCTTTATATAGAGGATTAAAATTGGAGGCGAAGGTAAGAGAGTTAGGGTAAATATCTTCATCCTTTAAGGATATCTTCTATTTTTGAAGAAGATTATGATAACCGTGTCCGAGTTTCTAGGAGTTTTGATATGATATTCCTTTATAAGGAGATTAGATTAGTATGGAAAGGATTCGGGTGTATCCGATCTTTGATAGATCTCTACGGAGCTAGGTGGACCAATCAAGGAGCTCTGGAGTTAGTCTGTGTAGCACCTAGCTTTATAAAATATGGATTTCAAAAAATTGTAAATAAAACAACCATTTCATGCGGAAAGGTCCCCATTTTAAAAATCATCATTTCCTAACGGAAATGTCAATCACAGTTTTGGTGTTACTTATTGCATCATAACGATAATCCAAGAAATCCATAAAGTAATTAATTAACCAAACGCCTATAAAGGCTAACGACATAAATAATAAATGTCTAAGTAAATGAGGCATGCTAAGGCAAAGGTCTTCAATAGGCAATCTCTACCCAAGCCTCACTAATCATCCAGCAACCTGAGGAGACACAACATTCTCAACAAAACAAGCGTCAGCTTAAAAAGCCGAGTAAGATAACCACATGTTGTATAAAAAGGTTGCCAATTAAATCAATCTTATAAATATCATACGCATATCAAGCATATAACAATCATCATCTTGTGTCAAGCATATAGCAATCATTATCACATGTCAAGCATATAACAATCATCGTCACATGTCAATTGAATAAGAAAATAGGAAGATATCATTCCTACATGTGCCTAGCAACCCCAATCATCTCATCAATTATCATTATCAATATCAATTTCAATCTCAATCATCATTCAAAGGTTATGCCATTTTCAATCGTGAAATAGTGACTTACGTCACATAAGTAAATCAATCGCGGGTTGTGCATAGGCGGTCATTCAACCTTTCAAGGAACCTTGCACCCAACATGATGGGTAATCCTTTCTGGATCCATCGGCGTCGTTAAGGATAGGCATAACCAAATCCAGGAGCAAGCCATTTAGCAAAGCATGGTGATCGGTCCTAACCACCCGACAAACTAAAGCAATCGTGACCATGTCGTAAGGGGCATCATGACTACCCCGTCCTACCAACCGTAGCACACCAGCCCCTCCCAGGACTAGCATGGGTTAAGCTTAACACTTTCAACCGTAAGTTTATACTCGAGTTTATCAATCGTATTTACCTTAAGGATTTATCACCGTTTCCATCGCATTGTTTTATCAACATTTCAATCTCATCATTTTAGGGACCCTATCGTGCAACCATGAACATGACAAACCTACAAGAGTCTATTGCACTACATGTATAGGCCAATCATGCATCAAGCATGCAATCACAATCTCAATCAACCATGTAAATCATAATAACATATCAACCGTATACTATCAAATCAAACATATCAGTCATCAGAAGCTATAGCATGCATTACATTAATAACTAAAGTTAACTAAGGCATAACATGCATAAAACCAACTGCAAGCCCACTCGAAGTTCCCATAACTTAAAAAGCGTATGAAAGGGGCTTTAACCACCGTTAATTATGAAAACTAAGTTCTCGTTGTGTTCCTCGTGTCAAAAGGTAGTTATCTTACCTCAATGGAGCTCATGACAACCTACAAATGACTTTATCGGGGTTGATAGGCACTCTTGGCAACCTAGAATGAACATAGGATTAGTATATAAGTTATCTATGCATGATATCGCCGAGACCATTAATGGTGTCACCGATATTGAGTTCCAGACTTGCACCCTTCACTTGCAGAGAACTTATGGCATACAAGAAGACCAAATGAGACACAACTTAGTTCTTAATAAACGTAGAGGACTCCAATACCTTTTCAAAAACATAAGGTTTGACTCTTGAAGAGTTCTAATGAATAAGTTATGACGTTTTGCAAAACAGGCCTGCAGAATTCGTCCGAAATCCGATTACTTTTGGAAATCAATATTTTTCTACCATCTCTAGGCAAAATCAAAAGAAATTTTGTTCATATTGAATTTATAAGACACATATAGCTTTTCGAAAATGTAAGATTCATCTCCTAAATGATTCTTAGGAAGAAGATATGAGTTTTGGAAGATGACTAAAATTTCAGAGCTTCAAAAGCCATTTGTTTTGAAACCTAATTCAACATCCAACAACTTCAACACTTCAAAACATTTTACAGAAATCATATACACTTATAATTGACCCCAATTCATCATTCAAGAATATCAATTGATTTCTTGTTCCAAGGATTACACTTTAGGTCACCGAATCGATAAAAACGAACGAATTTAATTAACAAACAACCTCCTATGATCAAGACCAGATGTGACACCCATATGAAACACATATGTTAGGTCCAGTTTACTGATAAACTGGAGCGTCTCCAGTTGTATCTGGAGACCAGTTAGTTTGTCCAGAAATATACGAAGTCCAGTTGCAAGTGTACAGTTAATGCAACTGAAGACTTCCTCCAGTTGAGATTCGACCAAGACCAGAAGCATTCCAATTGAAGTCGAAGACAACAAGTGGAAGATAGAAAATGACAATGGCAGCCAAGCCCAGTTTGCATTCTAATCAGATCGAAACTGGAGATTGTCAGTTTAAAGCCTTTAGTGAGGCGTTTGGTACATGGAAGGCCAGAATGCTACTGCATTTTGGTGGGATAGAGAGGTAAATGTTGAAAATCCTTAAGGATGGACCACATGTACCCATGTCTCATGGGGTTAGTCCTCTTCTTGATCCTACTGGATCTAGAAGAGGCACTAGAGAAAAGCCTGAAGACCATTGGTCTGATGAGGATCGTAGACTTGTTGATCTGGACACCAGACTCAAGAATATGATCCTTGGGGCTGTTCCTGAAGACCTTATTCCAACCCTTGTGTTGTTCCCCAGTGCCAAGGCAATGTGGGATGAACTGGTCCTTCAGTTTGAAGGAGGTGATGACACCATTGTCACCAGGAAAGTTGCCTTAAACAAGAAGTATGAATCCTTCTTTGCTTTACCCAATGAGAGCCTGACTGGTACTTATACCAGATTCACAGTGTGATTAATCAACTGAGAGGGCTGGGTGTAGAGAAGGATAAGGATATTCTTCTTGAGAAGTTTTGTGATATTCTTCCTTCCAAATGGGCTAACATGGTTCTTGTCTTAAGACAAGGTAAGACCCTGCACAGTCACACTCTTGCATCTTTGTATGGAGCCTTCAGATTCACTGAAGATAATAATGCACAGAGATTGGTGGCTGAGCAGGATGCCTTAAACCATGCTCAGAGTTCCAAGGTTGCTAGTATAACTGAGAAACCTTGTGCTGCTTTAATGTCTGCAGAGAGTGTCCAGCCACACTCAATGAAGTAGATGTTAAATGGCTTATTGAACTCTGGCCTGATCACTGAAATCAGTGATGATTGTCATGAATCTGACGATGATGATCTGGTAGCAATGATTGCTAAAACCTTTAACAGGTTTAAGCATAAATCTAATAGATTTAATGGCCCCAACAATGCTTCCAGCTCCAACTCTCTGGACAAGGCCAATCTTACATGCTACAAGTGTGGTAAGAAAGGTCATTTCATGAAGGAATGCAGATCTAGTCAGTTGAACAATCAAACTGGTCCCCCTGTCCCTAATTTTAATAGGCCTGATGATAGCTATAAGGCAAAATACAAGAAGCTTAAGGCTCAGATTGCCCTTCTGTCTATGGAAAAAGAGAAGTTTCAGTGCATGATGGCACAAACTGAAGGAAAATGGGAATACTCTGATGACTCATCTGATGATGATGAAGAGATTAGGGACATGTGTTTCATGGCTTTGGAAGACCAGCAACATGTGGTGAAAGATGATGTCATTTCTGGAAGATGGGTGGACATCATATTGAAAAAGGGCGATCGTAAAAAGAATACCTGGTATTTGGACAGCGCAGCTGGCCGGACTATGACCGGATGTAAGCCCCTGCTGGAAGAGTTCACTGCCAAGATGGACCGGCAGTGACGTTTGGTAATGATGAAAATGGAAATACTGAAGTATATGGGGTAATCAATAATGGACAAGTCTAATTCACAAGAGTTGCATTTGTGAATGGTTAAAATATAACCTGATCAGTGTCAGTCAACTTTGTGATGATGGATATAAGGTATTGTTCGATATTGCTCAAGGCACCATATTTAACAAGGATTGGAAAGTGGTGATGATTGCACCAAGAAAAGGAAATGTGTACATCATGGATATAGAACCAGCTCCAAAAGAGCAGTGCTTCTATATCAAGGCTGATGAGGACACCAACTGGTTGTGGCATAAGAGGTTATCCCATCTTAATATTAAGAACATCAACAAGTTGTCTCGCAAACAACTGGTGGATGGGATACCTCAGATTTCTTTCAATAAAGAAAAGCCATGTCCAGGGTGTGAGATGGGCAAGCAGAAAAGGGCCAGTTTCAAAATAAGGCAAAACTTTAGCATCACTGAACCTTTTCACATGCTTCATATGGATCTTTTTGGTCCAGTGAATGTTCAAACTAGAACTGGAAAGAAGTATACTCTAGTTGTGGTTGATGAATTCACCAGATATTGTTGGGTGGTATTCCTCAGATCCAAAAGTGATGCACCTGCTGAAATCATCTCTCTCATCAAAAGAATTGAACTCAAGTACACTCGAAAAGTTTGTCAGCTGAGAAGTGATAATGGAATAGAATTTCAGACAAGACTCTTGAATCCTTCTACAATGACACTGGCATCTCCCAGAACTTCTCATTAGCACACTCTCCAGAGCAAAATAGAGTTATTGAAAGAAAGAATCGCACACTGATAGAAGCTGCCAGGAGTATGCTATCTGAATCTGGTCTTCCTACCAGTTTTTGGGCTGAAACAGTTGCAACAGCTTGTCACACCCAAAACCGGTCAGTCTACATCAAGAGACATAAGAAGACTGCCTATGAAGTGCTAAGGAATCGTAAACCAAATATTGGATACTTCCATGTATTTGGTTGTCCAGTTTATATTTTGAATGATTCCGGTCAGCTTGGAAAGTTTGATGCAAAAGCTGATTAAGGTGTATTTCTAGGCTATTCAGATATTCGAAAAGCCTTTAGAGTTTATAACTATAGACTCCAAAAGGTTCATGAGACAATTCATGTCACATTTGATGAATCTAATGATGATATTAATAAAAGACCAAGCCTTGATATTTCTCCAGTCATTCCATTGAGTTTTGGTGAAACTGACCAAGTTCATCAGTCAGTTATTTCACCAGAAGATGTTTCCAGTCACTCTGAACTGGAACCAGTACAGATGAAGAAATCCTCCAGTGACACTCTATTTTATCGCTCCATCAGTTTCAATTTACCACGGAAACTGGTGATTGGATCAGATGTACGCGTCACTCTAATATCAGCACCAGTTCAAACTCCAACTTCTTCAGTTCTTCAAGAAATGCCTTTAACTGAAGAATTTCATAATGCCAATCGTGACCTCATTGACTCTGATGAGGACATTGAAGTAGTTTGGGCTGATCCTCCTCCAGAAGCTACAACTGAAGAGGATCATCAGGTGACTTGCACTGATATTGTTGTTCACCAACCTAGTCAATACACTAAATGGATAAAAGCACATCCAATTGAACAGATTTTCAGAAATCCAAATAGTGGGGTTCAGACTAGAAGAGCCACAAGTGAGCAATGCTTGAACGTCACCTTCTTATCACTGATTGAACCGAAGAAGATTGGCGAGGCTATGGCAGACCCAAGCTGGGTAGAAGCAATGCAAGAAGAGCTTATCCAGTTCGAAAGGAACAATGTATGGGAACTTGTTCCTTGTCCACCAGGGTTGAAGATGGGTCTACCGAAACAAAATGGATGAAGATGGCCATGTTGTAAGAAACAAGGCCAGATTAGTTGCCAGGGTTATTGTCAAGCAGAGGGTGTTGACTTTGATGAAACTTTTGCTCCAGTTGCAAGACTTGAAGCCATCAGAATATTCTTGGCTTATGCAACCCATCTGCAGTTCAAAGTCTTCCAGATGGATGTCAAAAGTGCGTTCCTAAATGGAACACTGGAAGAAGAAGTGTATATTAAACAGACTCCAGGCTTCATTGATGAGAAGCATCCTCACTGGGTATATAGACTGAACAAAGCTTTGTATGGTCTTAGACAAGCCCCAAGAGCCTGGTATGACACTTTAACTAAACATTTTCTCAAAAATGGCTTTGAAAGAGGTGCAATAGATAATACCTTGTTTATCTTAAAAGAAAAAGGCACAAATTTATGTTGATGATATTATATTTGGGTCAACTGATGATGCAATGTGTAAAAGGTTTGCTAAAATCATGTCATATGAGTATGAAATGAGTTTAATGGGTGAATTAACATTTTTCTTAGGTCTTCAGATTAAGCAACCTGAAAATGGAATTTTCATAAACCAAGAAAAATATGTCAGAGATTTGTTAAGAAAATACAAATATGATTCAATCCAATCTAAAAACACACCTATTGCAGCACCTTTAAATTTGGACTCTGACCCAACTGGCAAACTAGTGAACACCACCGAATATCGAGGTATGGTTGGTTCACTGATGTATTTAACTACCAGTCGCCCAGATATAATGTTTGCAACATGTCTATGTGCCATATTTCAGGCTAACCCAAAAGAATCACATTTGCATGCTGTTAAGCGCATCTTCAGATACCTGAAAGGGTGTCCTAGCCTTGGTCTTTGGTATCCCAAAGGCTCAGGGTTAGATATAATGGGTTATTCAGATTCATATCATGCAGGTTATAAGATAGATAGAAAATCCTTGGAGGAAAACTGGTGAGTTGGACCAGCAAGAAGCAGACGTCAGTCTCTATGTCCACTGGTGAGGCAGAGTACATTTCTGTGGCCAGTTGTTGTGCCCAGATTCTCTGGATCAAGAACCAGTGACTAGATTATGGTCAGAAATACACAAGGACCCCAATCTTTTGTGACAACACCAGTGCAATTGCTATATCTCACAACCCAGTGATGTACTCAAGGACAAAGCATATTGACATCAGGTATCATTTCATTCGTGATCATGTTATGAAAGGAGACATTGAAATTCATTTCATCCCCACTGACAAACAGCTCGCTGATGTTTTTACAAAACCTCTTGATGAGAATACTTTTAAACATCTCATCAGTAAACTGGGAATGTTAAATCCTTGAAACTGGAGGCTTTATTATGAACGCGTCAGTGACACTGATGAAGTTCTCCAGTTGAGGAGGTCCAGATAATCTTTGCTCGCCAGGCTATCGAACGCCTTTGTGATACTATCCTGGCACTAGTTGATTTATGGATCATCATTCTAGGGGGAAAGACTCAAAATATTTTTCTGACTAAAATTTGTTTTGTTTGAAAAAATTGCAACTGGAGAACTCTCCAGTTGTAAACTGGCACTGGACCAATCCTCCAGTGTACATGTTTGGTCTTGTCTTAAAACTGGTGGTCAACCAGATTTCATAACGTTGTAAAATACTTGGTCAATTTTTGTGACACGTGATGGTACTCGAGTGTTTTAACCCACTCACAACTGTCACATGACGTGTCAAAGAAATTTTTGTAAAAGATGCACTTTTTATGGGGATCGTGAAAAGTTAGTGGGCGCGTGGGAATACCAGCCGTCGTAGCATTTAATGTTGACAAGTTGGTATTAAATGTTTTTGAATTTCAAATTTTCAATAAATCAAAATATCTATTGTTTTAGAAAATTTGGGGATTAAAATAACATTTTTGTATTTATAGTGGGATTTTATACCCTTATAAATACCCCCACATTTACTCCGGTTACCATTTACTTCCTTTTCACATTCTTTCATTTACTTCCCAATCATCAAAATCGCTTCCTTTCTCTCTCTGCTTCATAAATCCAAAACCCTAATTCCAAAACATTCAATTTCAATTTCATCTCATAATCAAATGGCTCCTAAATCTTCTCGTAGCAGAGATGTAAATCTGCTCACTGTCCCATATAATCCATCTGGTAATGTCAAACGTGCCCATGGTGCTCCCTCAAACGCCACTCAAATAAAATTAAATCCAAACAATCCCATGGCAAGTTTGAGAGGGACTCAAGCCGCCGATACTCTTATTGGGAGAATCCAAAGTTTTCTTCGTGATTCTCCACTCGGCGAGTCTTTTTCCCTCAACCCACGCAAGATGTACCATGATTACTTGTGTGAGTTCTGGTACACTGCCAAACTTTCTGACTACTGTTCATCTATCACCTTTAGTCTTAAAGATGGATCAGTCGAGTGTACTTTGACAGCGGAAACCTTGAGGAATGCCCTGCACCTCAACTACTGGAGACAAGGTGAATCTCCAGTGGTAATATCCCAAAATATTAATTTCCGCCAGGTTCTCCTTGATATGGGACACAAGGAGTGCCTAGAAAATGGGGTATTGAAAACCAAGGGACCCATGACTATGAAGAGCCTGACACCATCATGGAAATATTTTTTCATCCATCTGGTGGAAAGCATGGGTGGGAGTTCTGGTCGTCTTGACCAGATTAACTCCACACAAACAGAAATGGCTTACTGCTTGTGGAATGGACTCAGAGTGGACTTTGCCGACATTTTGTACAGAAGCCTTGTGCAGAAACTGAAGGGCTCCGGGGGATTATGCATCCCCTTCTCCAGGTATTTGTCACTTTGTTTCCTACAACTTCTAAGCAGTGAAGAATATAACAATACTCAATCACTGTACACTGTTCCAGAGTTGTTGAGGAATCTTGACTCCCTTACATCTGTAGACGGGGAGGATGAGATTCCAAATAGAATGCGCCTGGCATTCACTAAAACTGATGCATCAGTCCAAGGTAAGTCAGAAAGACAACTGGGTGGGCCTCAAAATAATGAGGGACCCACGGGTTCGTGTGCTGGACATGAGACAGTTGTTGAACCCGAACAACAGTCTAACCCCTCCAGCTCCAGCTTGTCAGTTCCCCCAACTATCACTGGAGACCTCCAAACAGGTCTCCAGGGTGTTCCAAAGGAAACAAGATCTCGTCGTCTTAGGAAACAGTCAGAACTTGCAACTGATAGTAGAAACCCAACCAGCCCTCCAGTTTCCTCCGAACAGGATGCTGGAGATAGTCAAATGGGAGAACCGCAAGCAACCACCCTCAAAATTTCTTTAGGAAAGGGTGGTGAGGATGATACTGGGCTACCCCAACCCAAAATAGAGTTAGACTCTGCACAAATGAGTGTCCATGGCCAAACTTCTGACATTTCTATTGCACGAACTGATGACGTCTCTGGCCAGTCAGAACTGGAGACTGAAGTTCCAAACTCTTCGGCCAATGAAGTTATGACTGAGGATAGAGCAGTTATAACTGAGGCAATTCCAGTGACCTCTATTCCTGGCGATAATGTCACCACGACTGAGCCAACAACTGATGAAACCATCCAGGAAACTGGAGATGGTCATCAGGAGTCTGAACAACAAGTTCAACCATCTCAATCATTCGTGAATCTGGGCATGGATGTTGATGAATTCCAGTTAGAGTCTTCGGATTCTGAAGGAACTACTTCTGATCAGGAGATTGTCGATATTTTTGTACAAGGTCGACACCCTTCATCTCCTGGTTCACTCCCAGACCAACAAATTTCAGTTTTCATCTAGTGTACTCCCATTCTCAGATATACCACCACCACCACCATCTCAAATATCACAACTTTTTATGTCTAGCAATAGACATATGCCACCATCGCCGTCGTTGATCACACCTGAGCATTCTTAGCATGATCAACACATTGATCTCACTATTCGTCCTTCTTCATTCCCTACTTCTTTTTCTATTTCTTCAACTACTGAGTTGTTAACTGAGGAAGTTTCCCTTCATGTGCCTCATCCAGTTGCTCCAGTAGTACCTGCTGCTGGTCCAGTGACAACTTCCCCTCCATCACTGGACAGTCAATTTGCCTCTTTCCAAGCCGACATCCGAAATCTTATTCAAAGGGTGGAGGATGTTCAAAAGGCAATTGACAAAAACACCAAGTCTTTCTCCAGATACAACAAGGACACCATCACTAATTCAAAGGTTGTTGATCTGGGGATAAACAAATTTGCAATCAAGGAAGACTTGGTGTTCAAGAAGCTCAATGAGTTGGTCACTGGCTGTAACATTCTGTCCAGTTCTCTGAAGGAAGCCTTTGACCTAACTCAATCAAAAGTCACCACTTCAATCTCCCACTTGCTGGGTAACACTGTTCGAACATCTGAAGTTGATCTGAAGGAGATTGAAAGACAGGTCAAGGAATTGATTGAAAGACCTGGTCTAAATGTGACTGAGCTTGGGCAGCAGTTGGCTACTTCAGTTGGCCAGCAGATTGAGGATACGTTGGTTGCCAGAGAAGAAGAGTTAGTTAAAAAGGTGATGTCTGAGATCTCCAAGATACCCCCTCCTCAGGTTGATCTGGCCCCACTTACTCTTGAGATCAACCAGTTGAGAGGTGTTGTCAATGCTCTGAACACCCAACTATCCTCCCATACAACTTCTATTGATAAACTGGTCACTGAAGTGGAGGATTTGAAAAAGAAAGATAAGGAAAAGGAAGTTGCACAGGCTGGTCTCGGTCCATATGTGATAGAAGAATTAAAGACTGGTCAAGCACAAGTTGCTGGTAATGTCTTGACCTAGTCTAGAGAGACCAACCATCTTTGGAGATCATTCAGAATGGTTTGTACGATCTTCAAATAGTGCAAGAACATGCAGTCATGGCAGCCTCTTGACCGATTGCCCAGCAGCAATACAGACTGGGAAGCAATTAGGGCAGGTCTAGATGCTGCCAAGGGGGAAAGATCTGCAGTCCTTGCCCCCAGATCAACTGCAAGTGCAAGGCCTCTGGTGAAAAGGCAAGTGGTTGTTGCTGGTGCTGGTACTGATGCCAGCCAGCAGGTCTTTGAAAAGTTTAAGGATGTAGTTGATAGGGGGAATCCTGAGCTGGCCACTGACACACAAGCAAAAGCAACTGGTACTGATACCAGTGTGCTAGAAACTGGCAACATTGACAGACTTCCTCCAGTGTCTGAAAGTGAAAGTAAAAGACTGGCAGCTATTGGCGACTCCTTTAAAGAGAAAAGAAAACTAAGAAAAGAACAACAAAGGGTTGCCAGGCTCAAATTTCGGATTTGGGTGCATTAGATGCTAGTGATGCTGCTTTATTGGGCATCACACTGGAGCAATATGCAAGTGTTAAAAATGATCAAAGGATAGTTGGTATGGTAAATGAGATGCTTGACATCCAACTTGATAAAGACTATCCAGATGATGAAGTTGAATTTGATGCCAGATATATTAATGTGTCAGTGGAAAAGGCGAAACAGATAAAAGCATCTGGGATCGAAAGAAGAGTACAAAATGTCCAAAAAGTTGTAAAAAGGATACTTAACCCACCCAAGCTCAAAGGTAGAACAAAGCCACTGCCAAGAGATGTAGACCTTAGAACATGGGTGCAACCAACTGATCCAACTACTGAAGATATTCGAGCTGCTGTGCAAAGACTGAGCACTGGCCAGATTAAACTGGCAAATGAATCTGAAGCCAGGGCATACTTAAGTGATCTGATGCAGCGTCGATACAACCCTGGCAAAATCACTGATGTCAAAGTAACTATCAAGCCAGGGACCAAGTTCTTCAACGTTGGGGTTAAGTACTTCAATGGACCTATGTGCTGCACTGAAGATCCAGATAATCATAGATATGGTCATGCTGAGCATGTGGAGATGCTAAATTTGTTGGAGGCCAAGCCAGAGAAGAGTAAAATTGAAAGGGGTTGGATTCACATTCTCCAGAATCTCATTAAATTTAAAGAGAATGTGGAAACAAGACTAGGCATTGATGCTGAAGATACCCTTCCAATCTCTTCAGCGGCCAAGCGAAGGAAAACTGGCGAAGGGCCATCTGTATAAGTTTTCCTTCCAGTTATCTACTTGTAGTTTTATTTACTTTCTTGTGACTTATTGATATGTCGTATTTTATACCCATTTCCCACATTGTATTTTGTTGATTTTAAATGGTTTATGAGTCGTTTTAGTATACATTTGGTGCATTTATGGTATTTGTTAGTGTTTCAGGTTACTGACAGGTATTTAAGCGTAAATCTGGAGAAAACGACATTGTTGAGGTGAAGTAAGTGCTAACGGAGGATTTCGGAAGCATTTGGATGAAGATTGCAGAAAGTCAACAAAAGTCAAAGCTGGCAAAAGGAAGGTTGCGCCGCAACTAAGGGTTGCGCCGCAACCGAATTACAGAAAGTTAAGTTGCGCCGCAACTGTCCTAGTTGCGCTGCAACGTCTTTTGTTCCTGGCCAGCCCTGCCATGGTTATGCTTATATATATGCTTATATGTCGGGTTTCAATGTTTTAATTGTTTCTTGTATGTGTAGGAACTCGCTTCCTCTAGCCGTGCAGGACGAGGCAAGGAAAGAAGCTCGTCGGCTGCTGCACAAGTTGAGAGTGGTCTTACTCCTTAAGCCACTGCTATGGGAGTTCCTACCCACCCGTGGTTACGATTCCATAGAGCTCCTCCCGAGAAGAAAGTTGAATATACCAACAGGTTGGCCACTATTTTTCAGAAAGACATAGTTGAACCAAGGTATATGGAATCTAGTATGTTGGATACGTTAAATGCTCGTGGGGGTATAAGTAGGTATATGCATTTGATGGGTAGTTAGAAATGATATGGATGGAAATCCCGTAGCCAAGGAATTTAGTTTGTGGTTTGATATATTTCGGAATCGAGAGGTAGTTTGTAAGGAGTGGTGTTTGGAGGTTTATTCGACTATTTCTGTTGAGAACATAGAGAAAGTAAAGGATGTGTTTGCTGATTAGGTCATTTTCTTCCGTTGTGGGGGTGTTAATAGAAACCTCACTATTGCTGAGTTTGGGTTGTGCACGGGGATGTACACCCAAGAGATGTTGGATGATCCTGCTTTCGAGCGTCTCTTAGCCATTGCTGTTAGGACTACTTCTGGTTTTACTAGGGAAGCAGGTGATTTTAGAGATTACTATAACCGGGTGTCTGGGGGTCGCGCTTGGAAAGCAGCTTGTGGGGCGAATACACTTCAGTCGCCTATTTTGCGTTTGTTCCACAAGATGTTAGTCCATTCCTTTGTCCAAAGGACTAATCACCCGGATAAGTTATATATGGAATATTTGTGGTTATTGAGGTTGTTTGATGAAGGAGATGTTTATAGGAAAGCATGTGCTCCCTATGTGTTGGCCAAACATATGGGGACAAAAGGAGTTCGTGATAGGGGGTTAGTCTGTGGTCATTTTATTTCCAAGATGGTGAAGTATTTTGAGGGTGCTGATAATGGAGTCGCTTTGAACTGCAAACCTATGAAGCCGTTCACTTGGAATGATTTGAAGCGTTGGAAATTGATTAAGCCTCTAGCTCATAAGAATGCTATTCCTGAGTTGATTGATTTTGGTGGTGCTGCCTCTGATGATGAGGAGCCGCACGACGTACTAAGCGTCATGCCACCGCTACACCTACTGAGGGGACCATCTTCTTCTTCTGCCGCCCCTTCAGGTCCATGGGATTTTTCTTCTTTGGGGACTTTGGTTAGTAACATGTGGGAGTCTCAGCAGCACTTTCAGCATGCCCATGAGCAGTTCCAGCAGAGGATGGATAGTGATTTTAGATGGGTTGGTTCAGGTGTGGGGCGCATGATGCATGATCAGCAGCGCTATCAGCCCATGTGGGAGGCCCAGTATACGGGTCAGGAGTTCCATAGACCTGATCCTATTCCCGACTACCGCCCTCCCAGTATATTCATTCCAGAGCACCGGGATGGAGGTGGATTCTTCTTTCCACCGGAGCGTCATTATGAGGTGGCTCCTTCCCATGATATTGGAGGGACGAGGCCCGATAACCCTGTTAGCTTTGGGTCTTTTGCAGATCCGCAGGCTGGTGCAGATGCTGGAGGATCAGGTTCGGCAGAACCATCGTTTGCTGAGCAGGTAGTTGGATCGATTTTTGGTACAGGACCTATGCCTGGTTACCCTCACCCTCCTCAGTGATATATAATGGGATGATGCTGCTGCCGTTTGTTGGTGATGATGGCTTGTACTTTTATTTGTTTGAACAATTTTATTTCCGTACTTTTATTTATTTCTATTTGTTTGGTTTGTAATCACCCTTAAGGGTGATGGAACATCGTATTTTACTTTTCCATTTCCGTTTGAATAATTAGGGATAGGATGAATGCATGGTTTATGAGTCGTTTTAGTATACATTTGGTGCGTTTATGGTATTTGTTAGTGTTTCAGGTTACTGACAGGTATTTAAGCGTAAATCTGGAGAAAACGACATTGTTGAGGTGAAGTAGTGCTAACGGAGGATTTCGGAAGCATTTGGATGAAGATTGCAGAAAGTCAACAAAAGTCAAAGCTGGCAAAAGGAAGGTTGCGCCGCAACCGAATTACAGAAAGTTAAGTTGCGCCGCAACTGTCCTAGTTGCGCTGCAACGTCTTTTGTTCCTGGCCAGCCCTGCCATGGTTATGCTTATATATATGCTTATATGTCGGGTTTCAATGTTTTAATTGTTTCTTGTATGTGTAGGAACTCGCTTCCTCTAGCCGTGCAGGACGAGGCAAGGAAAGAAGCTCGTCGGCTGCTGCACAAGTTGAGAGTGGTCTTACTCCTTAAGCCACTGCTATGGGAGTTCCTACCCACCCGTGGTTACGATTCCATAGAGCTCCTCCCGAGAAGAAAGTTGAATATACCAACAGGTTGGCCACTATTTTTCAGAAAGACATAGTTGAACCAAGGTATATGGAATCTAGTATGTTGGATACGTTAAATGCTCGTGGGGGTATAAGTAGGTATATGCATTTGATGGGTAGTTAGAAATGATATGGATGGAAATCCCGTAGCCAAGGAATTTAGTTTGTGGTTTGATATATTTCGGAATCGAGAGGTAGTTTGTAAGGAGTGGTGTTTGGAGGTTTATTCGACTATTTCTGTTGAGAACATAGAGAAAGTAAAGGATGTGTTTGCTGATTAGGTCATTTTCTTCCGTTGTGGGGGTGTTAATAGAAACCTCACTATTGCTGAGTTTGGGTTGTGCACGGGGATGTACACCCAAGAGATGTTGGATGATCCTGCTTTCGAGCGTCTCTTAGCCATTGCTGTTAGGACTACTTCTGGTTTTACTAGGGAAGCAGGTGATTTTAGAGATTACTATAACCGGGTGTCTGGGGGTCGCGCTTGGAAAGCAGCTTGTGGGGCGAATACACTTCAGTCGCCTATTTTGCGTTTGTTCCACAAGATGTTAGTCCATTCCTTTGTCCAAAGGACTAATCACCCGGATAAGTTATATATGGAATATTTGTGGTTATTGAGGTTGTTTGATGAAGGAGATGTTTATAGGAAAGCATGTGCTCCCTATGTGTTGGCCAAACATATGGGGACAAAAGGAGTTCGTGATAGGGGGTTAGTCTGTGGTCATTTTATTTCCAAGATGGTGAAGTATTTTGAGGGTGCTGATAATGGAGTCGCTTTGAACTGCAAACCTATGAAGCCGTTCACTTGGAATGATTTGAAGCGTTGGAAATTGATTAAGCCTCTAGCTCATAAGAATGCTATTCCTGAGTTGATTGATTTTGGTGGTGCTGCCTCTGATGATGAGGAGGAGGCAGAGGCAGGTGATGATGATGATGCAGAGATGGCTGATGCACCAGAGCAGCCGCTAGAGCCCGCACGACGTACTAAGCGTCATGCCACCGCTACACCTACTGAGGGGACCATCTTCTTCTTCTGCCGCCCCTTCAGGTCCATGGGATTTTTCTTCTTTGGGGACTTTGGTTAGTAACATGTGGGAGTCTCAGCAGCACTTTCAGCATGCCCATGAGCAGTTCCAGCAGAGGATGGATAGTGATTTTAGATGGGTTGGTTCAGGTGTGGGGCGCATGATGCATGATCAGCAGCGCTATCAGCCCATGTGGGAGGCCCAGTATACGGGTCAGGAGTTCCATAGACCTGATCCTATTCCCGACTACCGCCCTCCCAGTATATTCATTCCAGAGCACCGGGCTGGAGGTGGATTCTTCTTTCCACCAGAGCGTCAGTATGAGGTGGCTCCTTCCCATGATCTTGGAGGGACGGGGCCCGATAACCCTGTTAGCTTTGGGTCTTTTGCAGATACGCAGGCTGGTGCAGATGCTGGAGGATCAGGTTCGGCAGAACCATCGTTTGCTGAGCAGGTAGTTGGATCGATTTTTGGTACAGGACCTATGCCTGGTTACCCTCACCCTCCTCAGTGATATATAATGGGATGATGCTGCTGCCGTTTGTTGGTGATGATGGCTTGTACTTTTATTTGTTTGAACAATTTTATTTCCGTACTTTTATTTATTTCTATTTGTTTGGTTTGTAATCACCCTTAAGGGTGATGGAACATCGTATTTTACTTTTCAATTTCCGTTTGAATAATTAGGGATAGGATGAATGCATGGTTTATGTAACACCCAACATTTAAAAATACGGATTTCCAAAAACTTTTCACCTAACGGTGTTAAAGAATGCGGAATATCATTTCAAAAGTCCAAACCATAAAATCCAGTTTGGTCTGTTCATAAAATAGAAGGTGTTACTCGTCACATCATCAAAATAGTATAAATGGAAATCCTACGGTTGCCCAACATAACACAACCGTATACAAGTCATATCAAAACATAATAGTCATAACGAAATCAAATGTCTAAAAGGAGCAGCAACTATGGGTAACTAATAGCATCTTCAAGTATTCTACCCATGCCTCGCTCATTATCCATCAACACACTTCTAGCTTGCTAAACCTGAGGGGACAACACATTTCAAGAAACAAGTGTTAGCTAACGAATTAGCTAAGTAAGATAACACTAAGTTAATAAAACGTTTGTCCAATTAAAACTTGGTAAAGCAGCTTTTCATATTAAAGACACATTTCGCATATATATCATAGCATCAACATCTTTCATGGTAGGATTAACCATCCTAAATGTGCCTAATCATCATTTCATCATCACATATCATCACATTAGGTGTGACATAAGTCACGCATATCAAATAAGGTGTAAGTTTGTGTGTAGGCGGTCATAAGACCTAACGGGAACCTCACACCCGACTAGATGGATGAGCCATACGGCGGTCCATCAAGTGTCGTTAAGGAATGGCAAGCCACTCCAGGAGTAGTCCGTATGTTCAAGACATTGGTGGGTAATCACTCCACCCGGAGATACTCTAACCACGTAATTACGTTGCAAGGAGTCACCCAAGCAACAACATATACGCACCCACCCGGCTAAGGTGAATACGGGTTAAGCTTAACACTTCATCATAAATACGAGCTCGATTTCATCACATATAGTTTAGGTGACAAAGTTACCTAAACATAACATATAATCATCTTTTACGTTTGGGCCCTTAAACGTGCACGTGACATGACAACCTATAAAGTCTAGTGAACTAGATGACCAAGCCACACATACATGCACATCATAATCAACATATACTTGCATCACATTTCATTACATTGCATATCATTTCATAACATAACAATGCATTGCATATAAAGGGGAATGCATTTCAGGTCTCATAAGTCAAATAAATATCCCATATAACCTCCCATATAACCCGATTACCCTTAAGTATACAAGATAAGATTAGAGAAGTTATATTCTGAAAACCATGATTTTGTTGAATCCCTCAGCGTGTCAAAGTAGTGTATCTTACCTCAAAGTAGCACGCAATAAAGGATAGCTAAGTTACCGAACAAAGCAACAACTCTCGTCTACCTATGATTAGTAAACGGCCATTAATACATTCATAAATTAGACCATATACTGGAATTACACATCTAGGGACACACTCTAGGTTTCAGGAGTAAGCTATGTGTCAAAACGAGGTTACGGTTCAAAACTATAATATTTGCTGAAAATAGGTGAGTTGCGCCGCAGCTCGAGCAATTCGTTGCACCGCAATGAAGATAGTTGCGCCGCAACTTAACTTTCTGTAATTTCGTTGTGCCGCAACATGGTATTGCGCCGCAATGCCTATCGAATCTGCACTTTCAAAAATCGATTATGCCTTCTATTCGAACCCAACCCTCTCCAGGTCAAAAACTCAGTTTCAAAACATCAAAATCCTTCATATTAAGGCCTTAACAAAGCATTTCAACCTTTAGGAAAATCATACATGCCTTATTTCATCAAAACCATCACTAATTACACATTAATTGATTCCCTAATGCCCAATTATAATTCCTAATGACTCTTATAATCAAAAGGATCAGAAATCAATAAAATTATACCTTCTATACATGCAACTCACAATGGGAACAAGAAAGGCTAGATTAAACACTTCCGAAACGCACCTTTGATAGCCTTTTTGCTCAAGAATTGATTAGGGATAAAAGGGGGTGGTTAGGGCTTGAGAGGAAATTAACAAATCTGCTAATGATACTCAAATGACTCCTCATGTGACCCTAAACCCGTTTTTGAGTTTCACCATATGTAAAATTTGGTCCCTAGGCTTCCATATAGCTCATTACTAGTCAAAAACTCCTCTAAGGACCATATACTACCTAAATATTTCGTTAATCACTCCTAATAGGCATATAATTACTTCATAAACATATTTTCACATCATGCATTAAGACTTTCAAGTCTCACATATATAACACATAAATCACATATAAGCATTAAATCTAGCAATTGACTTAACGATTCTAGTCAAACGTTAATAAAAGTTTGGGATGTTACAGTTTATTTGATTATGTTGCTCGTTAATTGTGTTATCATGTTGATAGAAAGTTGAATGTCATATGCATATGCTGGCAGTAAGTTCAGCGACATATTTTGTTGGCATCATATTCAGGCATGGAACATACGTCATACCCGGCAAGTTTTTCTTGTTCTTGATTTTGTTTTTGTTTACTTTCCCCTATTTCCCTTAGTTTGCCTTAGTTCATTGGACATTGAGGGCATTGTCCAACTCAAGTGTGTGGGGGGGGGGGGGGGGGGTAAATAGGAAAAAGTCGGGTATTTTTGAGGAATTTTGAACTTTTGCATGCTTGTCCTTGTAGTTAATTGCTTTTGTCACTTAATTATAGAACTTAATAAGCAATTTGACTACACCCTTGGTACAAATTTTAATATGTGGAATGTGTTTTGACTGATTAATTAGGCAATCCCTTCTGGATTAATAATATGACTAGCACGCTCAAAGCACCAAAACACCCAAATTGTGAGATTATTGATTCATTACTAGTTATGATAGGTGTTACGGTTTTGGAATTATTAGCCTTGTTAATTTGTCCCTCTTGTAGGCTTTTGGATTTATCCAGGAGTAAGGGTTCTATTTAGAGCTCTGAACTATGATGTGCAAGTTTGAGGTTGGTTTTTCCATTTCCGGATTATTTCATTTGCTATGAGTGTGCCGGTGATTGCGTTGATTCTAGAACTTGTCCTGGTTGATCGTTTCGTGTTATTTATTAGAAGAGGCAAATTTAGGATAAAACATTTGTTCTTTGTTTGATTCACCCCTTGTTTCGTAAAAATGTGTTATGTGCATGTTTTGTTAATGTGCTTAGTAGCTAACTACACTGGTTAGTGAATCCCCTGTTTTAAACACTTGTGTTGCACTCACTTTTAGTGCAAGAAACAATAGAAAACTTGTTGTCACTAGCCTGTTCTTTGTCATTAACTCCACCTTTATATATACACCTTTCCTAGCCATACCGATAGTCGAAGTCCTGGTGGGTCATTGGTTGCCTATGCTAGTGAATCGTTTGGGGTTGTCCTTTATGTCGGGTTGGGATATTCTCGGTTATTGAGAATAGATTGATTTCATCATGTTTGTTTGGATAAAGTCTGGATCGTTCATTTCAACATATGAGTATATGATTTGTCACTGTTTCAAATGTTATTTAAGAGAATACCAATTAGTCAGAGTAAAAGTAGCTCACAAAAAAAAAAAAAAAAAAAGAAAAAAAAAAAAAATAAAAAAAAAAAAAAAATATAGAAAAATAAAAAGAAAAAAGAAAAGAAAAAAAATAAAAAGAGCTTGGGCTGTCAGTTGGTATTTCTCACTTTTGGTCAAATCATTTTTGTAAGTTGGTACATCAATTACACCAACGAAAGGATCTGAATGCTATAATCTTAAGTTGTTATTTGTGGGTTGGCGCGTTTGTTTAAGCCAACATGGTTAGATTTGGTTGATTGAGTTGTATAAGGTCATACACCACAATGGTGTCGGTTTTTAATCGTCTATTGGGGGTATTGTCTGGACAACTTCTCGGGATTTGGACCGTTGGAAACTAAAGACATGGGATTGTTTATGGACTAGACTATATGTGAAAACCTTGTTAAATGTTGTGTTATTTCTTTGTTAACACCCTTTGTTTACCCAAATTTCCATACCCTTTTAAATACCTTGTTTAGCCTCAGAAGTTCATTAAAACCCTTAAAGTCCTCTTTTGATAGACGTTGTGGTGCTTGCATCATGGCGGTGAAGGAACGAACCTAGTACAAGCCTATGGTTAAAATATTATGCATCACGACTAGGCATTGAGTGATTATTCAAATATTCAACCCCAAGAGTAAGTTAGTTGGAGTAGGATAGATGAGATATCACTGATTCGATTCTTTTGTGCTTAGTCGTGAACATTCCAGTTTTCATTTAAGATTAAAACTGCCTAACCATCTCGTTTCATTTTCAATGATGGTTTAGCTTCTTTTTGATTACTGTAATGTTATTCCCATATGTACCAAGGTAAATTGAGTTTTGAAGTTTGGAATTGCTTGACGACAAGCAAAGCTTAAGTGTGGGGGGATTTGATATGTCGTATTTTATACTGTAACACCCGTCGTTTAGAAATATGGATTTCCAAAAAATTTCGCCTAACGGCGTCAAAGAAAGCGGAAGTAAACTTTAAAAGACCAAACCAAAAGAATCTGTTTGGTTCATTTATTAATTGGTGTTACTAGCCATATCATCAAAACAAGTTTAAATGGAAATCCGTCGGTCATAGCATATCGTTATATCTCATATCATTACATGACATTTCATAGCATATCATTACATCTCATATCATTACATTATATCATTTCATAGCATATCATTACATCTCATATCATTACATCTCATATCATTACATCTATATCATTACATCTCATATCATTACATCTCATATCATTACATCTCATATCATTACATCTATATCATTACATCTCATATCATTACATCTCATATCATTACATCTCATATCATTACATCTATATCATTACATCTCATATCATTACATCTCATATCATTACATCTCATATCATTACATCTCATATCATTACATCTATATCATTACATCTCATATCATTACATTATATCATTACATCTCATATCATTACATCTATATCATTACATCTCATATCATTACATCTCATATCATTACATCTATATCATTACATCTCATATCATTACATCTCATATCATTACATTATATCATTACATCTCATATCATTACATCTCATATCATTACATCTATATCATTACATCTCATATCATTACATCTCATATCATTACATTATATCATTACATCTCATATCATTACATCGTATATCATTACATCTCATATCATTACATCTCATATCATTACATCTCATATCATTACATCTATATCATTACATCTATATCATTACATCTCATATCATTACATCTCATATCATTACATCAATATCATTACATCTCATATCATTACATTATATCATTACATCTCATACATTACATCTATATCATTACATCTCATATCATTACATCTCATATCATTACATTCATACATTACATCTATACATTACATCTCATATCATTACATCTATATCATTACATCTCATATCATTACATCTATATCATTACATCTCATATCATTACATCTCATATCATTACATCTCATATCATTACATCTATATCATTCATCTATATCATTACATCTCATATCATTACATCTCATACATTACATATATAATCACATTTCAATTCATCTCAAGACATTACATAACATTTCATAGCATATCATTACATCTCATATCATTGCATAACATTTCATAGCATATCATTACATCTCATATCATTGGGGTAGCATTTCAGGCTTCAATATTCATCTACATAGCCCATATCACCTCCCGTATAATCCCGAATACCCATAAGCAAACAAGAAACCATTTGGAAAGTTATTATATGAAAACCATGTTTTTGTTGAACCCTCTGCGTGTCAAAGTAGTGTATCTTACCTCGTAGAAGCGCACACAAACGATAACTAGAGCTACCGTCCAAAGCAAGTATTCCCAACTTCCTATAATGAACATAGGATCAATTAACGAGTATAAACGAGGCTAAACCGGCCTACAGTCTATATACGTGTCGTATAATAGTCTCTATTGACTACTTTCATCTATTGTAGACTACTATACTCTTCTGTAGACTACTTGACTCTTTTTCTAGACTACTTTCATATTCTGTAGACTATTTCATCTTTTGACTATTTCAGTTTTGTAGACTACTTTTGGCATACAAGACGACCAAATGAGAGAAAACTCAGTTCTTAACAAATGTAGGGGACTCAAAGAACTTTTCAAAAGTGTAAGGTTCATCTCCTAACTCATTATTATAAAGGAGATACGATTTTTGCAACATGACTGAATTTTCAGACCATAAAAACACTTTGTTTTACAATAGATCTCGACCATCAAACATCCATGGAAATTAACCATGACACCTAAAGTTCATATATACCAAAATATGAATCAATTAATATTATGAAACCGACAATTGATTTATGGATTCATTAGGCACATCATACAATCGATTTGACACCCGAAATGACCTAAATCGACTAAAAAACGCAACCGAATCCAAATCAAACCTCAAGACCAGGTGTGAACCCTATATTGGTCATATTTGAATATTAAAATGACATTAACAATGATTTCATACCTTTAGTAAATCTCTAGATACTAAATGATTGCAATAACATTCACCGATTCACCCGAAATTGCCAAATCTAACCACAAAACGATTGCAATCAACCATTACTCAATATATCTAGGTATGAACGAATTATAAGGATGAAAATGAATGATATTTATCAAAGATTTCGAGCTATACCTAGTTGGATGATAGCCGGATCGATTATGTACACTGATTGATCATTGATCTACCCGAAAACACAAGAAATCGCATAAGGATCGATCAAGGAGAGGAAGGGGCGGCTCTAGGGCTGGAAGAATGTGTTTTAAGAACTGAATGAAGAAAGAATTAGGGTTTAAACACCCCCAAATCAGCTGGACACACTTTCCAAAGTTTACACTTAAGCCCTCAACTTTACATCTTCTCATTTAAGGCTCAAACTAGCTAATGGGAATACTTACCGACACATTAAACACATCTTCAACATCTTAAACATGTTAACACATACATCATTAAGGCATTAAAACCTTACACACATAGCACATTAATCACACGTGAGCATTAAATCATCTGGAGACTTAACGGACACGTTGTGTTGACTTAACGACTCAAGTCAACCGTTAATTAAAAAGTTCGGGATGTTACAATTACCTCCCCCTTAAGAGGATTCCGTCCTCGGAATCACTTCAGCATCACATAGGTGGGGATAGTTCTCCCGCATCACGTACTTGTTTTCCCAAGTTAAGCTTTCTCCACGAGTATGCTTCCATTTCACAAGCACAAGGTCAATGTTCTTCTTACGGAATTTCTTTTGCTTCCGGACAAGAATTCCAACCGGTTCATCTACAATCCTTTCTTAGCATCAATGCTCACATATTCCAATGGAGTCAAGGTGGTTTCATCATCAAGGCTTATGCTCATTAGCACCCAAGAGAGTACTATGGACACCATCCAAAATAAATACACAAGCACGTATAATACATTTTCATGATTTTGAGACAAACCTCTTGTCAAGTTCAAAAACAAAGATATGGAACTCCATGCTTACTTCACCTTTATACAAAGTGGCAAGCTTTAACACGCGCACACTCCCACGAATAGCAACAAATTGAATACTTTTCGTCAAATGGCTCACGATGGCCCATAGCATATACTTTCCTCTCAATACCGAGACAACTTAGACAGAGATTCCATATTAATATAATCACATTTTTACTTTGGGATATCCTAATGTTGCATCTTTTCATATGGCTTTTGGTTAAGTCACACCTTTTGAACAAGCATCGCAATATCCATCTTCAAAATTTGTCACCAACGGAATGCCTTTAATCTTGCAACATCATTTTAGAACCAACATGAATCGACCTTTGAAGGTCCGGAACCCATAACTATTCATTTGACTTGTTTCTCTTTACCCACCTTGCCATCAAAAGGAGCTTTAATTTTTGGTTGACTTGATATGCTCAAGTAACCCAACTTAATCACATATTCTACTGGTAACACTTTGCCCTTTACGGCTTAGTGCACTAGCAGCCACGCTCTTATTACCATATCTCCAACTTAAAACTCAACCGGCCTTCTTTTCTTGTCGGTATAAGTTTTCTGTCGTTCTCTAGCGACACGAAGTGCTTCCTTAGCAATGTTAACTTTTTCAGCTGTGATCTCAATGATCTCGGGACCCGTAACTGCTTTTCACCAGGCTCCAACCGACAACTTGGAGTCCTACATCTCCTACCATAAAGCATTTCAAACGGTGACATTCCAATACTTGCATGATAGCTGTTATTATAAGCAAATTCAATCAATTTCAAATGATCATCCCATGCTCCACCATACTCTAATACACCTGCCCTTAACATATCCTCCTATGTTTGAATTGTTCTTTCACTTTGCCCATCAATTTGAGGATGATAGGGGTGCTCAAGTTTACTTTAGTACCTAATGGGCGTTGAAGACTTTTCCAAAAACTAGATACATATCTCGTGTCTCGATCTGAAATAATAGATAACGGAACACCATGCTTTGAGACGATTTCATCTATGTACATCTTCGCCATCTTGGTCAATGGTACATCTTGTCATGTTGCTAAGAAATGAGCACTCTTCGTCAAAGATTTCGAGCTATACCTAGTTGGATGATAGCCGGATCGATTATGTACACTGATTGATCATTGATCTACCCGAAAACACAAGAAATCGCATAAGGATCGATCAAGGAGAGGAAGGGGCGGCTCTAGGGCTGGAAGAATGTGTTTTAAGAACTGAATGAAGAAAGAATTAGGGTTTAAACACCCCCAAATCAGCTGGACACACTTTCCAAAGTTTACACTTAAGCCCTCAACTTTACATCTTCTCATTTAAGGCTCAAACTAGCTAATGGGAATACTTACCGACACATTAAACACATCTTCAACATCTTAAACATGTTAACACATACATCATTAAGGCATTAAAACCTTACACACATAGCACATTAATCACACGTGAGCATTAAATCGTCTGGAGACTTAACGGACACGTTATGTTGACTTAACGACTCAAGTCAACCGTTAATTAAAAAGTTCGGGATGTTACATATACCCATTTCCCACATTGTATTTTGTTGATTTTGCATGGTTTATGAGTCATTTTAGTATACATTTGGTGCGTTTATGGTATTTGTTAGTGTTTCAGGTTACTGACAGGTATTTAAGCGTAAATCTGGAGAAAACGACATTGTTGAGGTGAAGTAAGTGCTAACGGAGGATTTCGGAAGCATTTGGATGAAGATTGCAGAAAGTCAACAAAAGTCAAAGCTGGCAAAAGGAAGGTTGCGCCGCAACCGAATTACAGAAAGTTAAGTTGCGCTGCAACTGTCCTAGTTGCGCCGCAACCGAATTACAGAAAGTTAAGTTGCGCCGCAACTTGTTAAGTTGCGCCGCAACCAATTCAGAAAGTTAAGTTGCGCCGCAACTTCAGTTAGTTGCGCCGTAACCGAAAAGCAGAAGTTAAGTTGCGCCGCAACTCCCATAGTTGCGCCGCAATGCATTCAAGTTCAAGCCAGCCTTGGTCAATGAAAGTCAAAGTCAACTCACGAGTCAAACTTAGTTGCGCCGCAACTACATTAGTTGCGCCGCAATTGGGGGCGGTTCTGGCAGATTTTGGGAGACATATAAATAGCATGCAAAAATATCCCAAAACCCTTCCTCTCTTCTCCCAGCCGTTTTTGAAGCCTTTTGCAGAGATATTTTCATCTATTTATCATATTTAAGGATTTCAAACACGATTGGATCAATTTCGTTTGTAGCTTTCGATTATTATCATTCGGTAACAATGAATTCTTCATATTTTCTTTGTTATTCTTATTTTAATTTGAGTGGCTAATCGCTTCATCATCCATCTTGATGGAGTGAGACAATATGTAAAGATTGCACGATTTTATTAATTCAATGTTGATTTCATTTAACGTTATACCGAGATCTTAATGTATTTCCCTCTTTTAATTTATCTTGGATTGATTGGTGATATATGTGTGTCTTTAATGGTAATTATTGACTTCATATATTTCATTTTGATTGTTTGGGTACAAACGATTGGGTCTATGACGGGTACGATAGATAATCGTTCATGATAATAGGGAGGAATGTGTTAACGGTTGGGTACAATCGATAGGTGTAATTGTTATTTCAATAACCCAAACAATTGTTTGATTAGGGAAGTTATAAAAGAGGGTACCGTTCTTTGTAACGAAACTAGTTTAAGCATGAGAGTCAAATGATGTCATTAACTTGACGGGTACGGGGTTGGTGCTTTGTTTGAGTCTCGGTTATTTAATCAACTAATTTGGATTTGAACTTCATTTATGTGCAATCTGAGCGTATTGTTGAGCGAAATCAAGATGGATGCCTTTTAAATTATTGTCATAAAAACATTTTCAATATCGTTTGAGGACGATCCCTGCCCCGGTAATACCGGATTTAATTATTTACTTTTACTTTTGCAAAGTGACAATTCGGTCACAAAACCCTTTGTTAATTAGAATTACTTAATGTTAACAATTACTTTACTTTAGTCCCTGTGTTCGATCCTGGACTTACCTTTTAGCTATACTATATACGAACGGGTCCACTGCCCAAGAGTGTGTAGTAGTCAGTTTTAGGGTATTTCTTGTTTTTAATTTTTAAACTCGATTTTACACATCACTTATGTAAATTTCAATTTCATGTATATACAAGTTGCCAGATTGTAACCCACAAGATAGATAACAGATTAAATCTAACAAACACAAAAGAAAAACCCAAGGCATTTAATGATCTATAAAAATGCCTTGGAAAATTAGATAGATTTAGTCGAACAAGTCTTTCAAGCTCACACTTGTATAGATACAAGAACTTGAAAAGACTTGGCAATATTTCAGGACAAATAGGAGGAATTTGTTAGGTCCAGTTTACTGATAAACTGGAGCGTCTCCAGTTGTATCTGGAGACCAGTTGATTTGTCCAGAAATATACAAAGTCCAGTTACAAGTGTACAGTTAATGCAACTGAAGACTTCCTTCAGTTGAGATCTGACCAAGACCTGAAGCATTCCAATTGAAGTCGAAGACAACAAGTGGAAGATAGATAATGACAATGGCAGCGAAGCCCAGTTGGCATTCTAATCGGATCAAAGCTGGAGATTGTCAGTTTAAAGCCTTTACAACGCTTTACACTGATTACGAGGAAGACCTTTTTGCTTTATGTACCTTTATCCGAATAATAGCATTTATCTATGTATAAAGTACAAAAGTACATAAAGCAGGTTGGATAAAGTGACTTTATGTCATACTTTATCAAGCATTTCAAAGGAAGTCAAATTTCTTCCTTAAATGCTCTCAACCATATTTGTACGACAAAGTTGGAATCCCAATACCAACTTTGTCTATAAATAGAGGTCTTTGCACAACCAAGAAACAACTTTGCATATTTCGACATTTGCATATTCTTGGTGAACTTGTGCAATATTCTCTCAATCGCAAAAAGGAACATTTCACAACTTTAAGTGTTTCGATTGTTTAGAGAATTTCCAAGTATTAGATCAATTGTACTTCATAGGTTGTTAGGATATTTACATTATTGTATTATCTTGGTTCCGCAACAACCTTGTAATTTATTTAAAGATAATAAATAAATTACACTTGAAAATTACATATTGTCTCACCAATTTACTTTACAAGTACTTTATATATTGCATTGTCTTTACTTATTTACATTTGTCACCTTATAAGTAATCCTCCAGTTAAACCTGGTATACTACACACTGCAACTGGTCGTCTCCAGATCAGTGTGTGTATTGCAAAGTTATCTCACCATTGACATAGAGGTGTCTTCAGTGGTACCATCTCTTGAGTTGGGACTTACAACATAAGATCATCAATATCACGTTCATACCTGTAGGGAATCACATTAAATCAATCGATTGAAATAAGGGGTACTGAACGACCCGAAATCACCGATTCCATCAATAAAACGTATTTAATCAACCATCAATCAAACAACCCAAGCATGAACGAATTAATAGGATGAAGTTGAATTACGTTGAACAGATATTTCAATCATTACGTTATGCCACCATCGTGGACTTACTCATTACGTTATGCCACTAATCGTGGACTTACTCATTACGATATGCCACCAATCGTGGACTTACTCATTACGTTATGCCACCATCGTGGACTTACTCATTACGTTATGCCACCATCGTGGACTTACTCATTACGTTATGCCACCATCGTGGACTTACTCATTACGTTATGCCACATCGTGGACTTACTCATTACGTTATGCCACCATCGTGGACTTACTCATTACGTTATGCCACCATCGTGGACTTACTCATTACGTTATGCCACCATCGTGGACTTACTCATTACGTTATGCCACCATCGTGGACTTACTCATTACGTTATGCCACCATCGTGGACTTACTCATTACGTTATGCCACATCGTGGACTTACTCATTACGTTATGCCACCATCGTGGACTTACTCATTACGTTATGCCACATCGTGGACTTACTCATTACGTTATGCCACCATCGTGGACTTACTCATTACGTTATGCCACATCGTGGACTTACTCATTACGTTATGCCACCATCGTGGACTTACTCATTACGTTATGCCACATCGTGGACTTACTCATTACGTTATGCCACCATCGTGGACTTACTCATTACGTTATGCCACCATCGTGGACTTACTCATTACGTTATGCCACCATCGTGGACTTACTCATTACGTTATGCCACCATCGTGGACTTACTCATTACGTTATGCCACCATCGTGGACTTACTCATTACGTTATGCCACCATCGTGGACTTACTCATTACGTTATGCCACCATCGTGGACTTACTCATTACGTTATGCCACATCGTGGACTTACTCATTACGTTATGCCACCATCGTGGACTTACTCATTACGTTATGCCACCATCGTGGACTTACTCATTACGTTATGCCACCATCGTGGACTTACTCATTACGTTATGCCACCATCGTGGACTTACTCATTACGTTATGCCACCATCGTGGACTTACTCATTACGTTATGCCACATCGTGGACTTACTCATTACGTTATGCCACCATCGTGGACTTACTCATTACGTTATGCCACATCGTGGACTTACTCATTACGTTATGCCACCATCGTGGACTTACTCATTACGTTATGCCACATCGTGGACTTACTCATTACGTTATGCCACCATCGTGGACTTACTCATTACGTTATGCCACATCGTGGACTTACTCATTACGTTATGCCACCATCGTGGACTTACTCATTACGTTATGCCACCATCGTGGACTTACTCATTACGTTATGCCACCATCGTGGACTTACTCATTACGTTATGCCACCATCGTGGACTTACTCATTACGTTATGCCACCATCGTGGACTTACTCATTACGTTATGCCACCATCGTGGACTTACTCATTACGTTATGCCACCATCGTGGACTTACTCATTACGTTATGCCACATCGTGGACTTACTCATTACGTTATGCCACCATCGTGGACTTACTCATTACGTTATGCCACCATCGTGGACTTACTCATTACGTTATGCCACCATCGTGGACTTACTCATTACGTTATGCCACCATCGTGGACTTACTCATTACGTTATGCCACCATCGTGGACTTACTCATTACGTTATGCCACATCGTGGACTTACTCATTACGTTATGCCACCATCGTGGACTTACTCATTACGTTATGCCACATCGTGGACTTACTCATTACGTTATGCCACCATCGTGGACTTACTCATTACGTTATGCCACATCGTGGACTTACTCATTACGTTATGCCACCATCGTGGACTTACTCATTACGTTATGCCACATCGTGGACTTACTCATTACGTTATGCCACCATCGTGGACTTACTCATTACGTTATGCCACCATCGTGGACTTACTCATTACGTTATGCCACCATCGTGGACTTACTCATTACGTTATGCCACCATCGTGGACTTACTCATTACGTTATGCCACCATCGTGGACTTACTCATTACGTTATGCCACCATCGTGGACTTACTCATTACGTTATGCCACCATCGTGGACTTACTCATTACGTTATGCCACATCGTGGACTTACTCATTACGTTATGCCACCATCGTGGACTTACTCATTACGTTATGCCACCATCGTGGACTTACTCATTACGTTATGCCACCATCGTGGACTTACTCATTACGTTATGCCACCATCGTGGACTTACTCATTACGTTATGCCACCATCGTGGACTTACTCATTACGTTATGCCACATCGTGGACTTACTCATTACGTTATGCCACCATCGTGGACTTACTCATTACGTTATGCCACATCGTGGACTTACTCATTACGTTATGCCACCATCGTGGACTTACTCATTACGTTATGCCACATCGTGGACTTACTCATTACGTTATGCCACCATCGTGGACTTACTCATTACGTTATGCCACATCGTGGACTTACTCATTACGTTATGCCACCATCGTGGACTTACTCATTACGTTATGCCACCATCGTGGACTTACTCATTACGTTATGCCATAATCATGGACTTTTACGTTATGCCACCATCGTGGACTTACTCATTACGTTATGCCACTAATCGTGGACTTACTCATTACGTTATGCCACCAATCGTGGACTTACTCATTATCACAATCATTCATCACAACAAGCATTCATAAATACGTTTACGGAAAGCAAAGCATTTACGTTCACAAATCATCGTTTAATATCAATTCATTTCAAATAAACCGTTAAAACGTCTACGTAAAACAAGTACACTTTTCACTCCAAATGTAAGAGAAAACGGGGCTACGAAACTCACCTTCACCGAGCAAGATACGTAATTGACAAGTTATGTAGGTCCAAGATTCGTCACACGTTCACCACCTATTAATCATACAATATACGTTTACCATTAATACTTTACTTGAGTTCAAAAGGTGGTGTTCGACTTTAGACGACTACCGGGACACACACAATACACTAGGGAAGCCTAGACGTGGTTTAGATGAGAGATAGACGCGATTCGGGGAGTGGGGAAACCAAACTAGTAAAACAGGAAATTGAACAAAAGAGAAGGCCGTAACTTACGGCCCTGGCCACCGTAAGTTACGGTGGCTCAAATCAAACAGGCGTAAGGTACAGTCAAAATAGGCGTAAGGTACGGTCCTCTAGATTCAGCGTCTCATGCAACCATTTCTGGCGTAAACAGAAGGTTTTTGGCGTAAAGTAAAATTGACACTTGGAGATAGGCGTAACCTACGACCCCTTGACCGTAACCTACGCCCCCCAAACATTCCACCAGCGTAAGCTACGCCCAGAATGGGCGTAAGCTACGCCCCACCTGCACCAGTTCGACCAGCAGCAGCTAAGAACATGAAAAACGACCCATTTCGACTTGAAATCACCAATTCAACTCAAAACCAGTTCGGGGAACTTGGAAACACCTTATTGAACATAACCAAACAAAGTTTAACACAACCCATCTCAAAACCTTCAATCAAAACACATAAACAAGCTTGAATTCATTATTAACCTAAAACAAACCCTAAGAAAACCCTAGAGATCGATTTGCCCAGATTTGACCCGAAACTTGCAAGACATGACCTGGAAACAAGTTTAACAACAAAGATAACTGATCTAAACAAGACATTTCTTACCAAAACAACCCGGATATCAAATTTCGGGTTCTTGAGCTTGAAGGAGATGAACACTTGAAAAACTCTAGTTTTCTTCCACCAATGAATATTATTATTATCAAGATGGTAGGGTTTTGTTAGCCTAACATTCAAACATTAGATTTCATGCATTCTTTTTGATTTAAATTAGGGTTTTAGAGGTAGGTTGGATGAGTAAATGAGGGAGTAGATGAGAGGGTGGAAGAGGAGAGATAAGATTTTTAGTAAAGTAAAAATGAGTGAATGGAAGGGTGTGAGGTGAGAGGGGCCGGCCAAGGGGTCTCAATTATGAGGCCCCGCTCCGCTAAATTCGACAAATAACTATACGTTATCCATTTAATCGCTAAAACAAACCCGTAAATGCAA
>CM067174.1:20107917-20120417 GCA_034093135.1 Erigeron breviscapus
CTTCAGTCTAAACTTAACTCAGTAAGTGCTGAGCTAAGTGATAAGACTGACAAGCTCAAGGATTTGAGAAATGTCCATGTTGAGCTTGAATCCCAAAAGCTTCTCAACCAAACTCTTCAAATCTCAAATGAGAAGCTGAAAAATCAGGTCGCTGACCTTGAAAAGATAGTCACCTCCTGGTCTAAAGCCTCTAGGCTTCACGACCAAATCTTCAACTTGCAGGTTCCTGCTCAAATGAAAGCCATAATCGGTGGTGATTATGAGACTGCTGCTGTCATCACCAATATGTTCAGCGAGAGACCTGCTGCTTAAGAGAGGATTCCTTCCAGTGCTCTTACTTCTCGTGAGGAATTGCTTAAACATTACTTTGTTAAAGGCATGAATGACTATCATTCTGAAACTGAATGATGAGTCTCCCTCACCCAGCACTTCCACTTCCTCGTCACAAGCAGAAACTAGCTCATCAGCTAGCTTTGCTAAGACTGTCTTTCCAAACCATCCCATTATTGACATGATGCCAAATGAGGGTCGTGTTCAATATTCCTCTTCCCAAACATTTGAAGGGAATATTTCAAGTGATGGTTTCAAGCCTCTTGCTCCTAAGGTTTTCACTATTAAGCCCAATGGTGGGTTCAATGTTGAACCCTTTAGAAGGAGCAAGGTCGCTGTCCCATATGACTACAGCACCCTCAGCGAGCTGTGCCTGTTAGTCAACCCGCTGAGAATTCCGTTCCCTCAGCAGTCGCTGAACGCCCTGCGTCTCAGCCCTCATCTTTTTCTAATACTTCTCCTGCTGGCAGAAAGGCTGTTATGCATGAGCACTTAATGAATAGACAAGCTAAGTTTGCTGATGCTCGTTATCAGCAACCTAATTCTGTCTATGTCCCAAAGGGAACTTTTGTCCCTCAACAAACAAAACCTGTTCAGCAGGTTAGACCTCCTCAGCCAGGAGGTCAGCAAGTTGCTCTAAGTCGTCATAGTTCTCAGCAACCCAGACCTATTCAACAAGTCAGACCTCCTCAGCAAGGAGGTCAGCGAGTTGTTCTGAATAATCATGCCCCTTCTTCTTCAAATGCTCAATCTAAGGGCAAGTCCATTCTTGGCCCTGTTCCCAAAACTCTTCCTGTTTGGTTCAGGAAGAAAAAGGCCCCTTCAGTAGCATCAACTTCTTCCTCCAATCATGAGATTTGTGAGTTGAATAAGCATGTCAACGACTTGTCCTCACAACTCAAGGAATTTCTGATTCAAAATCAGAAGGCTGGAAGAAAATGCTATTTATGTGGCGAAAGAGGACACATCGCTGCTGACTGCAATGACAAAGACTCCAGGAATCCTCTGAAGTAGTCATTCAGCCAAATCTACCCTCAGCTTCCGCCGCTCATCCCTCCTCTGAAATCGCTGAGCGAACTCCCCCAGCTGAATCTAATATCAGCTTGGGTGAAGATGTTGTTCTCACTGATGACAACATTGCTGAATACATTGCCGCTCAGCGAATCTCCTTTCCCAGTCTCATGAAATCATTACCAATGGTAGTGATAGTATACTGGCTGAATATGGGGAAAACAGCCAAGTCACTAACATGGTTGTTCTAAACACTGGAAGCTCTGTTACTTTTACCTCTGAAGATCAATTCTTCACACGAGAGATTACTCATGACATGCTTCCTGCTCATCAGCTGGTTGATTTCCCAGTTGATCCAAATGCTGATCCTAGAGCCCCTCTTCCTCTCGTTTCAAATGATGATGACTTTGCTCATCTTCCTCTCACATCCTCTGCTGACGATACTATCAGCGAGGATGCTCATGATTCTTCCTAAATCCTTCTTATGTTATCCTGCAGGCCTCGCTAGGAAAAGAAGTGTGGTATTTGGACAGTGGCTGTTCAAAACACATGACTGGATCCGAGGACCTGCTGGATAACTTCGTGGAGACCGATGGTCCCACAGTTGTGCTTGGTGACAATTCTACTGGCCAAACTGAAGGATATGGGTCTCTCTCAAATGGGCTGATCAAATTCACTAAGGTTGCTTATGTGAATGGATTGAAACACAATCTGATCAGCATCAGTCAATTGTGCGATGCAGACTACAAGGTTATCCTTGATAAGCATCAAGGCACAGTGATCAATGTCAATAAAGAAGTGGTCTTGGTCGCTCCAAGAAAAAGGGATATCTACTTGGTAGATTTCACTCCTGTCAAAACTGACAGCGAGACATGCTTCTTCTCAAAATCTGCTTCTCAAATCAACTGGTTATGGCACAAGCGTATGTCGCATGTGAACTTCAAAACCATAAACTCTTTGGCCAAGAAAAATCTAGTTCGAGGCCTTCCTCCTCTCACTTATGAGAAGGACAGGCTCTGTGGTGCTTGTGAAAAAGGTAAAAGCCACCGAGCCACCTTCAAAACCAAACAGGCCAACTCTATCAGTGGCTGTTTCCATCTTCTTCACATGGACCTTTTTGGTCCAGTAAATGTCCAAAGTCTAAGGGGTAGCAGATACACTTAGTTATTGTGGATGAATATTCACGATATACTTGGACAATCTTTCTTCATTCTAAGAGTGATGCTGCTGAGGAAATAATTAATTTCATTAAAAAGATGGAAAACCTCAACAGCATACGTGTTAAAGAACTCAGAAGCGATCATGGCACTGAGTTTAGAAACCACACTCTTGAGACTTTTTGTGCTGATCAAGGGATTAGACAAAATTTCTCTTCTGTTCGCACTCCTGAGCAAAATGGGGTAGCTGAAAGGAGAAATAGAACTCTCATTGAAGCTGCAAGAACCATGCTCAGTGAGTCCTCTCTTCCTAGTAAATTCTGGGCTGAAGCAGTCAGTACTGCTTGCCACACTCAAAATAGGTGTTATTGTCAAGCGACATGATAAGACTGCCTATGAAGTTCTCAAGGGCAAGAAACCTCAAATTGGATACTTCCATGTTTTTGGTTGCCCAGTTTTCATCCTAAATGATAAGGATCATTTAGGAAAGTTTATCCCAAAGCTGATGATGGCTACTTTCTGGGATATTCTTCTATAAGCAAAGCTTTCAGAGTTTTCAATACTCGCACTCAAAAAGTAGATGAATCAATTCATGTTACTTTTGATGAAAGCTGTTCAGCTTTAGGTGATCTCTCAAATGAGTCATCTGCTGAAGTAATTCAGCGATCTATCTGACTCGTCTGAAGTATCAGCGACACATCATGATGTTGCTGAACAACCTATCGCTGAGTCTCCAAGTCCTTCACCAAATGATGAGTACATTGCTGCTCACATTTATTCTATAGATCCAATTGAGCCTCTTCTTCGAACAGTTAATGCCACTTCCATTAATGTTCCTCTCTCAACTGAACCTCAAGATGCTGACAGTGTCGCTGAGGAAACATTTCATGATGCCTCAGCGAATCCTCTTTCAGGAGACACTGAGGATGACACTCCTCAGCAAGAGGTACCCACTGTTCTCAGTGACCCTCCTGTCAGCAACCCTGAACCCTTGCTAACCATTGATCTCTCCTCCTATACTCTCACTCCTAGTGAAACTACCACCACAGTATCCGCTTGAATCATTCTTCTATTCACACACCAGCACTCAAATGGACTGCTGATCACCCTCTTGACCATGTGATTGGTAATCCACACAATGGTGTCCAAACTCGCTCAGCGACAAGTAATACTTGTCTCTATGTCAATTTTCTATCTCAAATTGTGCCTGCCAATATTGGTGAAGCCATGGATGATCCCTCATGGGTGGAAGCCATGCAAGAAGAACTAACACAATTTGAAAGACAACATGTTTGGTTCCTTGTTCCTCCTCCCTATAAAGAACCCATTGGCACTCGATGGGTTTATAGGAATAAGATGGATGAAACTGGTGTGGTCATCAGAAACAAGGCAAGACTGGTTGCTCAAGGTTATACTCAAGATGAAGGCATTGATTATGACGAGACCTTTGCTCCAGTCGCTCGTCTTGAAGCCATTCGTCTCTTTCTCGCTCATGCTGCTTACAAAGGCTTCATTGTCTATCAAATGGACGTCAAGAGTGCCTTCTTAAATGGTGCTCTTGATGAAGAAGTCTATGTTAAGCAGCCGCCTGGCTTTGAGGATCCAAAGCATCCTCACTATGTCTACAAGCATAAGGGTGATGTTCTGTATGTGCAGATTTATGTCGATGACATTATCTTTGGTTCCTTATCCACCAAACTCTGTCGAAAGTTCAGTTCTCTTATGTCTAGCACTTTCGAAATGAGTATGATGGGTGAATTAACCTTCTTTTGGGGTTACAAATCAAGCAGCTTCCCACTGGAATATTTATCAATCAAGAAAAATATATTCGGGATATGTTGCATAAATTTGACTTCACCCATGTCACTCCAAAGGGAACTCCAATGTCCCCTCCTAATAATCTTCACGCTGACCCTGATGGTAAGTATGTGAATCCTACTTACTATCGTGGCATGATTGGGTCACTCATGTATCTCACAGCGAGTCGCCCAGACATCATGTTTGCAACATGTCTCTGTGCTCGCTATCAAGCTTCTCCTAGAGAATCTCATCTCCTCGCTGTGAAGCGTATCTTCAAATATCTCAAGGGCACACCCACGCTGGGTCTTTGGTACCCAAAAGACTCCAACTTTGAGTTAGTTGGATATTCTGACTCCGACTATGCTGGTTGCATGCTTGATCGCAAAAGCACCAGTGGAGGATGTCAACTGTTGGGGGGGGGAAGCTGACTAGTTGGACTAGTAAAAAGCAACACACAGTTTCCATCTCCACAGCTGAGGCAGAATATGTCTCTGCAGCGAGCTGTTGTGCCCAAATGCTATGGATGAAACATCAGCTTGCTGACTATGATTTGGACTACTCTAAAATTCCAATCATGTGTGATAATACAAGTGCTATTGCTATTACACACAACCCAGTTCAACATTCCAAAACTAAGCATATTGATATTCGATATCACTTTATTCGTGATCATGTCATGAAAGTGACATTGAGATCTACTTCATTCCAACTGATGATCAACTAGCTGACATCTTTACTAAACCATTGGATGAAACTAGATTCAAACTGCTTTTTAGCAAGTTAGGAATGTTGAATGGGGAATCAGCGACATGACTTGTCATGTATGCTAATTCAGCGAGCTTAAGTCAGTCTTACTCGCTGATCTCAAAGCAATGAAGAGCTTAAAGTCTTCATCTAGTCCAGTAGCAAACGGCTATTGGTAAAGACTTATAAAATCCGTTGATCCTGTTGCTTTGGGAAAAAGCAAAATAAAAGCAATGGAGAGCTAAAAGTCTTCATCTAGTCCACTAGCAAACGGCTATTGGTAAAGACTTATAAAATCCGTTGATCCTGTTGCTTTGGGAAAAAGCAAATAATAGCAATGAAGAGCTAAAAGTCTTCATCTAGTCCAATAGCAAACGGCTATTGGTAAAGACTTATAAAATCCATTGATCCCTGTTGCTTTGGGAAAAAGCAAAATAAAAGCAATGGAGAGCTAAAAGTCTTCATCTAGTCCACTAGCAAACGGCTAGTGGTAAAGACTTATAAAATCCGTTAATGGCTGAAAGTTTGCCAAAAACTGCAGTCAGCGACCAACGTTAGTTGTGAAGTCGCTGACAAAAACTTTAAACATGCTGAGCATCCTTCAGCATGTAATCTTTCCAAATATCCTTCTTAAGAAATTAAAATTCTCAATTAATAAAACATAGGATATTTTCAAAACTAAGTGTTTTCAAAGTAACTATGTGGGTGACGTGGCAAAATCTTGAACCACATGATTTATATATTCAAACTAAAGGTCACCTCGATTTTTGCCCTGATCACGTCATTTGTCTGTATGTGACAGTCTGACTGACAGGTTACGACTGCTCAATACGGCGCACACTCAAGTATTTTTTTTTGGACAAAATTTCTTTTCCTTTATTTAAACGTTACTCTCAAAATCTTTTTATATATTATACATATGTACGAAACAGTTGTTGGTTACAACTGTTTCACAGCTTGAAAAAGAGGAGAGAGAAATTATGTTGTAAAATCGTGGCCCACCACCATACCTTATATATACAACCTCATTCTCACAACCCTATTTTCATGCTTCCATAACTATTCATTCTCTCAAATCAAATATCTCTCTCCATCTGTCCATCCTCTTTCATAAATCTCCTTCATCTTCTTTCCAACAAAAATCAATGGCATCCTCCTCTGATATTCCTCAAAATGTTGAGATCCCTCCTTCTTCCTCTACCGCCGCCGTACAAAACCCACTGGTTAACCACAAGTTCAGGAACAAGAACCGTTCACTTACTTAAATTCTACTGTATTCACTCCCGTGAATATTACTAAATCTTCAAAAGTAAACTTCTCTCCTTCTCAAACTGTTGTTAAACCCAACAATCACATCGGCACATCTGAGTTGCCACAAGATTCTAAAGGATACAAGCCCATGTTGGACTTTATCCATGCCTCCCCTGCCAATCATTGTATTATGGCAGATCCGGAGAAGATTTTTGTTCATCTTCTCCGAGAGTTCTGGTGGACTTGTGAATATGATGTAGAAACGAAGTCCATCACTGGCACTGTTAGACAAGGGGCAAAATCAATAACTATTACTCCGGCGTCTCTTCGCCAAACTCTTAGATTTCCCCACCAGACTGATGAGAATAAGTTTGTTGAGGCAGCAGGTGATGATGTATGGAAGGCATGGTTGCCTTCGATTGGTTATAATTACAATTTTAAAAATCCTCCAGTGATCCAAAGCAATCCATTGAAGCAAAACTTACCAGGGATCTGGAGGGTACTATTCACTCATGTAATTCAGTGCATGGGTGGCAATTTTGGGTCTTACAATCAAGCATCATCAACATCGATGCCCATAATCCATGCCCTTGCTGAAGGATGGTTTGTGGATTACGCCTTGCTGATCTTCAACGATATGAAGAATAAGATCAGCATGAACAACAGGTCACATACTGTGCCTTTGTTAGAATCTTCTCCTTGATTTTCAAGGAGGTGCTGGAGATGAATATGAGCTGCCCCAGGCCTCAACAATACCAATAGCGAGGGTGGGCAACAATATATACAAGCAGCCTGTTGAACACTTGGTTGCACGCCTCACTGCACATATAAAAGAGGTACTCTTCTCTCTAAACTCTTCTTTATACCCCAAAGACAGCGACTGGGAGGCAGCACTTCTTTCTGATGAAGTGGCTGATACGGTCGCTGTGGATGCTGAAATGCCTTTAGAGGCTGGCTCGCTGGAAAAACCCCCCAGCGACCTCCAAAGCCTCCAAAAAGACCAAAAAATCCAAGGCAGCATCCTCAACTCAAATTTTACAATCTTCACCCTCCGCTGACGTCCCAAAACGTAAGCGGAGTGTACCAAAGGGCAAAACCAAGGTTAGGAAGTCCACAGTGCCCATGGACACTAGTACCCAAGCCACCCCATCAGCAGCCTCCCAACAGGCTGCTGACGAGACAAATGGGAACAGCAGGCAGCCACCTCAAACTTCTGTAGGTGAGGTTGGTGAAGATATTGGGTCACCCCAGCCCACTAGAGGTCAAAGTCCAACTCCTCCCCCAAATAATTCCCCTTCTTCTCAATTACCCTCTGAGTCGTTGACAGCAGCCAGATCACAGGTGATGCTAGAGTCAACACATTCTACGGCCGATGATGTCTTGGTGGAACAACACACTGAGACTAAGGCACAAGGTTCCCTTACCCCTCCTTCTTCTATTGTCTTGGAAACTGTCTGTGCAGGACTGAGACAAATATCTTATCAAGTGAAATGGAAACTGATGAAGATCTGGGCAGCGAGTTTGACCTCCAAGATAATGATGCTGAAATCACACTCGCTGCCGCAGAAGAAAGTGAAGAAGAGGCTTATGTAAGTGGTTTCTTAGATGAAGACTTGGGATATATGTTGATCTCCTCTCCTCCTACTGAATCTGAGGTTATCCCAGAGTTGTTGGCCGATATGCCTCCTCCACCATGCTACTCTCAAAGACCCACAACTTCTCATGAACAAGTTGGTTTTTATGGAGACTATGTGCCTGAAGTGAATGATGCTGAGCTTCAGCGAAGGGTGGAATTATGTCACCTTCAAAGAATAAGGCCAGTTGTTTATGTTGAGGTGGAAGAAGTTGATGATGAAATAATCATGGAAGTGCCACCATTGCACCACCCAGATTTTTTCAGGGTTCCTTGCTCTAAGTATCCTATCTCTCTAAAGGATCTCAAGGTCCCTTCTGCTGATGAAGAACTCACCACTGCTTTTACTGATGTCAATGTACCTGGCCTGGATTATGTTGAAACTCGTCAGCTACAAGAATTGTTGAGAAGGGTGCAAATCTGCCAAAGTCAAGGGAATAGACATGGATACTTGTATGCTTGGCTGGTAGACCAAGTAGCTCAGGTTCATATTGAGGCTCATGAAAACTTTCTAAATTTGATAGCTGGAAATGTTGACTTGACTGATGAGCTAGCTGAGCTCAAAGGTATGGTGTTTGGGATCACCAAGAATCAAGTCATCCACACAAAGTTAAATGAGCAGTTGTTTAGAAGAAATCAAACCTTGCTGAATGTAAGCATGAAGAAGGTCAGCACCTCTAATTCTGCCATCTCTGCCTCATTGGACAAGCTGAAAAATGAAGTTTCTGAGTCAGCTCTTAAAGAAGTTGTGCCAGCACTTCTTGAACTCTCCCAAACAAACATTCTCTTCACCGCCCATCTTCGCCAACTCTACAATAAAATTTCTTTCTCTTCTACGTCTCAAGATGATTTCCACACTTCCATCACTCGAGAACTCAATGATCTCAAGAACAAACTTTTCTCTCAAACTCCTTTTCAAGTTGCTGTTGACAAGAAGCTACTTGATGAATCTGTCACAGGACAAAGAAACTTGAAGAGGAGGTTGCTGGTCTTAAAGGAATGATGGGTGAAATGTTGGGCCTCCTCAAAAAGGGTAATGTGGAAGTAGCTCGTACCTCAGCTGCTTCCAAGGGGGAGAAAAATGCTGAGGACCCAACACAAAAATCCAAGCCAGCTGAGAAGGTTGTAGAACCGGCAGCTGTGAATGTAAATGTTGAAAATGCTCCCCAAGTTCCCCCCACTGAAACTGGCAATGCTGAGAAGGTTAGTAAACCGACAGCTAATGTTGAGGGGGAGCAAACCTTGAACGTCACTAAAGAAGCTGAGAAGGTTATTGAACCGGCAGCTGAGAAGGTTGTTGCTGAGAATGTGCCAGCAAAACCAATAAATGTTTCTATCTTCAAGCAACTGCTGAGTTCCACGCTGCCCTTGAAAAGAGATATGCTGATAAGGGTAAAGCAGCAGTAGTTACTCAAAGCAAGCCACCAAAAGTTCCCACTTCAGCAAGGGAACAACAAGAAAAGTTAATGTCTGGAGCCTTTCCCAAATCCACAACTTCTACTACTGAACTGTCTCCTGAGGAAGTTGTTCGTCAACATGAACGGTTAAGTAAGAAAAAAGAAGAGGAGCTGTCTCAGAAGTTTATAAGTGAGCAAATTGTTGGTGATGAACTTAAAGATGCTGATGATGAGACAAAGAGGTTGGCTCAGCAATCTGGTGGATTGGCAGTCTTGAAAAAGAATGAAGAAAAGTTCTTTGCCAAAAGAATGAAAACTTTTGAAGAAGGTCAGGCGACCTATCTTGAATCAAGAGAGGTAAGGCAAAGGAAAGAAGAGATCACGTCGGTCAGGGTCTCGCTAACCCAACAAGGGATGAATCTTTCCCTACAAAGAAAAGGAGTGCCCAAGTTATATACGCTAAAAAATGTTACTAAGGATACACTTGGGCCAACTGAATGGATCGAAATTTACAAGCTGATCAAGGACAAGACAGCTGTAAGTTATGAACCGCTGATCAAGATGGCAGGTGAGCAGATAAAACATATTCGCAAAATGGAACAAAAATACAAAGTCAAAGACTCTCTGCTCAGCGCTGCAAGACATCCATATCCTCCTCCTCCTCCTCAGCAACCAAGAAGTGGTGTGAAGAGAACAGCCTCTGGTCAAGTGATGTCTCAGCGTCCCTTCATTCTCAGAGCTGTTCCAAAGACTGATATAGATGAGGAGCCTCTGCTGAATCTAAAAATGCCTTCCAGGACCCTCTTTATGGATGGAGCTTATGATGACAAGCTGGGAGGTTTCTGCTTTTGCAATGTCCATGGTCATGAACTCTTCTTCAGGACCAATGAAATTGGAATTGCCCCCTCTACTTTTCTTTTGAAAATAAGAAAGTATTGTGCTCAGTCGTCCAACAATCCCGAATTTATAAAACTAATTGATCAAGAGCTGCTGAAGCCTGAAAGACAACAAGACAGAGCTTTCATCGAGGCCAAGCAAGAGTCGCAATGGGTTTAAGGAGACTTGTAACCTTTGTAATGCTGTTTTTATTGTAAAGTTGTTTGTCAAATAAATAAGATCAGCATTCCTTCATTTCTATCTATTGTACTTCTAAGAAGTAACTTATACTCAGCTAAGTCTCCTCAGCGAATAGGGGGAGATTGTTGAGTCATGGATTCGCTGAAGATTACTTGCTGAGTCAAGTAGTCGCTGACAGCCTCAGCGAGAGTTTCATCAGCGAGCCTTCAGCGATCATTATTATCTTCGAGTTAAAGGATAAGTTCAATGACTCACCGTCATATGTTGTAAGTCAAATATAGGCGGGAAAATGAAGATAAAAAGACTGGTCCCAAGGACACGTGTTGCAAGATCAAGATGGAGCCATGTGACCTTGTACCAAAATGGTACTAAGGTGTTTCTCTTTCATGCCGTTTTGGGAAAGAAACAAGATGGCAAACAGAGATGTCTGAAGACCAGTCTTACACACCAATAGATAGTGACAACCTTCATGTGTCAACATCTATTGGGTTGTCATGTGATGCCTTTCTCCCCTATATAAAGCATCACTTGACCTAGCCGCAAAGTTGTTGGGTTTAAATAGGGTTTTACTTTGATTTGGTCGTTTCGGAAGATTAAATGATGTTATGGATGAAATTATGGGTTGGATTGTGTGTAATTATGGTTAGTGATGTTTAGTTTTGCTTCAAATTTAGTTACAAACTCTTGCAAGTCGTTTTGGGTCGAAAATTGAAGTGTTTTGGTTTGGGGTTCTGCACTGGGAGCTGCTGGTGCTGGCTGCAGAACCTGGCCACTGCGGCGCAGTGGCATGGGTTAGCCCCACTGCGGCGCAGTGCCCAGACGCTGGCCTGGTCTCAACTTAGGCCACTGCGGCGCAGTGAGCATGTTTCTGGCTCACTGCGGCGCAGTGTTTATGTACTGGGATTTTTATGCGCGACAAATTTTTAAACGTTAATAACTTTTAAGCCGTAAGTCTAAATAATTTGATCTACCTATAATTGGTAAAATAAATATTTGAAACACGTTCTCAGTTATGGCATTCTAGGATCTATAGCTAAGTAGTGGTACGTAGGATACTCGTCGTCAAGGATTTGATCCTCATTATTGGTAATGATATCATAGGTTTTGGATAACCAGGAGAATTGACTGTGGATCTTCTCGAGCTACATTACCTTTTAGCATTTAGATCGCTAAGGTGAGTTTATGGCGCCCTTTTCCTTTTACTTTGGGCCTGAAAAGCATGTACTGTTGTATACACTATTTATTAAATAAATGATTGTTTTTGTGTATGCCATGTGATATGGATGCTTAAATCATTTGACTTAAATTGCCATGTTGGGCTGTCGAAAATGTGTATACGTGTCATTTATTAAATGTTGAATGAAATGACGTTGAATTGCCGTGTGATGGCTGATAAATGGTTTCTTGTGTTTGACAAACTAAAATGTTTCCCCTATTGGTTGTATTGTCGGATCTAGATATCTCGACTGTCTTGGTTGTGGTCCGCACCCCATTGTCGAAGGGAAATCCTGTGCGAAGTTATGGTCCGCACCCCATTGTTGAAGGGAAATCCTGTGCGAGGCATATGCTGTCATCAGATCTAGATATACTGATTGACGTGATATAGATGAGTTCAGATTTAGATATACTGACTATCTTATTATAAATTGTGATATAAGATGTGTCCAAATTTAGATATACTGGCTGTCTTGTTATAAAAGTGTTGTCAGATTTAGATATACTGACTGTTTGGTCTTTTATAACTATATGTCATTGTTTTGTATCAATGACGAATAAACATTTGGTCAAACATACTGTAAACTCACCAACTATTGCCATAATATTCATCAAATTTCTAATTATTTCTATTACACATATCGTGAGTGCGATATAATTAAACCGATCTCACTCACGTCACCATTTTACAAGTAAGGCATTGAGGGTTCAATGGAATCAGAGTATTATTCTATCATCTCACATTTATATCAAAAATCACTGATTTTTCTCACGTCTCAAAAGTTGTCATCAAATTTTAAGCTCAAAATGGGTTGGTTCAATGGAATCCCAATTCCACTACATTTGTGGGTATTCGAATCCTTTTTGATGCATTATGAACAAGAA
>CM067174.1:20125417-20130417 GCA_034093135.1 Erigeron breviscapus
ATAATTTATCGATATACGGTTTTTGAGATAAAAGATTTTGAATGAATTAGAGGAATAAAATGATTTATGGAGGAGAGAAAAAAATGAGTGATTGAGATTTGAGGAGAGAGAGAAAAATGAATGGTTGAGATTTAAGGGTATTATAGATATATTAGGTAGAGATGTTTAAATTAGTGAATAAAGAGATGGGGTAATTTAGGTAGTTCAAATCATCTTTTAAGATTTTAAAAAAGGGCAAAATGCTTTATAAGATAGTATTAGATAACTTTAGTTAAAAAATGAAATCACAATCTCAATTCTAGCTAGTTCTAGCATATAATCAATCAACATTCCACAAATCTTGTAACTGATCCACCATTATACAATTGAGGTATATCTTTGTACGACTAAAAATGGCATTCACAAGTAAGGTTCTTGGGATTATATTATTATAATTTATGGGTTTGAGTACATACATAATAATAACGTATTAATTATTAAAAGACTTGTGGTCTTACTAAGACTTTGCTAATTAAACGGGTTAATACCAGAGGGAAAGTGTCTAATATTCATTCAACCACTATCTATATACAATAAAGCTAGACCGATGCACCTAAGATGAGGGCAAATTACCTGAACTTGAGACAATTTGGAAAACTGGAGGGGGGTTGTTGTTGCACTAGTGATTCCAGTGACGCTAATTGCCCCTAATTGGTTGCTGTGGTGGTCTACGAAACTTGAGTTGGGCAGCTGCAAGTTCCTTTCCTTTTAAACTCCCTCTCATCCTCCCAGATGGCATTGCAGGAGGGGGAGCTGGGAGCCGGATGAGATTGTGTAACAAGAGTGAAGTATTACATGTATTGAACTTCCAACTATTGCCATAATATTGATAAAATTTCCAATTAATTCTATTACACCTATCGTGAGTGCGATATAATTAAAGTTGAAAGTTGAAAGTTGAAAGTTGAAAGTTGAAAGTTGAAAGTTGAAAGTTGAAAGTTGAAAGTTGAAAGTTGAAAGTTGAAAGTTGAAAGTTGAAAGTTGAAAGTTGAAAGTTGAAAGTTGAAAGTTGAAAGTTGAAAGTTGAAAGTTGAAAGTTGAAAGTTGAAAGTTGAAAGTTGAAAGTTGAAAGTTGAAAGTTGAAAGTTGAAAGTTGAAAGTTGAAAGTTGAAAGTTGAAAGTTGAAAGTTGAAAGTTGAAAGTTGAAAGTTGAAAGTTGAAAGTTGAAAGTTGAAAGTTGAAAGTTGAAAGTTGAAAGTTGAAAGTTGAAAGTTGAAAGTTGAAAGTTGAAAGTTGAAAGTTGAAAGTTGAAAGTTGAAAGTTGAAAGTTGAAAGTTGAAAGTTGAAAGTTGAAAGTTGAAAGTTGAAAGTTGAAAGTTGAAAGTTGAAAGTTGAAAGTTGAAAGTTGAAAGTTGAAAGTTGAAAGTTGAAAGTTGAAAGTTGAAAGTTGAAAGTTGAAAGTTGAAAGTTGAAAGTTGAAAGTTGAAAGTTGAAAGTTGAAAGTTGAAAGTTGAAAGTTGAAAGTTGAAAGTTGAAAGTTGAAAGTTGAAAGTTGAAAGTTGAAAGTTGAAAGTTGAAAGTTGAAAGTTGAAAGTTGAAAGTTGAAAGTTGAAAGTTGAAAGTTGAAAGTTGAAAGTTGAAAGTTGAAAGTTGAAAGTTGAAAGTTGAAAGTTGAAAGTTGAAAGTTGAAAGTTGAAAGTTGAAAGTTGAAAGTTGAAAGTTGAAAGTTGAAAGTTGAAAGTTGAAAGTTGAAAGTTGAAAGTTGAAAGTTGAAAGTTGAAAGTTGAAAGTTGAAAGTTGAAAGTTGAAAGTTGAAAGTTGAAAGTTGAAAGTTGAAAGTTGAAAGTTGAAAGTTGAAAGTTGAAAGTTGAAAGTTGAAAGTTGAAAGTTGAAAGTTGAAAGTTGAAAGTTGAAAGTTGAAAGTTGAAAGTTGAAAGTTGAAAGTTGAAAGTTGAAAGTTGAAAGTTGAAAGTTGAAAGTTGAAAGTTGAAAGTTGAAAGTTGAAAGTTGAAAGTTGAAAGTTGAAAGTTGAAAGTTGAAAGTTGAAAGTTGAAAGTTGAAAGTTGAAAGTTGAAAGTTGAAAGTTGAAAGTTGAAAGTTGAAAGTTGAAAGTTGAAAGTTGAAAGTTGAAAGTTGAAAGTTGAAAGTTGAAAGTTGAAAGTTGAAAGTTGAAAGTTGAAAGTTGAAAGTTGAAAGTTGAAAGTTGAAAGTTGAAAGTTGAAAGTTGAAAGTTGAAAGTTGAAAGTTGAAAGTTGAAAGTTGAAAGTTGAAAGTTGAAAGTTGAAAGTTGAAAGTTGAAAGTTGAAAGTTGAAAGTTGAAAGTTGAAAGTTGAAAGTTGAAAGTTGAAAGTTGAAAGTTGAAAGTTGAAAGTTGAAAGTTGAAAGTTGAAAGTTGAAAGTTGAAAGTTGAAAGTTGAAAGTTGAAAGTTGAAAGTTGAAAGTTGAAAGTTGAAAGTTGAAAGTTGAAAGTTGAAAGTTGAAAGTTGAAAGTTGAAAGTTGAAAGTTGAAAGTTGAAAGTTGAAAGTTGAAAGTTGAAAGTTGAAAGTTGAAAGTTGAAAGTTGAAAGTTGAAAAGTTGAGTTGAAGAGGAAAATGAAAGTTGAAAGTTGAAAGTTGTGGACATTGATGTATGGTATATCATGCATTATCATGTGTACATTGTTGAAATTGAAAGTTGAAAGTTGAAACCTTATTTGCTTTATAATATAGCATAGATATATATAAAAATAGATACTGTAGAAGATATGTGAGAGAGAGAGAAGGACCTCCGCAAATGTATGTAACTGGTCCTGGGCCTCCTGGCAGTGACTGAGGTTGTTGATCCATTGCAAATTGTTGTTTGATAATCGCCGACGAAACTTTATTTAAGAGCTTTTGGACGAGGGGTTTGGTTTTTTCTATAAAAAAAAAAGGCTGGTAAAAATTTGACTATTTAACTTGACAAATAAAGTACTCAGTATTATAAGGGCATCTCCAATGGTAAAAAATGAATGACTTATTTTGAAGAAAAAAGCTTTTATAAAAGGTTGATACCATTGAGTGCAAAGGGTTATTTAATCAATAGGTTGAGAAATCTCAATCTATTGACTAAAAGTTTTTTTCTAATTATATGGGAGTAGATGTTAATTTAATTAAAAAAAGCTTTAAAAAAGCTTTGCATTGGAGGGAAGACTTTTTTATAGGTTAAAGTTAATGGATTTGTGAAGTGGCAAAATAAAAAAGCTTTTAATGACTTATTGCAAAAACGTAAAAAAATTGGTTGGTGGGTCAGAAAGCCAAAAAAACAAAAAAGAAAAAAAACTCAAAAAAAAGTTGGCTGGTGGGCCGATACAACAGGTCCATTACCGACTTACCATTCATGTTTTGATATTTTTTTGGTTAATACTTAATTATTTGTGTCACCCTACGTGGTACTGTTCGACTTTTGTCACGTCGTCGCATCTCATGATATCGTTTAGATTTTACCATGTAGAACGCGTTTTGGGATTTTTTTTTTGTTTCATTTCTGGTATTTACCAAAATCTTTTTTCCTTTTTTCGGTATTGCCCCTAAATCAAAATCAATACTCTCTCTGTCACACTAAACTTGTCCACTTTTAAAATTTCAAAGTCAAACTTTACTAACTTTGATCATAAATATTTTTATTTGTGTCATATAATAGTGGATAAAAGTTATACCAATGAAACACACATCTAAAACACAATCAATTTATATATAACTTTCATCATTATATATATATATATATATATATATATATATATATATATATATATATATATATATATATATATATATATATATATATATATATATATATATATATATATATATATATATATATATATATATATATATATATATATATATATATATATATATATATATATATATATATATATATATATATATATATATATATATATATATATATATATATATATATATATATATATATATATATATATATATATATATATATATATATATATATATATATATATATATATATATATATATATATATATATATATATATATATATATATATATATATATATATATATATATATATATATATATATATATATATATATATATATATATATATATATATATATATATATATATATATATATATATATATATATATATATATATATATATATATATATATATATATATATATATATATATATATATATATATATATATATATATATATATATATATATATATATATATATATATATATATATATATATATATATATATATATATATATATATATATATATATATATATATATATATATATATATATATATATATATATATATATATATATATATATATATATATATATATATATATATATATATATATATATATATATATATATATATATATATATATATATATATATATATATATATATATATATATATATATATATATATATATATATATATATATATATATATATATATATATATATATATATATATATATATATATATATATATATATATATATATATATATATATATATATATATATATATATATATATATATATATATATATATATATATATATATATATATATATATATATATATATATATATATATATATATATATATATATATATATATATATATATATATATATATATATATATATATATATATATATATATATATATATATATATATATATATATATATATATATATATATATATATATATATATATATATATATATATATATATATATATATATATATATATATATATATATATATATATATATATATATATATATATATATATATATATATATATATATATATATATATATATATATATATATATATATATATATATATATATATATATATATATATATATATATATATATATATATATATATATATATATATATATATATATATATATATATATATATATATATATATATATATATATATATATATATATATATATATATATATATATATATAT
>CM067174.1:20135417-20145417 GCA_034093135.1 Erigeron breviscapus
CCGCAGCCTTCCCACCACATCTAAAACCCAATGAATGCATAACCGACTTTCATGTATGTACGTCTATCCTAATATTAACGAAATACTTACAAATATAAACTAAGTCATTCAAACGTGATAATCGTCTCAACAATTCAATATTTAAACCAAATTAACCAATCAATCAACAACGTAAGTAAACACGCAAGTTTACACTTTTCAGCCCGAATCTCAAGCGAGTAGGGAGATACGAAACTCACCTTGTCCGGCAAAGAAGCTAGTATAAGATTACAAACGAGTAATAGGATCCACACGTCCACAACCTAAAATTATACATCATAATACCGTAATGTCAACTCTACAATCATAAACAAGTTGGTTTAGCACAATTTAGTCAAGTCACAAACCCTCAACACCTTTACAACTTTAACGAGTAGGAACAAGACGCATTCGACTCGACCTTTTTAGAAATGAGAAGAGATTCATACAAAAAGAGTGTTACTACTAGAAACTAGACTCTCTTACGATTCCAACGATAGGTCATAAGACTTGTTTGGAGTTATGGATCAAAAGTTACTAACGTTTAAAAATCAACGCGCATATTTTCACAGAACCTATCCACTGCGCCGCAGTGAGCCAGAACCATGCTCACTGCGCCGCAGTGGCTAAGTCGAACCCAGACCAGAGCCTAGGCACTGCGCCGCAGTGGGCTAAGGCTATGCCACTGCGCCGCAGTGGCCTCTTTCTGCAGTCAGTACCTGCAGTTTATGCAGGAAACACGAACCAAAACCCCCAATTTCGACCCAAACCATACCAAAACGATTTGTAAAGACTTGTAACTTGTTTTGAAGCATAACTAAGCATCATTAACCATAAATACACATAATCCAAACCATAATTTCGACCAAAACATCAAAATCACTCCCAAATCCTTCAAACCCTAATTTAACCCAAATTTGACCTAAAACAAGATTTAAGCCGATTTAAGACTTGCAAACGCTCAAGATGACTAGAAATGCATAAACAAACATAAGTAGGTACAAATGAGATGAATTAGACTTACCAAAATTCCTCCTTGAGCTAGAACCCGAAATTAGGTCAAAATGGGTAAAAATGCTTGCACTTGACTTTTGATTCTTCAATATGACGATAATGAGATGAAAGTGACTATGATTCTAATGTTATTTCAGTTCTAACACTAAATCGATGCAAGAATAGGTGAAGAGAAGGAAGGGTTTTCTTTTGCTTTCTTTACTTGAGAGAATAAGAGAAAGGGAGATAGAGAGAAATGAGAGGATAAGGGGGGGAATGGGTCACTAGTAGGCTCATGGGTCATGGACAACCCATGGGTCGACCCGTTTCCCTCTATAAGCCAATCTACAATCGTTAGGCATTTAAACACCAGTCAAAACATATTATCGATCCGAAAATAGCGCGTTGTCATTTAATTCATAAAACGACTCAAATACTTCATTAACTTATATTGTTAGTCATATTACACACAAAGTCAATGGGTCAAAATTTACGGATGTTACATTATTCCCCCGTTAAAAGAATTTCGTCCCGAAATTCAACAAAACACTAATTACTAAATAAATGCGGATACTTAGACTTCATATGATCCTCTCGCTCCCAAGTGAACTCGGCTCCACGTCTAGCATTCCATCTAATCTTAACAATCGTGTAGCGTTTGTTCTTGAGTTTCTTTTCTTGACGATCCAAGATCTCCACCGGCTCTTCAACAAAGTTTAAGTTCGAATCAACCCTAATTTCGTCCATAGGCACATGATGTGTAGGATCCGCCAAACACTTGCGCAAGTTACAAATATGAAACACATCATGCACACCGTTAAGCTCTTGAGGCAATTCTAGCCGATAAGCAACTTTCCCAACCCGTTCAAGAATCTTGAAAGGACCAATATACCTTGGCGCAAGTTTTCCCCGCTTCACAAAACGTACAACACCTTTCCAAGGTGACACTTTCAAAAGCACATAATCACCAATTTCAAACTCCAACGGTCTCCGCCTCATATCGGCATACTTCTTTTGACGTTCACGGGCCAATTGCAACTTCTCCTTAATTTGAGATATTACCTTAGTAGTTTCAACCACAATTTCTGGCCCGATAAGTTGACTCTCTCCAATTTCCGCCCAAGCTAGAGGAGAACGACATATCCTACCATATAATGCTCTAAAGGGCGCCATTTGAATGGTGGCATGATAACTATTGTTGTATGAAAACTCAACGAGCGGCAAATGGTCTTCCCAACTTCCACCGAAATCAATTGCACAAGCCCTCAACATGTCTTCAAGTGTTTGAATGGTTCTCTTGGTTTGCCCATCCGTTTGAGGGTGAAACGCCGTGCTCATGTCAAGTCGAGTACCCATGGCTTTTTGAAAGGCTTCCCAAAATTTTGATTTGAAACGGGCATCTCTATCAGAAATGATAGAAATCGGCACTCCATGCTTAGATATCACTTCCTTGATGTACAAACGAGCCAAAGTATCAAATTTATCGGTTTCACGAATGGCTAAAAAGTGAGCCGACTTCGTTAACCGATCTACTATCACCCAAATCGTGTCACGACCGCTTCTCGTCTTCGGTAGTTTAGTAATGAAGTCCATTGAAATATGTTCCCACTTCCATTCGGGCACCACCGGTTGTACCAACAATCCGGGTGGCTTCTTGTGATCGGCTTTGACTTGTAAGCAAGTAAGACACTCACTCACATACCTAGCCACATCACGCTTCATGCCCGGCCACCAATACAAGTTTTTCAAATCAAAGTACATCTTATCCGACCCGGGATGGACCGAATAAGGCGATTGATGAGCTTCATTCATAATAAGCGTTCTTAAGTTACCGAAGATAGGAACCGGATGTCACAGTCATAATCACTAAATAGCTCAAGCCAACGCCTTTGCCTCATATTCAATTCACTTTGGTTAAAGATGTGTTGAAGACTTTTGGGATCGGTATAAATCACACATTTGGTGCCGTAGAGATAATGTCTCCAACACTTCAAGGCAAACACAACCGCTCCCAATTCCAAATCATGTGTCGGGTAGTTCTTCTCATGCACCTTCAATTGACGCGAGGCATAAGCAATGACTTTACCCCTTTGCATAAGAACGCAACCCAACCCTTGCCCCGAGGCATCACAATAAACAACAAAATCTTCAATTCCATCCGGTAGCGTCAAAATAGGAGCATCACATAGCATATCTTTAAGAGTTTGGAAGGCGTTTTCTTGTCTTTCGCCCCATTCAAAGTTTCTCTCCTTTTGAGTCAAGAGAGTGAGTGGTTGTGCAATACGGGAGAAATTTTCAATAAATCTTCTATAATAACCCGCCAATCCAAGAAATTAGCGGATCTCGGATGGCGTTTCGGGTCTTCTCCAATTCTTGACCGCTTCAATCTTGCTTGGGTCCACGTGAATACCATCCTTGCTCACTACATGACCAAGGAAGTGGACCTCTTCCAACCAAAACTCACACTTGGAGAATTTAGCATACAATTTCTCCTTCCTTAGTAATTCAAGCACCTCACACAAGTGCTCAACATGCTCCTCATTCGTCTTCGAGTATACGAGTATGTCATCAATGAACACAATGACAGACTTGTCTAAGTATGGTTGACACACCCGGTTCATCAAGTCCATGAACACCGCCGGTGCATTAGTCAACCCAAAGGGCATTACGGTGAATTCAAAGTGACCATACCTTGTGCGAAAAGCCGTTTTGGTGATGTCATCTTCATGTACCCGGAGTTGATGATAACCCGAGCGAAGATCGATTTTTGAGAAGTGTTTAGCACCTTGAAGTTGATCAAATAAGTCATCGATTCTTGGGAGAGGATACCGGTTCTTCACTGTGAGCTTGTTTAATTCCCGGTAATCGATACACATTCTGAAGGACCCATCTTTCTTTTTGACGAAGAGAACAGGAGCACCCCAAGGAGATTGACTAGGGCGAATGAAACCCTTCTCTTGGAGCTCCTTGAGTTGTGTTTGTAGCTCTTGCATTTCGGTTAGAGCTAGTCTATAAGGAGCTTTTGCTACGGGCGCGGCTTCGGGGATAAGATTAATACGAAAGTCTAGTTCACGAGTTGGAGGTAACCCCGGCAAGTCATCCGGAAAAACATCGGGAAATTCACAAACAATAGGAACGGTCTTCAATTCTACCCTTGTGACGGTAGCACTAAAGACTTTAGAATTAGAGGAATCGGAGATTTCACCTTGAACCCTAAGAATTCTACCGTTAGTCAAAGGTATCTTAACAACTCTCTCGCCACAATCAATGGTTGCATTTACCGCCATCAACCAATCCATACCCACAATAACATCAAAACTCCCAATATCCAAAGGCATAAGGTCTATGAAGAAATCGACATCTTCCAAAGTCAGACACAATCGCGAAGTATTTGACTAATTTTAGTTAGTGACCCGTTTACCATTTCAATGTCAAGCACATAGTTTAAAGCACAAGGATTCACATCAATCAAAGGAACAAAGTTAGAGGACACGAGGCTATAATCGGCCCCGGAATCAAATAGGACGGTTGCATAGTGACCATTAAGGAGAAAAGTACCTGCTACTACGTTAGGATCATTGCGGGCTTCATTTGCATTGGCCGCAAAGGCTCGGCCGCGTGGTTGCACTTGGTGGCCTTGTTGTCCCCGGTTTTGGTTAGGCCCGACCATTTGGAGTTGATTGGGGTGGACGGCTACTTGAACTTGTTGTCCCACCTATCGAGGACAATTATTACGGTAGTGGTCACGACTACCACATTCAAAACATTCTCCTCTTCGTTGGTTGCCTTGAGGAGGAACGGCCCGAATAGGAGCCACATTCACTGGGCCCGCTCTTGGAACCCTACACTCCCTGGCGAAGTGCCCCGCTTGGTTACAATTAAAGCATGCTCTGCATTGGGCATTGGCGGGGTGGTGTTGGTTGCATCTCCCACAGAAAGGATGGGGTCCAGTATAAGCTTTCCTGGCCGGTTCCACCGCCGCCATCACCCTACCCCTATTTGCATTCTTGGGGTCAAACCTCCCCACTTTCTTTACCCCGCTCGACTCTCCCACTTCTTTCCTCTTGTTTGATGAGGATTTGCTCAAAACACCACTTCTCAATAAATCTTCAGTCACACTCCCGGCTTGGTTGACCGCATTAGCCAAAGAAGTAGGCATGTTGGAGTTTACATAAGATCGGACTTGAGGATTCAAGCCCAGTACGAACTTCTGGATGGCCTGAGGCTCGGTACCCACCAAGTGAGGAATGAGAGTAGACAACTCTTGAAATCGTCTAACATAGCCCTTGTAATCGGCTCCCTCCATGTTGAGATTTGCAAACTCAATGGTTAAGTTTTGTAGTTCATACGGAGGACAAAACTTTGCTTTCACTTTGTTCTTGAAGTCAATCCACTCCAAATTATGAGTCCGCCACAACGTTATTTCTTGGTTCCACCAACTCAAGGCGTCATGTCTAAACATGCCGGATGCATAGGAAATCCGGTTCATCATAGGTGCAATGACTCCTTTCAATCACCGCCTCTATCGCCTCAAACCACCTTATACATTCCGTGGGACCCCCTTTCCCATCGAACTCCGGTGTCCCACAACTTTTAAAGTCTTTAAATATACACCCTTGACGGTATCCTCCATGTCGATTATACATGCGCATACCGTTACCAACTCCCACTGGTCCCTCCTCTTCATTTTCTTCGGCATGAGGTTGAGCATTTTCGTTATTTTCATTTTCTGGAGCTTCGTTGTTTTGAGCCACATTATTTTGCCCAAGATTTGCCGTGACTTGAGCAATAATGGTTGGCATGATATTGGCGATCGTTTGAGCGATCACCTCAGCCATATTTAGCTCAGGAACTTCACCACGACCCCTTCCTTGGCCCCTACCACGACCTCTACCACGGCCCCTACCACGCCCCTACCTCCTTGTACTTCCGGTTGAGCTTCCGGTTGAGGTTCTTCCTCTTCAGCCCTATAGTTCGTTCCGACTCTCCTTGGTCTCACCATTTCTATAAAACAAGTGACACGTTGACCCGAGAGTTAGTCTCAAATGCTCGCATGTTAGTCACACAAGTAGTCAATGCTCTCATACCGATACCACATACTCATTTCATAATATTATGATAAGGCAACAGTGTTAGAATCATAAGGGATTTTTACATATCATAACATCAAGTTGAATTTATTACAATACTTCATCATTAATTCAAGTAATCATGCTCATTTCATCATGCCATCAAACAACTAACACGAATGATTCAAAGTATAATCCGAATTCGATATGCTCCCTAGTTATTGACCGGGTATGTATACAAGGTGTACCAACGGCTAACCTTCCACCTAATCAACTTCCATTAAGCATATCGGTTCCTTATTATACTTTAAGCCACACGTGCGCAATCCACGATGTCATGAACTTGCTATAATATCGGGTAACCATAAAAGAGTTGATCGGGTTCTTTTAGGGTTGCCATAATATTATACTAAGTTAATGGCATCCCTTCATTTTGCCCTAAATCATCAAATTAGCTTCAACCGATAACAACAACAAATCATATTAACCACATTCATCACATAAGTGGTCTTAACTACGAACTCGCACGGGGATTCACATAATTCACATTGCACACGAATTTCCTAACCATGCATGCTATATGAAGAGTTTCAACTTAAGCCGTAGTCTAGGTCGAACCGCCTAATTCTCTACGACCACGCATGGGCCACCATTCTGTAACACCCCAAGCCGAGGCTCGAAATATCACGGAAATCATATAGCGCAAGGTGGAATTACAATAGAACAAGAACTAAATGCAATTAAGGATTCAGTGAATCCATTACAATACGAAACAAGTACCACAATACATAAGGAGCAAATAACCATCGAAGTTTACAAAGAACATCCCAAAGATGGCAAGTCGATCCTAAGTATAATGCAAGAGAGAAGGTCGATGAATCCTTGATTCATAAAGTCCAAAGCCCGGGTTAACAGCAAGCAAGCAACTAAACTCCACGTCCGGGGAGAACCTGATTACCTGAAAAGTGTACTAAGCATAGTTAACACAAGGTTGGTGAGTTCGTAGTAATGGTCCATAAAGAACCAGCGTCAATAATCACAATATACGAGTAGAGGCTCGGCATGACTTACAGCGAGCCTCTAAGTAGCACGATAATATCCAACAACAAGATTACACCAGACAAGTAAATGTGTAATAAGAAATGCATAAATGATATGAATATCAATGCAATGCCATATGCGTAAGTAAGCCAAAATGCCTATCTTATGCGTGATCTCCGGTCACCTATGCAACGATACTCGCTTGTCATCACCATGAACAAAGCGGCATCTCAAAAACATCGAGATATATATATCTATATACTCGGGGTCAAGATCTACATCCAAAATGGGTGCATACATCTATACACCAGGATGTCGGCAATCCCCTGCCGAGGGCTCATCGGCAATGTATGCAATGCTTACAATCAATTGTAAATGCATCAATCATAAACAAGTTGGTTTAGCACAATTTAGTCAAGTCACAAACCCTCAACACCTTTACAACTTTAACGAGTAGGAACAAGACGCATTCGACTCGACCTTTTTAGAAATGAGAAGAGATTCATACAAAAAGAGTGTTACTACTAGAAACTAGACTCTCTTACGATTCCAACGATAGGTCATAAGACTTGTTTGGAGTTATGGATCAAAAGTTATTAACGTTTAAAAATCAACGCGCATATTTTCACAGAACCTATCCACTGCGCCGCAGTGGCCTCTTTCTGCAGTCAGTACCTGCAGTTTATGCAGGAAACACGAACCAAAACCCCCAATTTCGACCCAAACCATACCAAAACGATTTGTAAAGACTTGTAACTTATTTTGAAGCATAACTAAGCATCATTAACCATAAAAGAGTTGATCGGGTTCTTTTAGGGTTGCCACAATATTATACTAAGTTAATGGCATCCCTTCATTTTGCCCTAAATCATCAAATTAGCTTCAACCGATAACAACAACAAATCATATTAACCACATTCATCACATAAGTGGTCTTAACTACGAACTCGCACGGGGATTCACATAATTCACATTGCACACGAATTTCCTAACCATGCATGCTATATGAAGAGTTTCAACTTAAGCCGTAGTCTAGGTCGAACCGCCTAATTCTCTACGACCACGCATGGGCCACCATTCTGTAACACCCCAAGCCGAGGCTCGAAATATCACGGAAATCATATAGCGCAAGGTGGAATTACAATAGAACAAGAACTAAATGCAATTAAGGATTCAGTGAATCCATTACAATACGAAACAAGTACCACAATACATAAGGAGCAAATAACCATCGAAGTTTACAAAGAACATCCCAAAGATGGCAAGTCGATCCTAAGTATAATGCAAGAGAGAAGGTCGATGAATCCTTGATTCATAAAGTCCAAAGCCCGGGTTAACAGCAAGCAAGCAACTAAACTCCACGTCCGGGGAGAACCTGATTACCTGAAAAGTGTACTAAGCATAGTTAACACAAGGTTGGTGAGTTCGTAGTAATGGTCCATAAAGAACCAGCGTCAATAATCACAATATACGAGTAGAGGCTCGGCATGACTTACAGCGAGCCTCTAAGTAGCACGATAATATCCAACAACAAGATTACACCAGACAAGTAAATGTGTAATAAGAAATGCATAAATGATATGAATATCAATGCAATGCCATATGCGTAAGTAAGCCAAAATGCCTATCTTATGCGTGATCTCCGGTCACCTATGCAACGATACTCGCTTGTCATCACCATGAACAAAGCGGCATCTCAAAAACATCGAGATATATATGTCTATATACTCGGGGTCAAGATCTACATCCAAAATGGGTGCATACATCTATACACCAGGATGTCGGCAATCCCCTGCCGAGGGCTCATCGGCAATGTATGCAATGCTTACAATCAATTGTAAATGCATCAATCATAAACAAGTTGGTTTAGCACAATTTAGTCAAGTCACAAACCCTCAACACCTTTACAACTTTAACGAGTAGGAACAAGACGCATTCGACTCGACCTTTTTAGAAATGAGAAGAGATTCATACAAAAAGAGTGTTACTACTAGAAACTAGACTCTCTTACGATTCCAACGATAGGTCATAAGACTTGTTTGGAGTTATGGATCAAAAGTTATTAACGTTTAAAAATCAACGCGCATATTTTCACAGAACCTATCCACTGCGCCGCAGTGAGCCAGAACCATGCTCACTGCGCCGCAGTGAGCCAGAACCATGCTCACTGCGCCGCAGTGGCTAAGTCGAACCCAGACCAGAGCCTAGGCACTGCGCCGCAGTGGGCTAAGGCTATGCCACTGCGCCGCAGTGGCCTCTTTCTGCAGTCAGTACCTGCAGTTTATGCAGGAAACACGAACCAAAACCCCCAATTTCGACCCAAACCATACCAAAACGATTTGTAAAGACTTGTAACTTGTTTTGAAGTATAACTAAGCATCATTAACCATAAATACACATAATCCAAACCATAATTTCGACCAAAACATCAAAATCACTCCCAAATCCTTCAAACCCAAATTTGACCTAAAACAAGATTTAAGCCGATTTAAGACTTGCAAACGCTCAAGATGACTAGAAATGCATAAACAAACATAAGTAGGTACAAATGAGATGAATTAGACTTACCAAAATTCCTTCTTGAGCTAGAACCCGAAATTAGGTCAAAATGGGTAAAAATGCTTGCACTTGACTTTTGATTCTTCAATATGACGATAATGAGATGAAAGTGACTATGATTCTAATGTTATTTCAGTTCTAACACTAAATCGATGCAAGAATAGGTGAAGAGAAGGAAGGGTTTTCTTTTGCTTTCTTTACTTGAGAGAATAAGAGAAAGGGAGATAGAGAGAAATGAGAGGATAAGGGGGGGAATGGGTCACTAGTAGGCTCATGGGTCATGGACAACCCATGGGTCGACCCGTTTCCCTCTATAAGCC
>CM067174.1:20150417-20212845 GCA_034093135.1 Erigeron breviscapus
GGTTAATAACTCTCTATTTATAATGAGAATATCCCCTTTGGTGTTTAATGTGTGTACCATTAGTCCTCTTAGTTACAATCACCTAATGGGAAACCCTATAGTATGTCTCTAAGAGTAAATACGCCCATCATATATTTACTAGACATAGGGATTTCAGTTATCGTCAATCATCATATCAGGAATGATAAACGATCAGTAACGGTCACACTAACGTGGTTCCAACAGGACATTGTTGTCACTAAAAAGTGTTTAAAATAAATTAACTTGTTATTTAATTCAATACTTCATGTAGTGATCGAGTCAACAATTGTGAAGATATATATATATAACACTTTGAAACTTTTCATTTTTTTTGGTTATTAGAGCATTCATGAAATGATATTACTTATTAATTGCTCGTATGACTATAAGAATGAATATTAAATTCATTCATATTTCTAAATATTTATTATCAACTAGTTAAATACTAGTAATTAATAAACATAATTCTAAGCTAATAATAAAAAGAATGAAGTACTCCGAAGGTCTGTAACTTTGAAGCATGCATGCATTAACTTTAGGAAAGGTGAACAGTTCACTGGTTCAGAGTGCTACATCTCCCTTTGTTACTCTAACTGGTGTACACACACACACATATATATACGACATATATATAGCGTGAGTGTGTGTATGTTAGAGTGAGCCGGCCATGAAATGAACACATTAAGAAGAGAACGAAGGTTTCGTTGCTACAAAAGTTCCCAGAAGATCTTACTTGTTGGTGAAGGCGACTTCTCGTTTTCTGCCTGTTTAGCTCGCTCCCTTCGCACTGCTGAAAACATCGTTGCTACTTCATACCTCGATGAAGGTACGCAAGCAATTAAGTATAATCTTACCAACTCTCAATCTAGTTGTCCTTAGATATGATAATGTGTTTGATTACAAAACCAATTCTGAACGATGATCTTTTTGATTTATATCATAACTGGTGTCTCTATTTTTGGATTCTTTTGATCATATTCTTACTTTTTCTTTAATCTGATCAACAAATTTTAATAGTACTGTATATCTATTATTCAGATATCATTGTGGCATAATTACAAAGAGATTGATTGCTGTTTGTTTTTGTGTCATTTGTGAGGTAGCATATGCGTATAGAGTCATGGTGACCATATATGATCAGGATTTTTGTAGCATAATTACTGGCTACCAATCTTTACATCATTTTATTATCGAGCTAATTAACTAACAGTAACGAGTGCAATTTGTTTGTAGATTGGCTTGTTCAAAAGCATTGGACGAGTGTACCACACCTTGGTCTATTGAAGGGATTAGGCGGCCTATTGTTGTATGAAGTAGATGTCTATAACATGGACACTCATCCCGTCTTGAAGCATATGAAGTTTGACGTCATCATCTTCAACTTCCCTCATGCTGGGCACTATGATTACTTATGCGAACGTGACTTGGAACTAATCCAGTAAGATACTATACAATCTAGTGATATACACATCACAACAACATGTGATTTTATTTTTGCTGTCTTCTCCATTTTTTCATGTGTGGAGATTTTTAATTGTAACAATTTTTCACTATACATTTGAGATGTGTCCACCTAAATTTGTGATTCTACAAATGCCAAAAAATAATGTGTATATATTTTTATATACCAGATATATTTCTTTAGTAAATTTGTGTTTGATCATAGTATTAACTGACTATATATGAATTCATTGATTTGTGTACGACTGTGACTGATTTAGTTGTTTTGTGTATATATATGGATGAGATATATAGGATGCATAGGGAGTTGGTTGGAGCTTATTTTAAAAGTGCCAGCAAGATGTTGAATGAAGGGGGCGAGGTACATTTGAGGCATAGAGAAGATCCTCCATACGACAGTTGGAATGTCGTTTTGTTGGCTGATGAAGCCGGTCTTAAGTTGAAGGAGAAAGAGCAATTTTTGAAAAGTGATTATCCTGGTTATCACAATAAAAGGGGAGGGGATATTCAAACTAACAAGACTTTTCCTATCTTGTGTGCTTTTACTTATAAGTTTGCTCTTGATTTTCCAAAGGTTGTTGATCAGCACCCAAAGCGACACGAAATTGATTATCTTAGTATTCTTCTGGAGGTGATGAAAGATGAAGATGTTCTTGATGAAAGAATTGAGTCCGTAGATTTACAAGATACTCACAATGATGAAGTTCATGCATTAAAGATGACGAATGATCAGAATTATCCAAATAGTGATGAAGTTAATGACAATTTTCTGAAGGATGTGATGAGTAATAATAATATCATAAAGAATGTTGAAGCCAGTGATGATCTGTTTGCTGATAAGAATGATGAAGCTGTTCATCTTCCAAAAAACAATGATCTTGATGTTCATGTGATAGAGATGAAAAATCATTTCTTAGAAGAGAATGCAAAGACTAATGGAGTTGAAGTTGATCCCATTGAGAATGATAATGATCACAACGTTGATGTCATTGAGTATGGTGAGAGAAGGAAGGCTGAAGATGACGTTCTTCCAAAAGAAACCGATAAACTTAATGATGATGACAATGATCTTTTGGAGAAAGATGAGGTTCAGGCTGATTTCTTTTCATCTACGGTTGGTGATGATGACCAAATAAAGATTATTGTCGAAGTTAATCATGATCAAGATATTGATATGAAGCGTTTGATGAATCACGAAGAGGATCATGCCAATGATCATGATCTACCAAAGAAAGATAATGTTCATGTCTCAACAAAGGATGAAACTCATTGTTTTTTCCCAAAAACTGGTAAGTTGGATAGTGATCATTTCAACCATGACAAAGTGGATAATAATCATCCAAACAATGCTGATGTTTGTGATGTTCTTGTACCACCAAAGATGAAGAATGATGTCCAAGAGCATCATGTAAAATTCGATGATCTTGATGCCCAAGTTCTTGAAATTAAGAGTCTTGTTGAAGATTTTCATATTAAAAATGATGTTGATGATCAGATGATAGAAGTCCATGAAGACAATGACCTTGATGAGCATACCAGTGGTTTGTCTAATGGATGCAATTAAACATCATAATCATGATGATAAGGGTGATCATGAAGCAGAATTATTGAAATTTTAGGTTCAATGATTGTATCCAAATCTTTAGTTACCTTTTTTAAGAATGTAACCGTATTTTTATTGTTGGTAAATTTGACTCTTTTTTTTAATTTTCTGTTACGAGTATTATTTCTTCCTAGATCGAATAGTGAATAGTTGAACACAAGGTTGGAAATTACTCAAATGAGACTTGAAGCTCTTACAAATTACAATAATTCAAGTTTTGGCCCATTTCAGGTGGTTTTCTCTAACCCAGCTGCAAAAGCAAAACGGCCCATTGGCTTCCGACTCTATCATTCACATTGCACTAGATAAGTGTTTGCTAGTGTTATAGGCTTAAAGCCAGTAGAAATTTATAAAAAGTTGGACATAATTTAATTATAGTTTTTTTTTTTTTGAACAGATAATTTAATAATTATTATTTTTAATTATGGTTAATGTGAAAATTATTTATAAAGCTTCCAACCACATGTTGAATCACAATGAAGATTAGTTAATAGAATGGATTGTTATTCGAATTGTTGATATGACATAATATAACAAGATTACAATTTTTTTTATTGGTTCAACATTACAAAAATTCTTTGAACATTGGATCACCATTAAAATGTTTTTCGATAAAAAAAATAAAAGGTTCATAAATGCAATCAATGCTATATTTAATTGGCAATGAAATTATATTTAATACATCCTGGCCCGTATTTAAAAGATGTTGCGACTAAAAAATATATAGTTTAGATGAATACGATTAAGAAAAAGGATAGATTTGTAAATTAACTACGAATAATATGCACAAATGATGACGGCGGCAACGGATGGTGATGGTGGTGGCGGCGTCAAATAGTGTAGGTAATTGAGCTAAATGAGTTTGATAGAAAGGGATAGTAGGATATTTATAATATAAGTGACTGATAGTGTAATTTAATATTAAGAATTGATAGTGATATAATTCAGTAAGGATAGTTTGATCGATTGTTTCATTTCTCTTGATCTTTAATATGGTATAGTTTTTATATAGTATTTGTAGTAAGTATAGAAAGTATATATAGATATAATGTAATATAAATAATCTAATAAAAAAGTAATTAAAACACCCAGACTTTAATGATGAAGAGGTTATAATTTTAAATTTTATACTAACTGAAACAAATTATTTGAGTTTTTCAGGTTGGTTTAAAGGTTTTTTGTAAATGAAAATTACCGGGTGAACCAGTGACATGATCCAAATCTGACTTTAAAAAGAAAACAAAACATTTGACGCATTTTTAGGAATCGGAAGTTTCCAAGTTTAGCATGCAATAAACCGGACCACCTTGGGTTTCTTCCTTTTCACCCTCCCTCCCTTCCTCTATTTCACAAAAACCAACCATAAACATGTTTTGTAGATCAAACAATCAATCTTATACTCTCGTATCGGTTACACTCTTTGCTATCGTTTTTGTCATCGCAGTTTCTTATGCGTCTAACCGTCTATCTATCCTTTCTCTTCCTTCTTCACCACCATGGCTATTTCGATGGCCTTCATCATCATCGAATTTCTCTATTCATTCAATCAATCTCTATCACTCGCCACCATCACCACAAACGTTAAGCCCTAAAACCGCGGTTTACTCCATGTTTAATGTAAGTTTCATCACTCTTATTAACTTATCGTACTTGTTTTTCAATGATAATAGTATCGTACATACTTGATCAATCATAATTGTGTGAAATAATTAATTTAAGTTTGATTTATTTAATTTGTTGTTCTTTATTTAATTTTTTGGTGTGATTAGTGTGATCATGATGCGTGTAAGAAACAAAGTGGGAAAATGAATAACGTGGTGAGTAAAATGATCAAGGAGTTAAAAGAAGAAACATTGTTAAGAAGATTGAAGAACAAGAAAAGTCATGACAAGAAGATTGAGAAAATTGAAGCCGAGCTCGGTAGAGCTAGACTTTTGATTAGAGACTCCGGGACCTGGATGACTAATCACAATCGTTCATTGTTTCCTCTGAACGATCATGATTATGTCCCGGACGGAATTATCTACAGAAATCCTTACATGTTTCATAGGTATGTTCCTACGTATAATTACATTACAGTTTGAACTTTTTTTTATATATGTGTGTGTGTATGTGTCGGTAGTCGGTAGATCGATCACATAATTTACGCATAAAACGCTCATTGTCACACATAAAGCAAGCTTGCATAATTTGACTTGTGAGACCAAATTTAGAAAATACTATCTAGCGGTGCACAAATTTTATGAAAATTTTGCTTACAATTGTCATCTTATTTACTTGCTACAAAACATTCGAAAAGGGGGATTTTGATTTTTCCACTAATAGTTCTTGACATCTTACCGCGAACTAATTAATCAAGTAATATTTCTTAAAAAATAAATTAGAAAATACTTTTTTTTTAAAGTTAGTTTCGATTCAGACGTGCTGGAGACAATTTTAACCAGCGATTTGCTGGACCTCCAACCCCCTCCTCATGGAAAATACCTTGAGATGAGAAACCCAATACTCGAACCCGAGACCTTGGGAAAAAACTCACCTCCGGGGCCCACATAGTGGATTTAGAAGATACCCCTGGCCAACCCACCTAAATGGAGTTGGTTAAATTAGAAAAATACTTATAACTAGGTTGAAGTTAAATTATAGTTTAATTATGCAACTATAAAATGACAATCATATATAGAGTTGTCTGTCTAATATCAACCTTTTTGGGCTGCTCATAATACCTTTGTGAATTGTTATCAAATTTATGTGAAATGCTATAAAGATTATTTGGTGGTATACTGCATGTTAAAAAATTTCTCTTGTTTTTTTCTTTTTATTTTTATTTTTTACATACTTGATCAATCATAATTGTGTGAAATAATTAATTTAAGTTTGATTTATTTAATTTGTTGTTCTTTATAATTAATTTAAGTTTGATTTATTTAATTTGTTGTTCTTTATTTAATTTTTTGGTGTGATTAGTGTGATCATGATGCGTGTAAGAAACAAAGTGGGAAAATGAATAACGTGGTGAGTAAAATGATCAAGGAGTTAAAAGAAGAAACATTGTTAAGAAGATTGAAGAACAAGAAAAGTCATGACAAGAAGATTGAGAAAATTGAAGCCGAGCTCGGTAGAGCTAGACTTTTGATTAGAGACTCCGGGACCTGGATGACTAATCACAATCGTTCATTGTTTCCTCTGAACGATCATGATTATGTCCCGGACGGAATTATCTACAGAAATCCTTACATGTTTCATAGGTATGTTCCTACGTATAATTACATTACAGTTTGAACTTTTTTTTTAAAGTTAGTTTCGATTCAGACGTGCTGGAGACAATTTTAACCAGCGATTTGCTGGACCTCCAACCCCCTCCTCATGGAAAATACCTTGAGATGAGAAACCCAATACTCGAACCCGAGACCTTGGGAAAAAACTCACCTCCGGGGCCCACATAGTGGATTTAGAAGATACCCCTGGCCAACCCACCTAAATGGAGTTGGTTAAATTAGAAAAATACTTATAACTAGGTTGAAGTTAAATTATAGTTTAATTATGCAACTATAAAATGACAATCATATATAGAGTTGTCTGTCTAATATCAACCTTTTTGGGCTGCTCATAATACCTTTGTGAATTGTTATCAAATTTATGTGAAATGCTATAAAGATTATTTGGTGGTATACTGCATGTTAAAAAATTTCTCTTGTTTTTTTCTTTTTATTTTTATTTTTTTGTTGTTGTTGTTGTTGTTGTTGTTGTTGTTGTTGTTGTTGTTGTTGTTGTTGTTGTTGTTGTTGTTGTTGTTGTTGTTGTTGTTGTTGTTGTTGTTGTTGTTGTTGTTGTTGTTGTTGTTGTTGTTGTTGTTGTTGTTGTTGTTGTTGTTGTTGTTGTTGTTGTTGTTGTTGTTGTTGTTGTTGTTGTTGTTGTTGTTGTTGTTGTTGTTGTTGTTGTTGTTGTTGTTGTTGTTGTTGTTGTTGTTGTTGTTGTTGTTGTTGTTGTTGTTGTTGTTGTTGTTGTTGTTGTTGTTGTTGTTGTTGTTGTTGTTGTTGTTGTTGTTGTTGTTGTTGTTGTTGTTGTTGTTGTTGTTGTTGTTGTTGTTGTTGTTGTTGTTGTTGTTGTTGTTGTTGTTGTTGTTGTTGTTGTTGTTGTTGTTGTTGTTGTTGTTGTTGTTGTTGTTGTTGTTGTTGTTGTTGTTGTTGTTGTTGTTGTTGTTGTTGTTGTTGTTGTTGTTGTTGTTGTTGTTGTTGTTGTTGTTGTTGTTGTTGTTGTTGTTGTTGTTGTTGTTGTTGTTGTTGTTGTTGTTGTTGTTGTTGTTGTTGTTGTTGTTGTTGTTGTTGTTGTTGTTGTTGTTGTTGTTGTTGTTGTTGTTGTTGTTGTTGTTGTTGTTGTTGTTGTTGTTGTTGTTGTTGTTGTTGTTGTTGTTGTTGTTGTTGTTGTTGTTGTTGTTGTTGTTGTTGTTGTTGTTGTTGTTGTTGTTGTTGTTGTTGTTGTTGTTGTTGTTGTTGTTGTTGTTGTTGTTGTTGTTGTTGTTGTTGTTGTTGTTGTTGTTGTTGTTGTTGTTGTTGTTGTTGTTGTTGTTGTTGTTGTTGTTGTTGTTGTTGTTGTTGTTGTTGTTGTTGTTGTTGTTGTTGTTGTTGTTGTTGTTGTTGTTGTTGTTGTTGTTGTTGTTGTTGTTGTTGTTGTTGTTGTTGTTGTTGTTGTTGTTGTTGTTGTTGTTGTTGTTGTTGTTGTTGTTGTTGTTGTTGTTGTTGTTGTTGTTGTTGTTGTTGTTGTTGTTGTTGTTGTTGTTGTTGTTGTTGTTGTTGTTGTTGTTGTTGTTGTTGTTGTTGTTGTTGTTGTTGTTGTTGTTGTTGTTGTTGTTGTTGTTGTTGTTGTTGTTGTTGTTGTTGTTGTTGTTGTTGTTGTTGTTGTTGTTGTTGTTGTTGTTGTTGTTGTTGTTGTTGTTGTTGTTGTTGTTGTTGTTGTTGTTGTTGTTGTTGTTGTTGTTGTTGTTGTTGTTTCTTGGATTTTACACAGTCTTAATTATCATCACGAATTTAGAATAGTAAAACAATTGAAGTAGTGTACTTCCCAGTTTGCTCTAGTGGTAGAGCACCCACTTTCTAAGTGGGACGTCTCAAGTTCGAGACTGGGTTTGTACATCCTAAGTCCTTCAATGATGCCTTGTTCCTGGGAGACCCAGGTTCAAGGTTGAGGGGGCAGGGTTTACTCCAACTAAATGCCGTGCCTTCGGGCGGTTTAGTTGGATGTTTTCCCCTCTCCGTGGTTCCCTGAATAATTGTAACGGCATGTGGTCAACATCTCGTTGTCTTGGGTACGTGCAAGGCTTCACCATTATGGTGAGGTTTCCCTGATGTCGTGTTCCGACTGAATGTTCAAAAAAAAAAAAAATTGAAGTAGTAAAAAAATAAAATTGGGTATTAAATAATTCGATACCGAATAATCAAGTACTTGATTAGAAATTATACTGTATTCTTGTAGTCATGTAGCATAAAAATAATGTTTTTCTAACTTTGGAAGCAATTAATTAATGTCACAATTAATAGTAGTAAAGATGCTGGATTCTCGGCTATTAATGTTGCTCCAGTCGTTAACTAAAAATACATGTGATATGATGTTGTTGTACAACATAAATAAAAACATTAACATGCATGACAAGAGATATCTCTCACATGCTTCACTAAGAAATGCGTATGCTTTGTCGGTTCGTTTCGTGTTTCTCTAAGTTTTTCACATAAAATATTTAACCTTCAATGCCTAATTATTAATCTATATATATATAAATAAAGAAAACATTGTATAGTACGTAGATTGGGCAAATTATGAAATGAGCTTATTAGTTTATGATTTAAGAAATCATAATTGTATAATAGATTGGACAAATTATGAAATGAAAAGTCAGTATCATCAGTAGTAGATGGTTTTTCATAGATTTATTATTATAAAAGCTGACTAATGCGGAATAATTGAAGTTCTTCATTCATAACATCTTACACTTCACCTGCCAAATCATGGCGGATACGAAAAAGTATAAGTATGTAGTTTTTCTAGTACCTATTCTATTCATTTTTAACATTAAAAAACTTACTAAATCTTAAATAAATACTTTTCTTTTTGTAAGCAAGCGACCATCATATATGATCGCAGAATGTAGTACCACCCATAACATTCACGTTGCACATCAGCTTTCTCAATTTCATCATTTTAGGGCTTTATGGTTATAAAACACACAATGCTAATTTTTATCATTTTTCATTTACTTTTATGAACACAAATTATATTTTTAACTATTAAAAGTAAAATACAGTAATAATAAAATTCAAAGATAAATTAATTTAAATATTAACTAGCAATAAAATTAAAAGTACGTACACTAATAATAAAAATACAATAAGGCCTAATCTCTTATTTTTCAGCTACTCGTTAACTTTCAGATAATTTTACCAAAACATCCTAAAAATGTCACTAATTAATATTCAAAGTGTCACTAATTAATATTCAAAAACCAGGTGGGTTGGATAAGTGGTTGGAGCCATTGCTTCTGAAGACAGAGGTCGTGGGTTCGATCCTCATGCCCAGCAAGACTGTAGGTCCTTTTCTACCTTTGATAGAACCTGGAAGCAGTCTTTCTACTTTTGGTAGGGGTAAGGTTGTCTACATCTCAACCTCCCCCATACACCGTCGAAAACGGTATTGGGACTCAAAACCCATTGAATACGGCATTGAGAGTAATTTTTTTTTCATTAATTAATATTCAAAGTATTTTACAAAAATAAATAAATAAAAAGGGTTGTGTGTAACACCGAACTATATAAAAATATGGATTTCAAAATTTTTCTTAAAAACACAGAGTATTGCGGAAGTTTTCCATTAATTATTACATTTCCAAAATAAAAATGTTCAACTTAAATGACGGTGTTACTCGTCGGATCTAACCATAATCAAATGAAACCCATAAACGTCAAATAACGATAACGGTCAACGAAATATAATAAAGGAGTTTGAATAAATGAGGCAGTCTAGGTAAAAGCCTTCAGCTGTATCTTCTACCCATCCTCACTCTAAACTGCATCTCAACTAAGCATCAACCTGAGGTGGCACAACATTTTCAACAAAAGAACAAGTGTCAGCTTTAAAGCCGAGTAAGATATACCACAGGTTAATATAAATGATTGCCAATTTAAAACAACTTAATAAAGAATCATACGCAGTCGAGCATGTAACAACAACAACAATATATAGCAATCGAATACCCATAAGAATGATTAACAATCCTACGTGTGCCTATCGACTTAATCAACAATATTCAACTTTATCTACGTATTCCATCTAGCAACTTAATCAACTTCAACAACTTTATTCAACAATAGGTTATGCCCTTTTTTATTACAACTAAAGGTGGATGACTAGCGTCACCACAATGAATACAACTACAAATGTGTGCAAAGGCGGCTTTAAGGCCTATAAGGGACCTTGCACCCGACTTGATGGGTAGTCCTATCGGGGTCCATCAGTGTCGTTAAGGATAGGCATAACCAAATCCAGGAGAAAGCTGTTACGCAACTTGTAGTGACTAGACCTAGTCACCCAGCTAATCTCAAACTTCGAGGCCGTGCCATTGGAAGCAGCTAATAAAGGTACCCACTTCCTACCTTTGTAAGTCTGAAACCCACGACTGTTCACCTTAAATCTATCCCGCTTCTTCCCGATTCTTTCAGCTTTGAAATTTCCGGGTAGAACAGCATCAACTTGAGCCGTCCTAATGCGCTCCAATAAACCGGATTCAGCCTTTACAACCATAGATAAAAGTTTGCAAGAAGTACCTTGCACCTTACGACTCAGAGCATCAGCAACGACATTAGCTTTACCCGGATGATACTTGATCTCACAGTCGTAATCCTTAAGCAGTTCCATCCATCTTCTCTGACGAGCATTCAGTTCCTTCTGATTAAACACATGTTGTAGACTCTTGTGATCAGTAAAAAGAGTACACTTAGTGCCATACAGATAATGTCTCCACAACTTAAGGGCAAAAACAACCGCTGCTAATTCCAGATCATGCGTAGGATAGTTCTTCTCATGCGGTTTCAACTGACGAGAGGCATAAGCAATCACTCTATCGCGCTGCATCAAAACACAACCCAACCCAGAAACCGAAGCATCACTATAAACAACCATGTCGTTTGTACCTTCAGGTAAAGATAGAATCGGAGCCTCACACAACTTCTGTTTCAATGTCTGAAATGCCTTCTCTTGAGAATCGGTCCACAAATACTTCACACCCTTCTTAGTCAACTCAGTCATCGGTTTAGCAATGCGGGAGAAGTCTTGAATGAATCTCCTATAGTACCCTGCCAAACCTAAGAAGCTTTTAATTTCAGTAGGAGTCCTAGGGGATTCCCACTTCATCACAGCCTCAATCTTCGAGGGATCAACTTTAATCCCATCACCAGAAATGATGTGTCCAAGAAAATTAACCTCACGCAACTAGAATTCACACTTGGAAAATTTAGCATAAAGATTTTTCCTCCGTAAAACCTCTAAAACAGCTCGTAGATGCCCACGATGTTCCTCAGCAGTCTTCGAATAAACAAGAATATCATCGATAAATAAAATAACAAAATGATCGAGGAAAGGTCTACAGACTCGATTCATCAAGTCCATGAAAGCGGCCAGAGCATTAGTAAGACCAAAGGGCATCACCAGAAACTCGTAGTGTCCATAACGAGTTCGGAAAGCAGTCTTGGCAACACTTTCCTCTTCTACTTTCAACTGATGGTAGCCAGAACGAAGATCGATTTTTGAGAAAAAGAAGCACCCTGCAATTGATCGAATAAATCATCTATACGAGGAAGAGGATATTTATTCTTTACCGTTCGTTTGTTAAGCTCACGGTAATCGATACACATCCTCATAGATCCATCCTTCTTCTTGACAAAGAGAATGGGAGCACCCCAAGGCGAGGAACTCGGTCGAATGAAACCCTTATCTAACAACTCTTGCAACTGCGACATCAACTCTTTCATCTCAGTAGGGGCTAGACGATAAGGAGCCTTAGCAACAGGAGTCGCGCCAGGCATAAGATCAATACGAAATTCAACTTCACGATCAGGAGGTAAGCCAGGAAGATCATCAGGAAAAACGTCAGCAAACTCAGAAACAACTTCAATGTCAGCGATAAAAGGCCTAGCAATACGTGTGTCAATCACATATGCCAGGAAATGAGTTTTAGTTTGACGAATATGTTGAAGAGCCTTCATCAACTTAATGAATGTAGGATAACCAAACTTCCTTTCACCGTAGACTGTGACCACTTTCCCATCATGGGTAGTGATACGAACGATCTTTTCTCCACAGAAGATAGTAGCATTGTTTTCTCCCAACCAATCCATGCCAACAACCACATCGAACCCAGCCAGCGAAATGGGTAATAAATGGATCGGGAAGGTCCTGCCCTCTATCTCAATGGAGCAATCACGATAAGAATCACGAACTTTAGAGACATGACCATCAGCTATTTCAACTTCTAAGGCATGAGCTAATCGACTAACAGGGGTACCAAGTTGAGGAGCAAACTTAGGGGATACAAAAGATTTAGTAGCACCCGAATCAAACAAAACATTAGCCAATTTAGAATTAACAAGGAAAATGCCACTAACCACGTCATCTGTAGTCTTTGCCACCTCAGTAGTCATCTTAAATGCACGGGCTCGAGCTTTAGGAATCTCTGTCTTCTTTTTCTCTTCAGCCTTCATTTGTAGACAATCTGCAATTTTATGGTCAGTAGAGTTGCATTTGTAGCACCTCCACTTGTCAGTACAATCAGCGAAGCTATGTCCAGTCTTGCCACATTTGTCACAGCGGCGAGTATAGACAGTACAAGGACCAGTGTGTCGAGATCGGCAATGTTTACACCATGGCTTCTCCTTCACCTCGTCTTTCCCTTTAGAAGAACCCCCCCTTGAACATCTTGCTAGAACCAGAAAACCCATCCCTCTTTCTCTTAAAACCAGAACCAGAATCCTTCTTCACAATAGACTTCAAGTCATCCTCCATCGATAGTGCAGTGTCATAAGCATCCTTAAGGGTCTTCTGCATCCTCACAAGTGTACGGTACTCATTAGGTAAGCTTTCAACAAATCGGCCAATCTTAGATAAATCATCAGGACAAAGTCGGGTACAGAATCTCAGCTTCTCCGCAAACAACCTAATATGCTCTTTCATTGACTTATCTACTTTCTGAACAGCCAAGAACTCCCTCTCGATCATCTGTCTCTCTCGAATAGTAAAGTACTCCTTATTAAGGAGCTCAGTGAACTGCTCCCAAGTGATCTGCATCTCACCATCAACACCCAAAGTTTCTACCTGAATTTCCCACCAATCGATAGCTCCCTTACGAAACAACTGAGTAGCCAACTCCACCTTCTTGTTTTCAGGACAGTCAGCAACCCGAAAACTCTTCTCTACCTCCTTCAACCAGCGATAACCATCAATAGAATTTCCTTCCCCAGAGAACTTAGAAGGATTACAACCCCAGAAGTCACGAAGAGAAAACTCCTTAACCCTCACCCTACCACCATTCCTACGGTTTGGATTATCACCACCAGTACCACTACCACCAGTCCGATCAGAATCATCATTAGTATCACCTGTACGATCATCAGTAGCGGGTAGTGTGTCTCGAGTGCGAGAATTAGCGTCTTCATCTTCAATGTTCCTGTTTCGGCGATTCCTAAGTAGTTCATCTCTCTCAGTCTCCACCTGTGCCAAACGTCGTTCGGACTGATCTAAACGAGCTTGCATCTCAGCCATCTGTGCAACAATCCTCTGTAGCTCACGGTTAGGAGGAGGATCAGCGAATGCATCATCACCAGTACCATTAGGATTACCTCGAGTAGAAACCATTTTTCTAAAAATAAACAACGAACGTTTAAGACGGATATAGAGAGAAAGATTATGGCCCTATCTATCGACCATATCAACTATAAGCAACAATTCAAATAGGCCAAAACCTACACTCTCACTCAACCCAACCCGTCCTAAAAGCAGTCTACTAAAAGGTTTAAGTCCAATCCTATGCCTCATAGAATATGGTTCACTTAAACTCGGTCTCTAATACCAACTTGTAACACCGAACTATATAAAAATATGGATTTCAAAATTTTTCTTAAAAACACAGAGTATTGCGGAAGTTTCCATCAATTATTACATTTCCAAAATAAAAATGTTCAACTTAAATGACGGTGTTACTCGTCGGATCTAACCATAATCAAATGAAACCCATAAACGTCAAATAACGATAACGGTCAACGAAATATAATAAACGAGTTTGAATAAATGAGGCAGTCTAGGTAAAAGCCTTCAGCTGTATCTTCTACCATCCTCACTCTAAACTGCATCTCAACTAAGCATCAACCTGAGGTGGCACAACATTTTCAACAAAAGAACAAGTGTCAGCTTTAAAGCCGAGTAAGATATACCACAGGTTAATATAAATGATTGCCAATTTAAAACAACTTAATAAAGAATCATACGCAGTCGAGCATGTAACAACAACAACAATATATAGCAATCGAATACCCATAAGAATGATTAACAATCCTACGTGTGCCTATCGACTTAATCAACAATATTCAACTTTATCTACGTATTCCATCTAGCAACTTAATCAACTTCAACAACTTTATTCAACAATAGGTTATGCCCTTTTTTATTACAACTAAAGGTGGATGACTCGCATCACCACAATGAATACAACTACAAATGTGTGCAAAGGCGGCTTTAAGGCCTTTAAGGGACCTTGCACCCGACTTGATGGGTAGTCCTATCGGGGTCCATCAGTGTCGTTAAGGATAGGCATAACCAAATCCAGGAGAAAGCTGTTACGCAACTTGTAGTGATTGGACCTAGTCACCCAGCTAATCTCAAACTTCGAGGCCGTGCCATTGGAAGCAACTAGTCTACTCCCGCTGACCAACTAAATCACACTGGTTCCTACGCGGTTCCAGTATGGGATAAGCTTACCACTTTCAACTTAGATTTATACTCGAGTTTTAACAACGATATCAACTTTAGCAACTTTTATTTCAACTTAAAGTTTAGGGCCCCTAATCGTGCACAGTGTTAACATGGCAACCTACACAAGTCTAGTGAACTAGTGTAAAAGCCAAACCAACTCAACAACTTAGCATTCCAACGAAAACAACTTTACAACTAAAAACGACATTAATATCAACTATAATTCAGTATGTACAAGCATAATAACAACAATATAAATCAACCTAATCATGCAAATCTACCCATTTTGCGAAACCCTCCAAAAGTCCCATTACCCAAACTAGCGTATGAGAAAGAAAGGTTTTAAACCACTTTTATGAAATCACTATTTTCGTTGTGCACCCCAGCGTGTCAAAAATGATATATCTTACCTTGATACAGCTTACCAACAAGCTAAGAGTATCTTAAAGTGCTTGCTAAATGCTCCCGACAACCTATAATGAGTATAAGATCGAAGTATAAGCTAAACGAAGTGTTTTGTGAAATCTGGGCATGAGGTGCGCCGCACCTGCCAAGTGGTGCGTCGCACCAATCCTTCAGAAAATCCCAAAATTCCAAACTGACCAGAGGTGCGCCGCACCTCCCAAGTGGTGCGTCGCATATCGGGCTCCATTCAAAAATCAAGTTTCCCAAACTGGGCAGTGGTGCGCCGCACCACCCATTTGGTGCGTCGCACCTTAGGTGCCGACCAGCAAAATCAATTTCAAACTTGCTCTAAACGATTCCCATTCGATCTCCAACCCTTAGCCCGACCTGGAGACATAAAATTGACCTCTTTGACAACACTTTTGATGACTTTAATCTATCAATCAATCCTTTAATCCTTTACGACATAAATAAATCATTGAATCACCCGAAAGCATGAAATCAATGATCAACCAATTAATTAACCCAACCCAAACCCTTATGGCCTGGATTAAGACTAATATAAGACTCCAACATTCAGATCTCAAATGGTAAATACTCATATTACTTGTAGATCGCTATAGGGAAGCAAAATACTAGACCAAACTCTCTCGAATCACACGTTGGAAGACTTTTCGGTTTGCAATTGATGAAGGGATGATATGGGGCTGCTAGGGTTTGTTTAGGGAATGAATAATCTGTAATCGACAACCTCAAGACACCCCCTAACTCCTTAAACCCGTTTTTAAGTTTGAGCACTTGGCAATTTTGACCCCTAAAGTAACTAATGCCTTCATTATACCTCTAAATGACCGTTATCATATACCTAACATATAAGGACCTTTTTCTACTACAAATGAGGCACAATAATCATTTTATAACACAATTTTCAGTCAACGATAAATTTGCAACTTTCAACTTAGCATATATATCGATTATCGAAATAAATCAATAAATGACCGACAACCACGAAGTGAGCAACGATTTAACTATTTCAACTTTTTGGGAAATTAATGTTTATAAAACATTTAATTTTTATAACACAATTTTCAGTCAACGATAAATTTACAACTTTCAACTTAGCATATATATCGATTTATCGAAATAAATCAATAAATGACCGACAACCACGAAGTGAGCAACGATTTAACTATTTCAACTTTTTGGGCAATTAATGTTTATAAAACATTTAATTTATAATAAAATTCAACTAAATCAACTAATGGGTCGTCTAAATACTAACGGAGTTAAGAGTCAACTAATAGTCAAAGATCGAAAAATGATTAGGATGTTACATTGTGAATATAATTTGAGTAATTTTTTTTACCTCTTCCACTGTTTTTTTATGAATTTTTTTATCATGCTATTATCACCATACTAATTACCATATTATTTCATTTCATAAGACACACTTACGTGAAAATTCATACACTTCTTTTTCTTTTGACGTATTCTCAATAGGGCCTATATATCTTTTGTGTGATGTGTATAAGAGAACATGTCATTTTCATTCCATTATATGATACGTTTATGAGGAAGCACATTAATTGATGCCATCTACGTACTAATTAGTCCTGTACTCCTGTGATATTCTTGTGAACTCGAAGAGGACAAATAATGTCGACAAGACACGGTTTTACGTTTTATATATATGAGACACTATCTTTTAGAAAAATAAGATAAAATATAAAAACAGAACAAAGCATAAAAAATTTTGCACATGATATGTCACACGGATCATATTTTTTAAAAAAATTAAAAATTTGTTATGTCAGTATCATGCTAAAAATCACATTAAATCATAGTTTTCATGATATATATACACCAAACTGACATTGAATAATGAATAATCATATAAAAAAAAAACAAATTCACACACACAGGACTACCTGCAGGGAGGGGATTCCCTTAAGTTAACCCTAACATGACAGGGTAATCTTGACCCTTAGATGAATATAAAGGGTCAAGATTCAAAGATGATCTTTGAATCTTGGCCATTGATTTTCATTCAATGGTCAAGATCTCCCCAACTTAACTCAAGTTGGGGAATCAACTTGAGGGAATCCTCACCCTACCTGCATGTCAATGCACCTCATGAAAATAAGGAAATGATAATTGTACCATTATTTTTTATTAATCTACGACAAGATATAAATTCTTTAGCATACAATACAAGTCAATGTTACTTATGTGTGATAAATTTGTTACTTGCGGTGATACACTTATCACTTGCCATGAAAAATATGCCTAGAAGGTCTTATTAGGTATAAAAATAAAAAAGTTAAGAATATATGTGTGTTGTGTGATGTGCAGGAGTTATTTACTAATGGAGAAATTGTTCAAAGTATACATATATGAAGAGGGAGAGCCACCCTTATTTCACACAGGTCCTACTACAAACATTTACTCAATGGAAGGAGTCTTTCTAAACTTTATAGAAAATGACCCTAATTTTCGTATATCTGACCCGGATCAAGCTCATGTGTATTTTCTCCCATTTAGTGTGGTCATGATCCTCAATAATCTTTTTGATCCAATCATCCGCGATAAAGCTGTCCTAGAACGTGTTATTGGTGATTATGTGCATACAGTTTCGTCAAGGTATCCTTATTGGAACCGAAGCCTTGGATCAGACCATTTCATGCTTTCTTGTCATGATTGGGTAGGTAATTACTCAAATCCCACTTGAAAGGATCATACTATGTGGATTATAGAAGGATCAAATCAAATGTCAAAAAAAAAAGAAGAAGAAGGGAACATATCAAATGGGTTTATAGGGTCATATTGCCCTTTGCAAAGAAAAATGTTCATTAAAAGTTTAGATTATAAATGTAATACTCGTAATATCTTTTCACAATCATATTTAACACACAAAAATATCACTTTTTTGAGTATAAATTTGGATAAAAGGTATTGTGTGGGTCAACCCAAACGTGCATTTTTTGGCCCAAAACAAAAGTTACCCGGTTTGACCACTTGCACACTTAGTCTGGCCAGCATATTGTACATTTTATAAGTTGCAGGTATACATGGTTTCAATCTTGCATATTTGTGATCATTGTAGAAAATCTGTGCAGCACGCTGATTTTTGTAACGAATGCAGGGGCCTAGAGCAACATGGTATGTTCATTCATTATATTTCACTTCGATACGTCTACTATGCAATGCAAATACTTCAGAGTTTTTCAATCCAAGAAAAGATGCATCAATCCCAGAAATCAATCTTCTAAGAAATGAGCCCACTACAATTACTGGAGGCCTACCAGCATCTAACCGTACAACCCTAGCATTCTTTGCAGGCGGTCAATTTCATGGTAAGATTAGGCCACTGCTATTCCAACACTGGAAAGATAAAGATGAAGACATACAAATATACGACAGAGTGCCTAAAAATGTCTCGTATGAAGAAATGATGAAAACAAGCCGATTTTGCATATGTCCTAGTGGATTTGAAGTGGCAAGTCCACGAATAGTTGAAGCTATATATGTTGAATGTGTGCCCGTGTTGATTTCTCAACACTATGTTTTACCATTTAGCGATGTTCTTAACTGGGACGCGTTTTCAGTCCGAGTGTCAGTGAAGGAAATACCCAATTTGAAGAAGATTTTGTTGGGAATATCAGACGATAAGTACACAAGATTGCAGGAGAATGTTAAGAAAGTACGACGACATTTTTTGGTGAATTATCCAGCAAAAAGATATGATGTTTATCATATGATTTTACACTCATTATGGTTAAGACGGTTAAACTTACAGATTTATGGCTGATATATAGATCTTTCCTAAACAGACTAGTATAACGAATTATCAAGATTCAAGGATGCCTCAATGGGCATTTGAATGTAGTTTAGCATCTCTGTAAACTAGAAAAGTTATAGTGATTCCTCAAAGTGAGATTGTTACAACTTGTATAATTTTGATGTATCTATCTATACAAGTAATAAGATCAAATGTATCAGCAAAGCCAATTGAATTTTTGAAATCCACAAGTTAAGCCAATTGATGTATTGTGATGAAAAATTTGAACTTCATAAATAGGTTTGGGTTTCGCCATAGGGATGTTAGTATAAAATTTATACTAACATTATGCATGTAATAAGATATTAAAATTTATACTTTGTTATAGAAAATTCATGGGGTAGAACTCATAGGGAATCAAAATTTATACTTTGTTATATTAAAATTTATACTTATTTAGGTGAATTAAAATTTATACTTTGTTATAGAAAATTCATGGGGTAGTTTTTGATGTATAAAATACAACTTTGTATGCATGTAATAAGATATTAATGATAATCCATAAGGTTTTCATTAACATTTTCCGAAAAATAATATACTTAAATCATTGAAGGTATGTTGGTATTTTCCAAAAAATAATAATTAAGGAAAATTACATTTATAGCAGGATAGGCAAGTTGAGAAATGATTAATCATCTTAAAAGAATGACCTAAAAATCCTTCTAAGTATAAGATGAAGACATGTGACAAAATCAGGGAGCAAGATTAGGAAAGAAAATTAGTGGATAACACATGTCATCTTTTTATAGTTTTAGAAAGATTTTTAGGCTAATTTTAGGATGATTTATCATTTTTTATGTTAGTCTATATAATAATTTTGTTTGGGCCTTTGTTGGGCCATGTAAAATAATTGTGGGAAAAGGTCAGGAAGACAGCTAATCCGTCTAATTAAGCAAAGAAGATACCCAACTCCCCTTGTGTTGTCTGTATTCGCATCTTTCTTTTGTTACCCAATAAATATAAATATTTAAAGTTTTAAAAATCTTCTATATATAATATATATATATATAATATATATAAACATATAAAGTTGATGTCCTAAAGGTTTTTTGACACTTTATTTATGATGTTATTTATGGTTCTCCTTGATAAGCCTAATATGTGTATCGTAATATATGCATGGTGGTATTAATAACCTGTTATTCATGAGTTTTATTAATTAGAATGAGGTTAATGCTGATATATAGATAAAATTATAATTCAGGTTTTTACCATGAGTAAATTTGATATGTGGAAATCGAACAGTTTCCTGGAATCTTAACATACATGATGATATAATATAATATAATAATCAATATAAATAATGTATGCGAATTATTTCATGACTTTACTTAATGACGGTGAATTATACAAAAGCCAAAACTATACACCGTTTTGGACATAGCCCATCATATATGACTTTCACAAGCCCACATGTTTAACAATCTTAACTTCATTAGCCCAAACAATTAGCCCAAACAGTTAGCCCAAACTATTACCTGTTAACCGGTTAAACACAACAAGAGCAAAACATCAATATAAAATCATTATGACTCACATACATTTGATTAACTTCGTTATTAACCTTCATCGCCAAAACAACCACATAACCTTATATGCATAGCCGTGCACCGCACGGGCAACTTGATCGACTCACAAATTAAGCATCACAAAAACTTTAGATCCTCAACTTTATACGGGATCAAACAAATAAATTACCCAAACGAACATTCGAAGTCTACTTTACCTAGCCGTGCAACGCACGGGCATGCCCTTTTCCAATCTCCTACGTTTCTGTTCTGTTTTTGATGTTGAGATTCATTTGTATATGATACATACACATACAAATACACACTTATTATAATTATAATTCTAATAATAATATAAATAGGAAATTAAACACTTAATTATTCAATTTGGTTGGATCTCAAGAAGAATCATAATCATAATAATAATCATGTCATACGCATACCTTTTTAAGTACATCATTATCGGAGATACCGGTAATTTCCATTCATCATTTTATTGTTCATGATTTCCCCCATATCATATATTTGCTGTTTTATTACAATACAATTGTTTTTGTTTATATATGTATATATATACATGTGAATCACATGTATATATATGTTTATGTATTTTAATGGTTATTATGATTGTAAGGTTAGGTGCTCTAATTTGTTTGTTTTATATTTGAAACTTGATCTTATAATTTAGAGTTTTAGACTCAAATCTATGACAATAAATATGTAATCTAGATTAGTAATTAACTGCTTATTTTAAAGGCTTATTCATTATAAGAAAAATATGATATATAACTAGATATGCTATAAAAGTATAAATGGTAGCAACAAGCATTAAGCATATAAATGAGCAATCTTAAACATTCATAGTCAAAAGTATATAAGTAGTTAATAACTTGTTCATCAATGGGATTTTATTACTTCAATGAGCAGTAGAAAATTCACATCGATTCGACATCTTTGTTGGCGCAATGCGGAATCTGAAATTATTATCTCGTTGTTAGTGTTATTAAGCGTGAGTTCAATATGTTGCCTTATTTCCATTTATGAACTAGTTATCTAATGACTAACCTCAAAAGCAACATATGGATCAAAGACATGATTACATGGCGGGAAGTTATTATAGACATAATATATCGTGTCCCTCCAGGTGTTAAAAGGACAATATTATTCAAACTCATTTTTTTAAGTAGGATAGCTACCATAACGGACAGGCAATAAAGTCTATTTTAATGTAAAATGGATGTTTTGCCATGATTAAGTTGTCCAACATAAACTGTATGTAATGTTTTAATCAGCTTGCTAAGGATTTTGTTAGAGCTATGTTGGTTATCAGTCGTATAGCTTGAGTGGATTCATATTTCTTATCATGGTAAATAGTTGATGATTAGTTTATTCTGTGAAAGTATTAATCCATTAGTCAACCTTCATAATCGATATTTTCTGAGGGCAGACAGAAGCTGTGTCATTTGTAGCGCATATGGAAATATGTTTCTTTGTGTTTCAAAATTAGTAACTACTACCATCAACGAAATAGAAATATCATCTGATGTCAGTGATCTTTACTATGCAGGGGTTGGAAAATCATGCCTTCTTCTGCAGTTCACAGACAAGCGTTTTCAGCCCGTTCATGATTTAACCATTGGTGTTGAATTTGGTGCTAGAATGATAACCATCGACAACAAACCAATAAAGCTGCAAATTTGGGACACGGTTTGTTATTGCCTCCTACTGTTCTTGTTTCTTTATTGTTGCACATTTCACTTTTCCTTTGTGCTCAATGTTCATATTCAGGGTGTCATACTGTCACATATATGTAAGTACTTAAATAAGCACCACTAACAGTGCTCAAACAATTTTTTTTTTTCCCGACTGAAATGCAGTATGTATCTAAACACTCAAAATGTGTTTATTGCTTGAAATATGCATAAGTCATAAGCCCTTGAAGTGTGCATTTTATATAGTCATAAGTCATTTGATAATTCATTAAATATCTATTCATCTTTGTGCCTCCCTTTTCTACTTTTGGTGTTGCAGGCCGGTCAGGAATCATTTAGATCCATAACAAGGTCTTACTACAGAGGCGCTGCTGGTGCACTTCTGGTTTATGACATCACTAGGTATGAATCCATTGTAATGTATTGAAAGAAGAAAAAATAGTCTGCTGATGTGCATGTAAATTTTTCTTGCACAATTTTATGTTATAAGATTTCAAGTTTTATCGTTTATGAAATCCATCATATGGCACAAGATCAATGCTCTTGTGTGTTTAATTTCCTTTCTAATAAAACTTGGGATTTTGGGTATAAGTCAAATATTCTGCAAATATTTGTTTTGTTAGTGTATTCTTTTGAAGATGTATATTTTTCCAAACTTTTTATACATATGCAAGTGTAGTATGTAAGAAGTTTTTCCAAACTTTTTATACATATTTTTGTTGCATATAAGAATGCCCTTTAGAATGGATTCTTCTTTTGTGTTTTTTTTATAAAGCATATTATGAAGTTATTCTCTTAATTAACGTTGTCACTCTCGGTTTTGAAATCTTATAATAGTTGGGAGTTGTATTGCAATTGCAAATTAGAAATTAAAAATTTCCGATTGAGTAGGTTTACTGTGTTTATAATTTAGCTATTTTTGTGTTCCATGCAGGAGGGAAACTTTTAATCACCTTGCAAGCTGGTTGGAGGATGCTAGGCAGCATGCAAATGCAAATATGACTGTGATGCTTATCGGTAACAAGTGTGATCTTGCACACAGACGAGCTGTTAGTACAGAAGAAGGTGAACAATTTGCTAAAGAAAACGGTCTAGTCTTCATGGAAGCCTCTGCAAAAACTGCACAGAATGTTGAGGAGGTAATTGATTACATCATGCTTATGTATTAATTGACGCTCAACTCGACACATTTATAACCTCTTATTCTGGAAATTTCCGATTGTGATTTGTATTTCTTTTTCAGGCATTCATAAACACAGCTGGAACAATTTATAAGAAGATTCAGGATGGAGTTTTTGATGTATCAAATGAGGCATGTGTTTTTTTGTTCTGTTGTTTTTGAACAAAATGCATTTTTGGTCCCTGTGTTATCACCTCATTTGCAAGAATCGTCCAAACTTATGCATAGTGGCGTTTTTGGTCACTGTGATATCAACTTAGTGGCAATCTCAGTCCAAACAGACGGATCCGTCTATTTTTAACTGTTAAGGACATCATGTGCCCCTCACGTGAGGGGCAATATTGTCTTTTCATATAAACGAGGATTATTCTTGCAACTAACCCAAATACATATATCATCATCAATAATAAATACTGTTTTTTCAGACTTTTAGCTCTAAAAACATCATCTCTCTCTTTCTCCTCCTTCAATCGTTACTCTTTTCTGCTCTTCTCCATATATATTTCGACAAATCCATACAATAATAAATATACATACATTCATATATTCTCAAATCTGTATATATATATGTAAGTGATTTGAGGATGATGATGATGATATATGTATTTTTGTGAGTTGCAAGAATAGTCCTCGTTTATATGAAAAGACAATATTGCCTCACGTGAGGGGCACATGATGTCTTTAACAGTTGAAAATAGACGGATCCGTCTGTTTGGACTGAGATTGCCACTAAGTTGATATCACAGTGACCAAAAACGCCACTTTGCATAAGTTTGGACGATTCTTGCAAATGAGGTGATAACACAGGGACCAAAAATGCATTTCGTTCTTTGTTTTTTTTGTAGAAACGTCTATTTATATGAAAACACACTTTTTGTTGTTTGATGCAGAAGTGGCAAAATTAAGAGAGGTGGGCAATTTGGTTAATAGTTCATATAGGGCAATCTTTTATTGGGTCGAGTTAACCTGAAACAGCTTTTAAACAAAACTACCAAATTCTTTGTAGATAATCAGTGTCTAATATGATAATGTAGTTTTCTTTCTCAAAAATAATAGCATAATCCTCTGGATAAAGTATTAGAATACACTTTGGGCAACCATTGACCCACTTTCATTTAAGTTAAGTTTATGTGTTATCCTTTGATTAAAGTATAGGAGAATTTATGTATCAGAATACACATGACCCGTTTTCGCATAAGTTAATTTTATGTGTTTGACCCGTTACTGTAAAACCCATAAAATCAAGCTGAAATTGCTACCTCTAATATGACGGTTTTCAAAGGAGTCATTTGAAATGCCATTATGACTTGTGAGGCTGATTTATAGAACAAAAACACAATTTCATAAAGAAATCTGGACACATTGTTGGCCGATAAGTTTCAATGTTGAATTGTATCTTCAAGCTACCCAGTATACTCATCTCGGTTGACATTGGCTGTTTTCCGTTTTTGTTTTCACTTGTGCAGTCGTACGGGATAAAAGTTGGATACGGTGGCACCTCTGGCCCATCAGGAGGAAGAGACTCCACTGCCCAGTCAGGAGCGTGTTGCAGCTGAAAAGTTAACCAAGTTCATCCCTTGATCCATTCTGGTGTTCTTATCACAATATTTCTACTTTCTCCACCCGGTTCAACAATTCATGAATAGCCCTCTTTGATCCTTACCATGTAAATTTGGTGTCTGCTTGAAATCAGATGAACCGGTATATATTGATCTTATCTGCACCATTTGTCCCTTCTTGAATTGGATATTTATGTATTTATTTATTTTGGATACATTATTCATTTATACAATTCCAATGGTTACATTTGATTCACTTTGATTCAAACTTTAAGTATCAAGTTATCATTTGTTAGTTCAATGGGGGTTCAAGTTTTACCCAAGCTGTCAAATGACGGAATATGATATTGATGTCGACTGAACCTGATCAATGATGCACATATAACATATTTCATCCAATGCTAGTTTTTATAGTTCTGTCTTCTTAATTATCATATTACCTCCTAACTTGATAAGGCAATCAATGGCTACCAGTAGTCGAACCATTATATATGTACAGAAGAAGTTCATGCAAAAGAACAACGAAACAGTTTATCTGCTGTGACAATAACTTTTGAACTCTATCCCATTGCATTTACAGGGTTTTGACATTGTATAGCCATCAATCACAAGGACGAAATCATACGTGTCAATCAAGTTATAGAATTTGATATAACCGACCTGGTCGATACACATGGAACTGCACTTTTAAGAAAAATGTATCGAAATGGTATACATGAGACAGGACAATAGATCAGTTCGATACATTCACATGTAAATCACATGTAAAAGCTATACACTTTTCACGATTTTTTCATCCGTTAAAAATAAACAAATGTGGTTGTATTTATATCCGTTAAAAAGCTATTGAAAAGTTAATGTAACATTCGTGACTTTTGACCCGTTGACTTATATAATTTTTATTTGTTAAACTTGTATGAAATTATGTTTCGGAAATAAATGTTTGAGAACGTTAGTGTGATTTATGCTTTTAGGCATTTACATTATACCCGTGTCGAGGTAACTAGCTATTTACATTATACCGGCCCCACACCCTCCCCTTTTTGGATCTTGTCTCTCACCCTCCCCACTCATTTCTTATCCCCTCCTTCTCTCTCTCTTCCTTGTCTCCTTCTCTTCTTCTTCTTTTTCTCTAGAATTGCAAGAACATCATCTCATCATCATCTTCTTCTTCTTAATTTCTTCATTATTTTCGGATTTAATTATCAAAATGGCCAAGAAATCACTAGTATCTTGTTTAATAATAATATAATCATAAAAAGTCCAAGGTTTTCTTCCATTTGAAATGTTCATCTCTTCTTCTTGCTTCAATTTCGGGTTTCTTGCTTCAAGGAGCTTTTGGTAAGTGTTTTTACTCTTAAAATACTTGATTTATGTTATTGTATGTCTTAATTACTAGATCTTTTGATGTCTTGGTCAAAATCCCCAAAATCTAGGGTTAGGGTTAAAAGTTTCAAATCAAAAGAGGGGTTTTCTCTTTGGCAAGTGTATGATTGTAGAATGGGCATGATTTTACTTGTTTTATGTTGTGGAATCAAAAATGATGTTTAATTGGTGTCTAGCTTGGGCAAATCATTGAGTTTTGTTAGAGTCAATTGGAATTTAGGGTTTGAAAAAGGGGTTTGTCAATTTTGAAAGGGGTTTGTGAAACGAGTTAACTTGAATCTGAACTACGATTCAGATCAAGTCTTACCGAAATCGGATTTCCTTTTCGTGCCATATGCGCTTAGACTTGACTTTTTTTCCCTTTTTAACCCGGTAGTTGGGTTGTACCTTCCTTAGGTGTAAAATGTGATGATTTACCTAGTCGTTTAAATCAAATCTCTATTTTGGTACGAGTTGTGTAAACGAATCGGATTTTGATTTGGTGTCTAAAATGGCCAATTTCGTATACAAGGAGCCCTATATGCATATTTCCAGCCCTATATGCATATTTTCAGCTTCATATACATATTTGCATTCTCATATGTATATTTCATTCTCATATGCATATTTTAGTTCCATATGCAAATCTCAGAAAACCCATATGCAAAATTTCCGTGTCATATGCAAAATCATCATAAGCTTTCGTATGGGTATTCAGGGGTGTTAGCTGAGTAGTTAGACCTTACCGTTGGATACCTTGTGATATTTTTATATTGTAAAGTAGGTTGTGATCGTTGTTGAAGCTTGGTTGTGCTCACCTATCTCTGGAGTTTATTTGCTCGTCTCAGGTGAGTTTCGTAGTTCCCTACTCGATTGAGATTCGGGCTGAAAAGTGTACATGTGTTGATTGATTGATTGATTGTTTGATTGTGAAATTGTTTATGGATATATATTGTGATTTAGGATAGTTGTGCATACATGGAAAACGGTAATGCCTTCGAATGGTTATAGATGTGGTGGGAAGGTTGCGGGTGACCCTATATATAAGCATCTATGACTCTTCGAAAGTAGAATCGTATGAAGTGTATGTACATGACGAATGGTTGATGTGATGGATTTGTGAGTAAAATGGACATTCAAGTATTGATATACTTGACGATTACTTTGAAATGTGTGTGTTGCCACGATTGCATGGCCAAGTACTTGCATGTACTTGATGCCAAATATTGATATACTTGACGTTTACCTTGAAATGTGTGTGTTGCCACGATTGCGTGGGCGAAGTACTTGCATGTACTTGATGCCAAGTATTGGCCATACATGATGATTTGGGACATGACTCCAAGTATTTTGATACTTGATGATTTTGAGATGCCACGTTGGTCATGGTGATGACATCGTGAGTATCGTTGCATGGGTGACATTATGGGACATGTTTGGCACTTCTCTTGATGTTGTTGTGATTTGTACTTGATTACGACGTGTATTTTAACCATCTTGTGTAGTTAGTGCGTGAATACTTGTGTGACAAGGTTGTGTTATAAGCAAACCTTTATTGCGTATCATGTGTTGTTAAGGGCTTATTGTAAGTTATTACTTGCCTTTATCTTGTTCACATTGTGGATGATTGGCGATGGTTCCTTGTGATCCATTACTACAAACTCACCAACCTAGTGTTGACGTTGTTTAGTACACTTTTCAGGTATTCGGGTGAAGTCAGATGCTAATTGTTGCATTTGCTAGGGCTTGGGCTTGGGCTTGGACTTACATAGATCCGTGATTCATTTGCCCCTTTTATGGTTTCATGCTCTTTATGCATATTGTACCTTGAATGTTTGATGTTGGATTCACCGAATCCTTTTTATTTTATATAGTTCCGTTCTACGATTATTCCATGTTGTGCTATGTCTTTTCCGTGCATCCCATGCCTAGCTTGGGGTGTTACAGTTACAAATAAATATGTCGACAAAAATAATTTAACGAGCCCCGGTTTTCATAATTTGTCGAGTGAAAAAAGGTCAAAGTCGGTCAAAGCTAGTTTGGGGACATCAAAAACCCTAAATTTTCACCTACCACCCTCTCATTCTCACCTTTCTCTCTCTCTCTCTCCCCTCCTTCCCCTCTTTCTCTCTCTAAAAATCTTCTTGTGTTCTTGAACAATCATCATCTACATCACGAATTTTTTACATAGTCATTTTGATACGAGACACACACGCACACCAACATCTCACTCCATAGAGCGCACGTGCAATCCTCTTCTCTTTTCTTTACTAAACCAATTTCTTTTCCTCAGGTACTTGTGTTTATATATATATATATATATATATATATATATATATATATATATATATATATATATATAAATATATATATATATATATTTTCTTGAATTTTTATCATCTTATATATACAGAAATACATACCTAAATTATATCGATATTTGTGTTTATTTATACTTTGAATAAGAGCAAAAACAGAATTGTGTATATTTTTCTCCATTTTTAGGTAATTATATGCCTAAAACATTTATATTTTGTGTTATATTATCTTTGTTCCCAGCAATGTCCTACCTGTATGATACTAGTTGAATTTGACATGGATAATCGTCACTCAGACTTCTATCGTGACCTCATAAGGCCACTTTGAGTTAATACTAGACCGTTTACTGGGATAGGGAGGGCAAGGGAAAGAAAACTTCAAGATTATGAAACCATTGTCATTAATCTTCGCCATAATGATAGAGTACTTAGGTGGTACATGAGATGTGATGACTTGTACATTATCGGTGTGAAAAGCAACCATAAGGGTGGGTTTGGAGTAACTAAAGAGTTACTGGAAAAAACTATGCATCCCAAAACCCCCGTCATTAACGGCTCAATCACAATAGAGAGAAGTTTTGAGTCAAAGTAGCATCTCGAGTCATTGACCTACATAAACCGTGCTGAAGTTTTGAGAAGTTTTAGGTTTATACCAGAAAACTTGTACTCCACAAGTCTCTTTCGACCTTATTACCTCGACCCCGATGAAGAAACGTTTGCGCAAGACCAAAGAGAAAGACTTAAAAGATGTATGGAAACCATCATCTTGATGATACAGAGTCCATCTAGAACGAATGGGTTTGTATGGGTTTTGAGGAAGTCTTTAGGAATGGAAGGATTTTGGACGTGTATGGGGAGTTTGTAAAAGACCATGTTTGGGGATGGAAACCATCATCTTGAGTTTGCACCCCGGCTTCGATTCGATAAGGGCTTCCATCCCCAAACATGGTCTTGTACAAACTTCCCATACATGTCCAAAATCCTTCCATTCCTAAAAACTTCCTCAAAACCCATACAAACCCATTCGTTCCGGATGGACTCTCCTATCATAAAAATGATGATTTCCATACATCTTTTAAGCCTTTGCTTTGGTCTTCCGCAAACATTTGTTCATCGGGGTAGAGGTAATAAGGTCTTGTGGAGTACAAGTTTTCTGCTATAAACCTAAAACTTCTCAAAACTTCAGCACGGTTTATGTAGGTCAATGACTCGAGATGCTACTTTGACTCAAAACTTCTCTCCATTGGGATTGAGCTGTTAATGACGGGGGTTTTTGGACGCATAGTTTTTTCAGAAATGTCAAGTCACACTCATGTACTACCTAAGTACTGTATCGTTATGGCGAAGATCAATGACAATGGTTTCATAATCTTGAAGTTTTCTTTCCCTTGCCCTCCCTATCCCAGTAAACGGTCTAGTATTAACTCAAAGTGGCCTTATGAGGTCACGATAGAAGTTTGAGTGACGATTATCCATGTCAAATTCAACTAGTATCATACAGGTAGGACATTGCTGGGAACAAAGATAATATAACACAAAATATAAATGTTTTAGGCATATAATTACCTAAAAATGGAGAAAAATATACACAATTCTGTTTTTGCTCTTATTCAAAGTATAAATAAACACAAATATATATATATATATATAAACACAAGTACCTGAGGAAAAGAAATTGGTTTAGTAAAGAAAAGAGAAGAGGATTGCACGTGCGCTCTATGGAGTGAGATGTTGGTGTGAGTGTGCGTGTGTGTCTGGTATCAAAATGACTATAGATGATGATTGTTCAAGAACACAAGAAGATTTTTAGAGAGCGAAAAAGGGGGCGGAAGGAGTGAGAGGTGAGAATGAGATTGGGTATAGTTCTTATTGTTGATTCTAGTTTTTATTTAAAATTAGGGTTTTTGATGTCCCCAAACTAGCCTTGACCTTCTTTCAAAAACTCGTTTTACTCGACATATTATGAAAACCGGGGCTCGTTAAATTATTTTTGTTGTAACTTTTCAATAGCTTTTTAACGGATATAAATACAACCATATTAGTGAGTATTTACTATACATATAGCAATATTAATAATAATTGATATTAGAATGTTAACTTTTATTTGGGTGTTTCATGTTTTGATTTGTATATTTTCTTGGATTGGATTTAATTATCAGGAGCAGTTCAATTCATGATCTAGAACAAGAAGGCATTTCAATTTTCGAGTCACGGTTAATGTGTAGAAAATGGGGACTATCAAGAATTTGAGGATAGTAGGATTCAATTCCCATTTAGATCTAAGTTCTTTCTATATATATCTTCTGTTGATTTTAGTTTCTCAAACCTTGCTTTTAATGAGATTGGGTATAGTTCTTATTGTTGATTCTAGTTTTTATTTAAAATTAGGGTTTTTGATGTCCCCAAACTAGCCTTGACCTTCTTTCAAAAACTCGTTTTACTCGACATATTATGAAAACCGGGGCTCGTTAAATTATTTTTGTTGTAACTTTTCAATAGCTTTTTAACGGATATAAATACAACCATATTAGTGAGTATTTACTATACATATAGCAATATTAATAATAATTGATATTAGAATGTTAACTTTTATTTGGGTGTTTCATGTTTTGATTTGTATATTTTCTTGGATTGGATTTAATTATCAGGAGCAGTTCAATTCATGATCTAGAACAAGAAGGCATTTCAATTTTCGAGTCACGGTTAATGTGTAGAAAATGGGGACTATCAAGAATTTGAGGATAGTAGGATTCAATTCCCATTTAGATCTAAGTTCTTTCTATATATATCTTCTGTTGATTTTAGTTTCTCAAACCTTGCTTTTAATGAGATTGGGTATAGTTCTTATTGTTGATTCTAGTTTTTATTTAAAATGGTAACAGTGTGTTTTAACATAATGTCAAAAAAAAAGAGAAAAAAAAAGAAAAACAGTGTCGCCTCATCATTTTACCGGTTATATAAGGTTAGTTACATAGGATGATAAACTGAAATATGAAACACGCAAAGTAAAAACATCTGCTTATTCTAGTGTGATTTTGTAGGAAGTTTTCTAGTGAGTATGAAAAGTGAAACCTTTTAAATGAGATCATTTTATGCACCATGGACTTTGTGTTTTATTATCTGACAGAAAATTTCACAGATGAAATCATTAAAAGGAAAGTCAATAATCGAGCTACACGAAATATGCCTTCTCTGAAAGCTGCTTCTGATACTTTTGACACTAACCGTGCATGGAGAATAATGTTAGCCAGTATAAAGACTGTTTTCTTGTCTGACAAAATAAATTTACTCTTACCTTGCGGTCCTATAGCAATGCTGGTTGATCAATTGACAAATCGTCATGTGAGTTATTTTTTTTTAATATTGTTTTCACGTAGCATGAAAAGAAACATTTGTTGCTTTTTTATGTGGAGATTTCATTTGTTTGCATCTGATATCAGGGCTGGGTCTTCTTGTTGAGCTTATTGGGCATCATACCTTTGGCAGAGCGTTTGAGTTGGACCACCGCGTAATATATTCGATAACTTTGTGTAACCTTTTAGATTTTTGCAGAACTAAATCCACTAAAAGAAAAGTTTCTAAGCACTATTTATAAGTTACAAAGATGATTAATGTATTTAGGATTACGCTTTGACTACCTGGCTTATTTTTGTGCAGGCAACTGGTTTTCTACACCGGACCTACAGGTTTATATTACTAATCGCAACGATCTATTTGTAGCCATTTTCCATGGATATCCATTTTCTTGGTCTCAACCGCATTGGTAGATTGACTATAGGGTTAAGTGCACAAATATATATCTTAATATAGCCCAAAGTCTATAGTATGTATCGAACTTCAAATGTGTCTGTTATATGTTTCCAATTTTATAATTTTACTATTGTGCGTGACCAAATTTTTTTGTAAACTGATGAGGTAACTGCAGTTTATATATTTGAAAGTAGAATACACACAATAGACCTATTTAAAGTTGGATATATACTATAGATGTTGTCCTACATTCAATATGTATATTTAGAGGAGGGTTGCTAAATGTGTAAAGTGATTTGCCTTTTCATACTGTTGAGAATATTTATATTTTCCATTTGAAATTGCAGTTGGTAGCCTTCTTAATGCCACTTTTGACAATGCAACATAGTTAATAATCTCACTGTTTGCACTGAAGCAAGGCATGTTACGTCTTGTGCAGCAGTCATTACTAGGTTCAGTTTTGTCCAACATGTTGCTCGTGCTAGGATGTGCGTTTTTTTGTGGAGGAATTGCTAATCATAATAAGTAACAAGTGTTTAACAAGGTCATTTGATTGACATACTACAGTTTGGTCACACATTCGTGTGTAGAGGTGGCAATATTTTAGCCCATATGCATATGAATTGTTTGATTTGGGAGATATCATGTATTATCTTTAAAAGGGGAATGAGTTGAAAGTATCCCGAACTGTTTTCTCTTTAACACATACAACCTCCTTTTTATTTGATATGTAGTAATTCAGAATATAAAATGTTCCCTATGTTTACCCGACCCGCCCATATTGCCACCTGTGGATGTTGTGTAATTTATAAAAGTATGAGACTGATCAATTTAAGCTTTCCTGTCAGTCAAATGCTGGGATGAACGTGGGATTGCTCTTGATGGCAGTTATGGCCCTAAGTTTCCCAACTTCTCTCCATGTCACACAGACCGAATTGAATATTGGGACGTCAATATTGGTCCTTTCAAGATTTAGTAGTTGTATATTGCTTGTGGCATATGGCATCTTTATTGTTTTTCAGCTGACTAACCAGAAGCAAAACTATGCACCCATGAAAGAGGTTAACGATCACTCTAATAGCGACCCCGTTACAAATTAACGTGAAAGATTTTTGCAACATATCGTATTTTACTGAGAAAAAAAACATTCAGGATGGTAGTCCAATTGGGAATCCGGGTGATGAAGAAGCTGCAGCTATTTCAAAGTGGGAATCAATCATATGGCTTGGCGTTTTGACTATTTTCATTTCAGTTCTTTCAGAATATTTGGTCAATGCTATAGAGGTTCAAATCTTGCTAGTTTGATTCTACATTCAGTTTTTAATAGTTATCGTAAATACTATCATGTATTTCAGGGTGCGTCTGTTGCGATGGATGTCCCAGTGACGTTCTCTGCTCCCTATTGTTGGAAATGCAGCAGAACATGCAAGTGCTGTAATCTTTGCAGTGAAAGACAAACTTGTAAGCGTTTTTCTTACTTCTTATTAACTGTTGAGACAATCAAGTAAATCTTTATGGCTTTTAAGTATCCAACAATCTCTAAAGATACAAGGTAAATAAATATAATACTTAAATACTATCCCATCGGGGTGAAGTTTCAGTGACTGTGTATAGTGATTTAAGAAACATCTATGTTTTTTGCAGGACATTTCTTTAGGAGTGGCGATTGGATCTTCAACACAAATATCCATGTTTGTGGTAGGTATTTTATGTTACTACCATTTGTAGATAATGTGTTTTAAAGGCAAGTTATTGTCTTAATTCATTTGGTCAGGAAAGAACAGTTAAAAAAGATGAACATTATGGGATTTTTATTCCCAATCATATTTGCTTTCCTTGCAAATTTGCTAATTGTTTTTCGCTATCAATATCAAACCTCAGTAATTCTTTAAACACACAAGCTTTCAAGAAGTGAAAAGGAGTAAGGTTATAAAGTATACTGCATTTCAAAGAAAAAGTAAGCTGGAACAATTTATAAGAAGATTCAGGAGGTAATGGATTACATCATACTTATGTATTAATTGACGCTCAACTGGATACATTTGAAACCTCTTATTCTGGAAATTTCTGATTCTGATTCGCATTTCTTTTTAAGGCATTCATAAACACAGCTGGAACAATTTATAAGAAGATTCAGGATGGAGTTTTTGATGTATCAAACGAGGCATGTGTTTTTTTGTTCTTTTTTTTTTGTAGAAACGTTTACTTATATGAACACACACTTTTTGTTGTTTGATGCAGAAGTGGCAAAATTAAGAGAGGTGGGCAATTTGGTTAATAGTTCATATAGGGCAATCTTTTATTGGGTCGAGTTAACCTGAAACAGCTTTTAAACAAAACTACCAAATTCTTTGTAGATAATCAGTGTCTAATATGATAATGTAGTTTTCTTTCTCAAAAATAATAGCATAATCCTCTGGATAAAGTATTAGAATACACTTTGGGCAACCATTGACCCACTTTCATTTAAGTTAAGTTTATGTGTTATCCTTTGATTAAAGTATAGGAGAATTTATGTATCAGAATACACATGAGCCGTTTTCGCATAAGTTAATTTTATGTGTTTGACCCGTTACTGTAAAACCCATAAAATCAAGCTGAAATTGCTACCTCTAATATGACGGTTTTCAAAGGAGTCATTTGAAATGCCATTATGACTTGTGAGGCTGATTTATAGAACAAAAACACAATTTCATAAAGAAATCTGGACACATTGTTGGCCGATAAGTTTCAATGTTGAATTGTTTCTTCAAGCTACCCAGTATACTCATCTCAGTTGACATTGGCTGTTTTCCGTTTTTGTTTTCACTTGTGCAGTCATACGGGATAAAAGTTGGATACGGTGGCACCTCTGGCCCATCAGGTGGAAGAGACTCCACTGCCCAGTCAGGAGCATGTTGCAGCTAAAAAGTTAACCAAGTTCATCGATTGATCCATTATGGTGTTCTTATCACGATATTTCTACTTTTTCCACCTGTTCAACAATACATGAATAGCCCTCTTTGATCCTTACCATGTAAATTTGGTGTCTGCTTGAAATCAGATGAACCGGTATATACTGATCTTATCTGCACCATTTGTCCCTTCTTGAATTGGATATTTATGTATTTATTTATTTTGGATACATTATTCATTTATACAATTCCAGTGGTTACATTTGATTCACTTTGATTCAAACTTTAAGTATCAAGTTATCGTTTGTTTCAATGAGTTCTAGTTTTATCCACTCTGCCAAATGACGGAATATGATATTGATGCCGCGTGAACCTGTTCAATGACTCACATATAAGATTTTACATCCAATGCTAATTTTTATAGTTCTCGTTTTAATCATCATATTACCCCCTAAATCGACAAGATGTTCATGCAATGAAAAACAAAACAGTTTATATGCTGTTGATTTGAACTCTTTCCTATTGCATTTACAGGGTTTTGACATTGCATGGCTATCAATCCCAAGGAAGAAATCATATGTGTCAATCAACTTATAGAATTGATATAACCGAACTGGTCGATACACATTGAACTGCTCATAATCGTGATAGCCATAGACTTGCACTTTTGAGAAAAATGTATCGAAATGGTATACACAGAGGATCAATCGATCAAACATTCAAACCACAACATTTAAAAAAAAAACAAAAACAAATGGTTCTTTGCTTATAATTTCTGTGTTACTTTTTATTTTTTTCATTTCAGAGTATTGAACTTTAATGACGTGAAAGTGACAAAAACAGTTCGATATAAAATAGACAAATCAAACATTACATAGGAGTTTTAGCCTTTTAGGCGATAAATTAAAGCCATTAACAAAATTGTTTTTTTAAACAACTTTTTTCACGATTTTTTCATCCGACTTGATTTTTACATATATTCACATATGATTGGACACATTCACATGTAAATCAACATGTAACTTTTAATTCTCAAAGCTCTCATATTGTATCTGGTTATATGTTTAACTAAGCTTTTGCTCGAAAATAATTTTTTCATTGAACTTAATAATTTGGCAATAATACTTACTTGTACCGTACGTACGTACATATTTAAAAATAGTCATTCTATGATTCTATCATATGATGCATGTTTTCCCCTACAACATGCAAATACTAAAAAAAGTAAAATAAAAATAAGAAATTAATATTATAAACATATAATTCTCTGTGTAATATATAAACAACTGTTCAATCTGGCTGATAATATTAGTGAGTATTTACTATACATATAGCAATAGTAATTGATATATGAATGTAAACTTTTTTTTATTTGGGTGTTTCATGTTTTGATTTGTATATTTTCTCGGATTGGATTTAATTATCAGGAGCAGTTCAATTCATGATCTGAAATCTGAATAAACAAGAAGGCATTTCAATTTTCGCGTCACGGTTGATGTGTACAAAATGGGTACTATCAACAATTTGAAGATAGTAGGATTCAATTCCCATTTAGATGTAAGTTTTTTTTCTATATCTTGTGTTGATTTTAGTTTTTCGTACCCCGCTTTTGTAGTGATTGGGTATAGTTCTTGTTGTTGATGGTAACAGTGTGTTAGTGACGCACTGTCAAAAAAAAACAGTGTCACGTCATCATTTGACCGGTTATATAAGGTTAGTTATATAGGATAATAAACTGAAATATGAAACACACAAAGTAAAAACATCTGCGTAATGTAGTGTGATTTTGTAGGAAGTTTTCTAGTGAGTATGAAAAGTGAAACCTTTTAAATGAGATCATTTTATACACCATGGGCATTGTGTTTTTTTATCTGACAGAAAATTTCACAGATGAAATCATTAGAAGGAAAGTCAATAATCGAGCTACAAGATGCTAGTCGTGCTATACCTGTTTCAACTACACGAAATATGCCTTTACTAAAAGCTGGTTCTGAAACTTTTGACACTAACCGTGCATGGAGAATAATGTTAGCCAGTATAAAGATTGCTTTCTTGTCTGATAAAATAAATTTACTCTTACCTTGCGGTCCGTTAGCAATGCTGGTTGATCAACTGACAAATTGTCAAGTGAGTCCTGTCATCAGTTATTGTTTTCATTTAGTATGAAACGAAACATTTGTAGCTTTTTTATGTGCACATTTCAATTGTTTGTATCTGATATTAGGGTTGGGTCTTCTTGCTGAGCTTGTTGGGCATCATACCTCTGGCAGAGCGTTTGAGTTGGGCCACCGAGTAAATATCTACACATTAAATATCTTTCAGAACTTAGTGTAACATTGTGTAAACCAAGTTGGGAAATAGTATTTGGTAAACCTTTTGATGTTTGAAGAACTAAAATCCACTGAAAGAAAAGTTTCTAAGCACTATTTATAAGTTACAAAGATGATTAATGTATTTAGGATTACGCTTTGACTACCTGGCTTATTTTTGTGCAGGCAACTGGTTTTCTACACCGGACCTACAGGTTTATATTACTAATCGCAACGATCTATTTGTAGCCATTTTCCATGGATATCCATTTTCTTGGTCTCAACCGCATTGGTAGATTGACTATAGGGTTAAGTGCACAAATATATATCTTAATATAGCCCAAAGTCTATAGTATGTATCGAACTTTAAATGTGTCTGTTATATGTTTCCAATTTTAAAAATTTTACTATTGTGCGTGACCAAATTTTTTTGTAAACTGATGAGGTAACTGCAGTTTATATATTTGAAAGTAGAATACACACAATAGACCTATTTAAAGTTGGATATATACTATAGATGTTGTCCTACATTCAATATGTATATTTAGAGGAGGGTTGCTAAATGTGTAAAGTGATTTGCCTTTTCATACTTTTGAGAATATTTATATTTTCCATTTGAAATTGCATTTGGTAGCCTTCTTAATGCCACTTTTGGCAATGCAACATAGTTAATAATCTCACTGTTTGCACTGAAGCAAGGCATGTTACGTCTTGTGCAGCAGTCATTACTAGGTTCAGTTTTGTCCAACATGTTGCTCGTGCTAGGATGTGCGTTTTTTTGTGGAGGAATTGCTAATAATAATAAGGAACAAGTTTTTAACAAGGTTATTTAATTGACATACTACAGTTTAGTCACACATTTGTGTGTAGATGTGGCAACATTTTAGCCCATATGCATATGAATTGTTTGATTTGGGACATATCATGTATTATCTTTAAAAGGGGAATGGGTCGAAAGTAGCCCAAACTGTATTCTCTTAAACGCAAGCGACCTCCTTTTTATATAATAATTCATTAATTCAGAAAATCATTTTTTAAGTTTACTTAACTTATTAATTACATTTAACAGATTAACAAAGGAAAATTGATTTTCAGTCAACCCAGCCCGTGCGTGTTAGCCAATACCAAAAATGTTCCTAATGTTTACCCAACCCGCCCATATTGCCACCGGTAGATGTTGTGTAATTTATAAAGCCACGAGACTGATCAATTTAAGCTTTCCTGTCAGTCAAATGCTCGGATGAATGTGGGATTGCTCTTGATGGCAGTCATGGCCATAAGTTTCCCAACTGCTCTCCATGTCACACAGACAGAATTGAATATTGGGACGTCAATATTGGTCCTTTCAAGATTTAGTAGTTGTATATTGCTTGTGGCATATGGCATCTTTATTGTTTTTCAGCTGACTAACCAGAAGCAAAACTATGCATCCATCAAAGAGGTAATTATCACTTTAATAGCGACCCATTAAAATTTAACGTGAAAGATTTCTGCAATATGTTCGTATTTCACAAGAAAAAAATCTTTTAGGATGGTAGTCCAATTGGGAATCCGGGTGATGAAGAAGCTGCAGATATTTCAAAATGGGAATCAATCATATGGCTTGGCGTTTTGACTATTTTCATTTCAGTCCTTTCAGAATATTTGGTCAATGCTATAGAGGTTCAAATCTTGCTAGTTTGATTCTACATTCAGTTTTTAATAGTTATCGTAAACACTATCATGTATTTCAGGGTGCGTCTGTTGCGATGGATGTCCCAGTGACGTTCATTAGCGTTATTCTGCTCCCTATTGTTGGAAATGCAGCAGAACATGCAAGTGCTATCATCTTTGCAGTCAAAGACAAACTTGTAAGGCTTTTTCTTACTTTTTATAAATTTGAGTCTATGTTATACACACTAGTAAATTTTAAAGGCTATCAAGTGTCCAAAAATTTCTAAATATGGAGTATTTCATGATATGTTCATATAGTAACCCATCGTGGTGAAGTTTCAGTGACGGTGTATAAAGATTTAAGGACCATCTATTATTTTTGCAGGACATTTCTTTAGGAGTGGCGATTGGATCTTCAACACAAATATCCATGTTTGTGGTAAAAAAAATTTATGTTACAACCATATGTAGATAATTTGTTTTAAAGACGAGTTATTTTGGTAATGCATTTGCTCAGGAAAGAACAGTTGAAAGACAAACAATCTGGGATTTGTATTCCTAATCATATCAGTTTTCCTTGTAATTTAACTAATTGATTTTTGCTGTGAATATCAAACCTCAGTAATTCTTAAAGTATACTTCATTTCAAACAAAATGTCTATCGCCACTTATGAAAGTGGGCTAGTAATTCCATGTTTCTTCACCACTTGTTAATGCAGATGCCATTTTGTGTGGTTGTCGGATGGATCATTGGACGCCCAATGGATCTGAATTTTGAACTTTTTGAGACATCGAGTCTTTTTATGACGATTCTGGTAGTAGCCTGCGTTTTACAGGTATGAATTTTTATTAATCATTTCATTTGCAACATTCTGACTTACATAAAGTGAAGGTATTCGTTAACTATTCGCCACATTTCAAAGATACTCCTGAATACCTAGCTACCCTAAAAGAACTTTTATAGGAAAAGATTTATAAAATAAAACTTTCTATCTCTACACATTGACACAACTATCACACCTAAAGCTAATTCATTGTACACATGCAGGAGGGAACATCCAATTACTTCAAAGGACTAATGCTCTTGTTTTGTTATACGATTGTTGCTGCCAGTTTCTATGTACATGTCGATCCTGCATCTATACGTGAGTTGTCACACCTCTTTTCATCAATATGCCATTTGTAGTTAACTAGGCAATATAAAACAATGGATATTCGGATTCAGAATAACTAAATAAGTGGCACTTCTGATCCATTTACTTATGAAAGGGTCGATCAAGGTTATGTTTTATCTCTAACGAATTAAACAGGTAAAGTCAAAATAAAAGTCACCCAATATGTATTTTTTATGCGTAAATCAACAAAACCTCGTATGTCATTTTTATTCAAACATCTAGATTCATTTAAACCAAATCTGACATACGAGTACTAATTATATCTAAAAGCATTTAAGGGCTTGGAAGATTTTTGCCTTGGGTCAACCCTATCTGACCCACACCAAAGAATTACCCGTTTTCCCCCCATTAACCAGCAGACCAGTCCAATACGTCACTTGCCACCTCTAGTTATCATAATCAACTATCATAATAGGCGGTGGACACCATTGCCACCGGAGAGAAAAGTTATGGACAAAAGTTAGCATTTTTTTCTAATAAACTGTTTTTCCGTTTCCTCTGTTTGTGCAGAAGACAACCCTCAATATCCATAGTTACAGAATTACATAATCAGACTCCCTTGGGTGCACATTGGATATGCATTATTTGCAGAAGCTTGAAGAATGCTTTAAGACTACTCCATTGACGCGTTGGTGGAGTCATGATGCTTTTTCCACAAATCTTGGATTCGATTAGATGACAGAGTTTCAGTTGACCTCCATGATGGCATTGTTAATGTATGCAGTAGATATTTAGATTTTACAATTAAATACAACATCATATTAATGTGTTTTTGAGTTGGAACAAATTTGTGCATGCAACAATGTGATCCGGTACTACTACCTATATCATCTCCTTTAGCTAAGACATATTCAACTGTCATGATCCAAATGCCATATTCCACACCCACTATTATGTTATCGACTTATTGTGTCTAAACTCCCTATCAATTTGGCTGTAAATGGTTTGATTATCAAGATTGGAATAATACCCTCTTGGGTGATCACTTGCTAGATATATATGATATATATCATTCCTTGAGTAAACACTCGTATAAAATGTTCTTCTGAAATGGCAACACCTAAATGTCTTTGGCATGATTTGAACTCATGACCAAGACCCTGAATGGCAATTTATTAAGTTACCGCACTCTTAAATCACATGTGACTATGTGAGTTGTATCTAATATTCTAATGATTAAGTGAAACAACATCGTTTCCTTTTAAGCTAGAAAAAATATTTGGAAATATTGTTTTTTGCGAGCATAAATTTTACATGGCTTGCAATATTGACATACATGGGTGCAAACTTGATTCTTGAAGACCCCTATATGTAAGGGGAAACTTCGGTAAGATGATTAGTGTAAGTAAAAGATGAAGAAGTTATAAGTATGTTTGTCTAAAGATAGAAAAAAACTCATCTATTTAAATTAGAACGAAATGCATTTTTGGTCCCTGTGTTATCACACCATTTGCAATCTTGGTCCAAACATTTGCAAAGTGGCGATTCTGGTGCCACAAATGGAAAAGTTTCGCAATTTTGGTCCATTTTTAACTTTCCGTCCATATGCCTCCGTTATTCGACCCACGTGCGTGTCACGTGCGGGGTAGATTCGTCCTTTCAATGCTTTTGGACCAAATTTGCAACAAAAAAACAAAAACCACACCCATTTATAAACCCACCCCTTTATATACCTTTTTCAAATTAACTCTCGACCCAAACAAGACCAAAGTAGAAAACAAACTCATCACTGGTCTAAATTTTATCCATCAATCCAATCCAATACATACATATATAAGTCTAAATCAATTTGGGCATGTTTATTTAGTTTTAGTATGATGTTATGTATACACAATTTTGTGATGCGTAAAAACCGATTTAAAACTTGAAAACCAACCCCCTAAATCGGCATGATGTTCCAAAGATACCCACAATAATAAAACACCAACCAATTTTTGAAATATTCATCATCCATTCATTATCATCATGAGTCACACCAGCCAAAACCAACCTCCTGTTGCTGCTCCACCACTACAAGGTTCCTTACTTCATAGTCAAATTGATATACAAATAGATCTATACATACATATACAAATAGATCTATACATATACAAATAGATCTATACATACATACAGAAATCTATGCATATTCAAATTGATATACACATTGTATACAAACGTGTAGATACCCGCCGGAAATGAAGCTCACCGGAATCTCCCACGCCATGATCTTCGGCGTGATTTGACTTCAGAACTAGCACTGCCGTCGCCGGAATTTAAGCACGCCGGAAACCCTAAATCAAGATGGTGTTGTCGCACCACCTCCGCCACCATCACTTCTCTGACCCCTCATCATCACTTAAAAGTTAACTTCCAAATGAAGGTCTTGATTCCTTAATTTCGATTTAATCTGAGGAAGACTTACAAAACATTGCAAGAACAGGACCATATTTCTAGTTCCAACTCGCCTGCACTTTCACATATAGAATGCTTGTTGACCCGAATCTGTTGGGTCTTTGTTGCTTGACCCGAAATCCAAAACTTTGTTTTCTGATGCTTTGAGAGATTGTAATTTTGTTGGTATTTGGGTTTTAATTTGGATAGTAAAAGAAATTGATTAACAATTTTGGGGGAAAAAGGTATATAAAGGGGTGGGGTTTTTGTTTTTTTGTTGCAAATCTGGTCCAAAAGCATTGAAAGGACGAATCTACCCCGCACGTGACACGCACGTGGGTCGAATAACGGAGGCATATGACGGAAAGTTAAAAATGGACCAAAATTGCGAAACTTTTCCATTTGTGGCACCAGAATCGCCACTTTGCAAATGTTTGGACCAAGATTGCAAATGGTGTGATAACACAGGGACCAAAAATGCATTTCGTTCTTTAAATTAATAGTCTCTATTGCCATAAAATACAAATTTAAACACTAACATTATATTTATTTTTTAAACCGGCTGTAAAATACGTTATTAAAATTTGTCACAAATCAACTCATTTTAATCGATTCAACATTAAACAATTACTACAATTATTCATTACATCATCCAATGTTATCATTCAATATTAAATTGTAAAGTTATATTATTAATAAAAAAATCTGGTTTAAATAAAAAAATATTAAAGTAAACAAATAAAAAAATTATTTGTTTTATACAGATAATGGTTATGCATCATGAATATCTTCATTATATATATATTTGTACATTATAAATCTTCATACATTAATTTAACATGAAAAATGGTTAAAATTTTATCATATTAATTTTACTTGAATTTATTTTTATTACAATAATAATTATACTAGGCATGAGTACGGGTCAAAACCCGGTCTGACTCGTGCAAACCCGTGACCCGATAAAGTAACAAAGTCGAACCCGTAACACGACCTGTAACTCTTTTTCGGGCGGGTTCGGGTCGGGTTCGAGCGAGTTTGGCTTGGTTCTCGGTATTAAGAGACATTTGTTCTTCACTTGTCAAAACTTAGCCCGACCCGAAACCCGACGGTTGAACAAAATCAAACTCATGACCAAGCCCGTTACCCTATCAGACGAGTCGGTTCGGGTCGGTTTAGGACGGTTCTGGATTGGATCCCGGGTTTGCGGGTTATATACTCATTCCTAAATCAGACTCAATTTAAGTTCTGATCAAAACAAAAACCGAAAAAAAAACCTTTATTATGAAAATAAAACATGACTACATGATCTAAGCCGAACGTACGAACTCAATCATCGTTACGGTAGCCAAAACGGCACCGTCTTGTCACTTTTCGAAGGTGTGACTTTTATTCATAAATTATAAATAATCAAAATCAATAAAAACCAAACCCTAACACACACCCCACACACACATACACACAAAGAATCACCTTATCTTCTGTTGCCATCCATTCATCCATCCATCGACTTTTTAATTCCTTAATAATCAAATTAATCTTCTATTTCTGCTCTGTTAATCTGCTATAACTGTAATTTCGATTTCCCGATCATCAATTCCGATCAATAATGGTTAGTTTTCAGCTATTTAATTTGATTATTTTCGATCCGATTTAGTTTTAATTTCAATTTCAGTTTCTATAATCTGTTAATTTTTAAACTTAGGGTTTCATTACATATCTTATTAATTAGTAATTATAACTAGATAATTAGTACTTAGTTTCATATATATATATATATATAATATATATATATATATAATAACAATAATTATATGTATAGTATATCACATGTGATTAAGTCCATTAGTATGTAAATAGTGATGTGAGAATAAAAAATTAGCTAAAAACAAAAACATATAAAAACTTATTTACATGATATGTTCACAACCGAATGATTCGGAATGTTTACATGTGAATTCTAAAGCAATTTTTTCAGCCTTTCTGTTGTTACTACTTGCATATTCGTAAATTCGTATTAAACCGACTTAATCACGTGTGGTATAACGTGTAAATAAAAGTGATCCTATGAACTTAACGTGATACATACACACAGATATATCGATATTGAAGTAACTGAATTTTGTGTATGTTCAGAGTTTTAGAGGAGGTAGGGGAAGGGACAGGCCAAGGAGGGACTACGGATCGCGATCAGTAGAGAAAAGTCATCATCAAGGTGGTGGCGGTGGTGGTCGTGGTCGAAGCAATGCACCGCCTTCGAGGCATTTGTGGGTTGGGAATTTGTCACATAGTTTGACTGAACGTGCGTTGAGCAATCATTTTAGAGAGTTTGGGGAGCTCGAAAGTGTGGCGTTTCAGCCTGGACGTAGCTACGCTTTTATCAATTTTATTGATGAAGGTGCGGCTTTTGCGGCGTTTGAAGCACTTCAAGGTTTTGTGCTTGCGGGGAATGCACTTAGAATTGAGTTTACAAAGGCGGTTAGTTTTGTCCACTTATGTCTATTATATAATCTTTGGATGTGTACGTTATTTGATATTAATCTATTTGTGCCAAAGATGCTTACGACTGCGCGGTTATGCATTGTTGTGAAGATAACTCGTGTCACTTTATATGAACCATTTCAACGTGCCATTAAACGGAAATATGCTAAACACTAACATTAGTTTTTACCATTAGGAATGAAAAGGCATACACAACAATTATTCATCGACCGACTATTGGTCCACTAATAATGAATTCTGGCACTCAAAGGCTTAAGAATCCAAAATCACATATATACAAACTTAGAATACATGAAAATTCAAGGAACTAAGAGAGTAGTTCGTCACACAGGTTAGCGGGTTAGTCTATGGTGCAACCTGCCCGTTATATACCATCAGCTGCTCTACATCACTGGTTCGTTACCTAGGAATAGATCAATTTTTGGAGCATAATCACCTGCAGTTGACATACTCATTCACAGGGTCGACTTTTCAGGCATTTGACACCTCCATTTGGCGATTTAAGGCATAGTATATTCTGCTATCATATATGATACTGTACCAGCTATCCAGTTATTACCATAATATTGAAAAAGAAAAGAAAATGCCTAGAGTAAATATTAAGAACCTTAACACAAGATTAACCCTCAGCTTTTAGGATGCTAGAAATAAAGTAAAATTATATAATCTCGCCACTCAAAATATTTACTTTCCCATTGCGATCAACCTTTGCATTAATTCTAATAAGTGTATCAGCAGAAAGTGAACCACTGGCACAAAACTTGCAGAATGACGTAACTAAATATTGAAAATATCTTGAATGATATTAATCTCATGACTTCATAAAATACTCATCTTCCTAACAGAATCAATCTTGTGCTGGGTAATGACTCATCAGTGACCTTTGTTTGTGTCTTTCAATTAAGTCGAGGCATCACAATGCAATTTACTTTCCACTGAAATAAAGGGAACACCTGAATCATAGATTTGTTGTCGCTGGTAGTTTTGCAATGGGTATTTGCAGAGACTGGTGCAATATCAGCAAGTTTTTTGCTTTAAATGGTTATGTCAAATTCCAAAATACAGTTTCTAGAAAACTTTGTTGTGACTTAGTGAGTCATGTTGCTGACTTGCAGTACCTCCATCATGGAGCATTCATTTTAGCAACATAAGCTTTTTTGTGTGTATTTCAGCGAGAACCGCGTATCATTATGCCAGTTCCATTTGGGGTGCCAAACTTCACATTCCCCTTCTTTAAACTTAATCCTATTCTCGTAAGTATTACACATGCAAGAACTGAGATGTTGCTTACTCGACATTGATTGGTTAACCTGTGAAATCAACATTGCCTGACAGTGATAGATTCACCTAATTTTCTATTATTCGTAGAGATATATAACTTGTAAAATCTATTACACGATACCAATAACCATATCTTACACAGTAAAGCAAGATACCAAGATAGCTGCTTGTAGACAGTACTGTTATGAAGATACAAGCCTTACATGATTACAGATAGAATAATCTATAAGATAGCTTGGGCAGTTTATATGTCTTTTGGGGCAATTCAATGTGCATACAAGGTTAAATCAGTCGTCTGTGTATCTCACACAAGCATATGGAGATTGCAATATTGATAACTACGAGTTTTTGTGCCTACCATTTGCGCAAGGTTTATAAACAGGCAGTAAAAAAGAGCTGAACTAGACAAGTCACGTATCAACACCAGTCTGTTCACTCTTAGACAAAAAAAAAAAAAACTTAGCTAAGCGCATGAAACACATTTAAACTTTTGGTTGTGAATAATTGGAGTACTTTGTAGTTATACCCAGGAAAATTTGAACCTTTCCCAAATTTGGAAGTTCTTGGAACCCTCGTCTTTAAACAACTAATGCACTTTTACATATTGTATCTGTTTCCATACCAATGATGACAGTGGAAACCCTGCAAGTTTCTGATTAATCATGAAGTTGTGGAAACCATACGATCTATGTACAGTTCATCTACAATAATCTTTACAGAACTTGCGGTCTCATTCTCGTTGATATTATAGATGGAAACAACTATCTTTATAGGAGATAATAGGCAGTAACCGAATCAAACTGATGGTATATAGAGCAAATGCATAGCAGAAATATATTTTGACGTCATGTCAAGATCTTGAGGTTCTTTTTTCATAAAAGTAGATAAAGTATACGATCCACCACTTCTGTCATGATGGAACATTTTATATCCAGTACATGTCTTCTTTCTATTCTTACCTATCAGCAGATAGATACTCGGAAACAAACTCACTGTTGTAAATACGAGTGCCTTAGAATGAATTAAAAAATAAAGTTAACATAAAGAATGCATCTACCAATAACATTAACTCATTAAGGGAACATAATTTTCTTTCCAGTTGACAGACGTATCATATGCAATTATACATCCTAATCTTACATGATGTGATATCTGTGAGTTACAAAACGAATACAAATAACATTTCCAAACATTCATGATTCAACATATGTTAAGCTGTCATGCATTTAATTAAATAGCTTTACCCTGGAACTACAAATAACTTATGTTTATTGTCTTTCAAAACTTTTAACGTTCTGCTACGCTAGCTAGCCCCGACAGAAAGTTGACAATTTTTGTGCATCTGACATATCAGGAGAAGTCGTCAAAACCATCACACGACGATGGCTACTTACAAAAGCAAGATGAAACTCGTTCTGCCATTAGAGGATCTCCATTCCCTCCACGGGACTCTAGGGCCCGTCACATTCCTCCTGAACCAATTTATCCCGACAACATTTCCAAAACCAACAGTAAAACTTCTGAACAACCCAGCGAGGTTTTGTGGGTCGGGTTCCCAGAGTCTTTGAGAGTAGATGAAGACAGTTTATGGAACGCATTCTCCCCATTCGGTGAAATCGAAAACGTATCCGCTTTTCCCGGTCGAACTTATGCTTTTGTCAGATACAAACATCTTGATTCTGCCTGCAGGGCAAAAGATAATTTACAGGGAAAATTGTTTAACAATCCCAGGGTCCATATCTGTTTTGCTCGGAATGATTCTGGGCCATCAAACAATTCAAGAAACATGATAAATGACCCTTCCTCCCCCCAAGCCAGAACATATGGACGCCAGGGTTCAGTTGAGAACTTTAGACATGATAGATACCTTGAGACTGAGCGCACTAGAAGATCCCCTCGATTTGTGGATCCGGAGGGTCTTGATGATGGCATGGGTTATGACAGGAAAGGTAACAGACCAACAGCTAGGAATGTTCCTTTTGAACATAGGTTTCAAGAAGGACGACCTGAATCAGAATTACCTGGAAATATATATGGACGTCGCAGTCCTAAAAGGGACCGAGGGAGCGGTTTCCATGATTTACCCCCGAGGAATACATCTCACCAAGGCCCATTTTATGAGGATGAATGGGATTTGCCAGAAGATGCATTAGTTTATCATGGTGCAAAGAAACTGAAGAGCAGTTTGGTTCCTCCTGAACCGGAGCTTCCAGAGTATCCTTTCTCCGAATCTGAACAAGTGAAACACATTGTCTCTAGACCGCCTGAGTTTTCCCACCACGGGATGGTTGATAACAATTTAGGACATCTTGGGTATCATAACCATAATCAGCTCCCTGATCTACCTGTCAAAATCACTCAACCATATGGCAATCCCCGCAATGCAGCTTATGATACTTTCCAGACTAGTTCAGTTCCATTGCCTCAAAATCCTGTTGAATGGAAGAAATCAACTCCTGAACCTGCAATTGGAGAGTGGAAATGGGAAGGTGTTATAGCAAAGGGAGGGACAGCAATCTGTCGTGCTCGTTGCTTTCCTGTTGGGAAAGTACTAGACATGATATTGTAAGCTCTTAACACCTCTTATTAATACATTAATATCCACCTAGTCTTTCAACAACAAAAAAATTTGCTTCAATGCATTAAAAATAGCATTCGACTTGTTTTTCTTGTTAGCTACACTCATTGATTTTGCCCTATTCAGATAATACACAATGAAAATCAACAAATTTATAAGTAAATGGGTCGAAGTACCCACCTCTAACATATACGAACTATACACTTTCTCTAAATTGCAGAAATGAAATATTAACCTGAACCATGTCAATATGCAGGCCAGAGTTCTTAGACTGCACTGCCAGGACTAGCTTAGATATGCTATCGAAACATTACTATCAAGCAGCCAGCTCATGGGTTGTATTCTTTGTTCCTGAAAGTGATGCTGACATGGGATTTTACAATGAATTCATGAACTATTTAGGAGAGAAACAACGTGCTGCGGTGGCTAAACTTGATGACAAAACCACCTTGTTTCTTGTACCCCCCTCAGATTTCTCCGAGAAAATACTTAAAGTACCTGGAAAACTGAGTATTTCTGGTGTCATCTTGAGGTTAGAACAATCATCTTCTAGTGTTGAGGCTCTTCCACCTCCACCACCGCTGCCTCAACCTCAACTTGGGAGGCCTGATCCATACTTAGTGTCTTCTTTTGGAGAAGCTTCAAGAACATCATTTGCATCACCTTCTGGACCCCACCCACCACCGGGTCAACCTTTTTCAAATCTTGGTAAACCTGTAGTTAGTACATCTTTACAGGGGTTACCTCCTGCCCCAATACCATTTCATGTTGAAAACACACAAGACCATGTTTACCAGAATCAACTCTCAGCTAGTAGAAATCCGGCACAATCAAGAAGTGGTGGCGATTTCATGGTTCCACCTGCAAATGATTCAAGCAATTATAGACCTCAAAATCCTCCATTGCCACAATATGGTCATCAGGAAGCCGGTGGCATTCAACAAGATCAACTTGCACAATTAGTATCTTATCTTGGGAACGCAAGGCAACAAGGAACTGGTGTTTCAATGGGAGAAGAGTTTAGGCAATCTAGCAATACAATGATTTCTGATAATGGTTATAGAATGCCGCAAACACTTCCTTCACCGAGTATGCATTCTGAGCAGCATCCATCATCACAGTACCGTCAAATGCAGCCACAGTTTCAGCAACAACAGGTATCAAACGTAGGGCTGGCTCCAAGTGGTCAAGGAAACACACAGGAAGAAACGGATACAGATCCACAGAAACGGTTACAGGTGACATTAGAGTTGGCTGCTACTCTTCTCAAGCAAATTCAACAAGGGAAAACTTAAAACAAGAGTGGTTAATTAGATAAAAACATAGCATATTGCATGTGAAGCTTTATATTTGTTTTGTTTAATAGTTCACTAATATTGTCTTGGAAGTATTTTCAGTGAGCTATGATCTATTTGCAGTTTAATGTTTGGTCATCGTCGTCTTTGATGCTTCTATACCATCAAAGTTTCGAATATTATTATAGTAAAAATTAATCTTGTCATACGATCTTAAGTTGTGTTCCATCAATTTGGATGGTTCTTTACAATCATGCTATCGTAATTGATACTTTAGTGTCGTTAAAAGACTTGAAACTTGCAATATGCAAGTTGTTCAAAAAATCTACTGATATAATAACCAGGTATTATGGTGTTTATTTCAAGATAAAGTTTACATTTGATTGGGTGGGATGCAAGTCATGCAAGTGTCTCTTTGTTAGTCCAATAGTCCATATCTAAAAATGGGTTTTAACAAGAACATAGTGAAAATAAATTATATATATAACAAAACACAAAATGTCGGGCTGTGAGAGCTTTTACTGTAGCTAAGGGGACACTATAGCTACTACTGTAGCAACCTGTAGCAATTTTTATTTTTTTTTAACATCATAGTATATTTTTAAAGTTTCTTATTTTTACCACTTAACTTTTAAGTTTTTTAACTTTAGTCTAACGTTTTTATACAAACTTAAGTAACAAAGTTTTTAATTTTTACCAATTGACTTTTGGGTTTTAACTTTAATCATCAAATCTTTATTTTTTACTTTTTATCTCTTATTATAAGGTTTCTAACTTTTACCATCGAACTCTCGGTTTTTTCAACTTTATCTATCGATTGTTTTCTACTTCTTATAGTAAACTTTAAGTGTCCAAACTTTTGGGTAATGCTAGATGTATGTTTGCATGATGCAGCGGCGATATGTCTCCCGTGGCAACGCCCGGGTTAAAATTCTTGTTATGAATATTGTGAATTAAGTTCAATACTATCAGTCTATCAGTATCTCACAGTGTATAATGAAGTAATTAACAAGAATGGGAAACTTTGCTACACGCATGAAATATTAATTTTTATACTGTATAAGATAAAGTGTAATATGTATTTATTGAAAAAAAAAAAAAAAAAAAAAAAAAAAAAAAAAAAAAAAAAAAAAAAAAAAAAAAAAAAAAAAAAAAAAAAAAAAAAAAAAAAAAAAAAAAAAAAAAAAAAAAAAAAAAAAAAAAAAAAAAAAAAAAAAAAAAAAAAAAAAAAAAAAAAAAAAAAAAAAAAAAAAAAAAAAAAAAAAAAAAAAAAAAAAAAAAAAAAAAAAAAAAAAAAAAAAAAAAAAAAAAAAAAAAAAAAAAAAAAAAAAAAAAAAAAAAAAAAAAAAAAAAAAAAAAAAAAAAAAAAAAAAAAAAAAAAAAAAAAAAAAAAAAAAAAAAAAAAAAAAAAAAAAAAAAAAAAAAAAAAAAAAAAAAAAAAAAAAAAAAAAAAAAAAAAAAAAAAAAAAAAAAAAAAAAAAAAAAAAAAAAAAAAAAAAAAAAAAAAAAAAAAAAAAAAAAAAAAAAAAAAAAAAAAAAAAAAAAAAAAAAAAAAAAAAAAAAAAAAAAAAAAAAAAAAAAAAAAAAAAAAAAAAAAAAAAAAAAAAAAAAAAAAAAAAAAAAAAAAAAAAAAAAAAAAAAAAAAAAAAAAAAAAAAAAAAAAAAAAAAAAAAAAAAAAAAAAAAAAAAAAAAAAAAAAAAAAAAAAAAAAAAAAAAAAAAAAAAAAAAAAAAAAAAAAAAAAAAAAAAAAAAAAAAAAAAAAAAAAAAAAAAAAAAAAAAAAAAAAAAAAAAAAAAAAAAAAAAAAAAAAAAAAAAAAAAAAAAAAAAAAAAAAAAAAAAAAAAAAAAAAAAAAAAAAAAAAAAAAAAAAAAAAAAAAAAAAAAAAAAAAAAAAAAAAAAAAAAAAAAAAAAAAAAAAAAAAAAAAAAAAAAAAAAAAAAAAAAAAAAAAAAAAAAAAAAAAAAAAAAAAAAAAAAAAAAAAAAAAAAAAAAAAAAAAAAAAAAAAAAAAAAAAAAAAAAAAAAAAAAAAAAAAAAAAAAAAAAAAAAAAAAAAAAAAAAAAAAAAAAAAAAAAAAAAAAAAAAAAAAAAAAAAAAAAAAAAAAAAAAAAAAAAAAAAAAAAAAAAAAAAAAAAAAAAAAAAAAAAAAAAAAAAAAAAAAAAAAAAAAAAAAAAAAAAAAAAAAAAAAAAAAAAAAAAAAAAAAAAAAAAAAAAAAAAAAAAAAAAAAAAAAAAAAAAAAAAAAAAAAAAAAAAAAAAAAAAAAAAAAAAAAAAAAAAAAAAAAAAAAAAAAAAAAAAAAAAAAAAAAAAAAAAAAAAAAAAAAAAAAAAAAAAAAAAAAAAAAAAAAAAAAAAAAAAAAAAAAAAAAAAAAAAAAAAAAAAAAAAAAAAAAAAAAAAAAAAAAAAAAAAAAAAAAAAAAAAAAAAAAAAAAAAAAAAAAAAAAAAAAAAAAAAAAAAAAAAAAAAAAAAAAAAAAAAAAAAAAAAAAAAAAAAAAAAAAAAAAAAAAAAAAAAAAAAAAAAAAAAAAAAAAAAAAAAAAAAAAAAAAAAAAAAAAAAAAAAAAAAAAAAAAAAAAAAAAAAAAAAAAAAAAAAAAAAAAAAAAAAAAAAAAAAAAAAAAAAAAAAAAAAAAAAAAAAAAAAAAAAAAAAAAAAAAAAAAAAAAAAAAAAAAAAAAAAAAAAAAAAAAAAAAAAAAAAAAAAAAAAAAAAAAAAAAAAAAAAAAAAAAAAAAAAAAAAAAAAAAAAAAAAAAAAAAAAAAAAAAAAAAAAAAAAAAAAAAAAAAAAAAAAAAAAAAAAAAAAAAAAAAAAAAAAAAAAAAAAAAAAAAAAAAAAAAAAAAAAAAAAAAAAAAAAAAAAAAAAAAAAATACAAAAACTCAAACATACACTACAACCACCACCAAACTCCGGCCACCATTACCACCACCAAATTCTGGCCACCGTGAGCACAACAGTCATCGTTATGCTCATCCTTCATCGCCACCATATCTACCTATTACCACCACCACTATATACAGTGGCGGACGTATAGCTTAGGCAGGGTATACATTTGCATACCTTTGACCATCCAAATTAGTGTAAAAAATTTAAATTGAGTTTTCTTTTGTAAATTTTTTATATAGAATGCATGAAAAAAAAATTTACATTGAGTTTTCTTATAACGTCATTTTCATTCATTTTCATTGGATATGCATTCTATATAAAAAATTTACAAAAGAAAACTCAATTTAAATTTTTTACACTAATTTGGATGGTCAAACGGTATGCAAATGTATACCCTGCCTAAGCTATACGTCCGCCACTGTATATAGTGGTGGTGGTAATAGGTAGATATGGTGGCGATGAAGGATGAGCATAACGATGACTGTTGTGCTCACGGTGGCCAGAATTTGGTGGTGGTAATGGTGGCCGGAGTTTGGTGGTGGTTGTAGTGTATGTTTGAGTTTTTGTATTTTTTTTTTAATCTATAAATATATAAAACTAATAGATACATATTTATATAGTTGATGTTTGTTAGCATTTGTAGGATTATAGTTGTTGTAAATGAGTTTTATTAAGATCAGATGTAAATTTTGGGTTTTGGGATGAATGAGGATAATGAAGGAAGAAAAAGATGGGAGTTGTAAATTTTGGGTTTTTGGATGAATGATGATGATGAAGGAAGAAGAAGATGAGAGTTGGAAAGGACATGTGTAATATAAAAGTTCATTTTTCCAAATTTTAATTATTTTACGTTTTTGGTCCCTAAAGTTGTATATGTTTTCACTTTTGGTCCCTAAAGTTGTATATTTTTTATTTTTGGTCTTAAAGGTGAAAATGACAGAAATGCCCTCACGTGTTTGGCACGTGTAAGGGTTAACGGCCAAAATATAACTCCGTTAGGTCGCGGAGTGTAAAATGAAAAAAACGACCAACTTTAAGGGTTTTTTTGTAATTAATTCACTTTAGGGTCAAAACTGTGAAATTTGCCAAGTTGAGGGACGAAAAATGTAATTTTAGATTGTATCATGTCGGGAATGCTCTAAGCTTAGCCTGTATTAATATCTAATTAAAGAGTTTATTAAACCGCTCCCAACGGGCAAGTTACGGGCATGTCACATGTGTGTCACCGTGTGATACCGTTAGGAGCACTATGTCACATGTGTGTCACCGTGTGATACCGTTAGACCTCTCCCAACGTAGAGTCACCACTGTGTCACGGAAGTGTCACCATCGTGACACCATTAGCACGAAAGAGTCACGAATGTGTCATAGGAAATCATGTCGTCGCGGGGAACTTGCAATGACGAAGAGCTTGCTTTTTTAATATTATTTTATATATATTTCAGCAAATATTATTCATTTCTTTTTGTAACATACACTATTAATGGAGAACAATTTACAAAGAGGTATTATCTAGCTGATGGTATGTATCCGGAATGGGCAACACTTGTGAAGTCGTTTAAATGTCCAGTTGAAGAAAAAAACATGAAGTTCAAGCGATACCAAGAAACTGCAAGAAAGGACATTGAACGAGCATTCGGGGTGCTTCAAGGTCGATGGTCGATCCTTAAAATCCCTTCACGACCATACAATATCCAAAAACTAAAACCAATCATGTACACTTGTGTAATTTTACACAGCATGTTCACAGGGGACAACAATCACGCACTATGTGAACTTGAAGAAGATTATCTGGCTGATCCAACTAATCTCCCGCAACGTTCATGGAATAAAAGGGTTGCAACACAACACGTATGGACGCAGAATTACGCGATAAAAGAGTGCACCATCGACTTCGCAAGGCTCTAGTCGAACACATTTGGAACCTCCCGGCAAACTACCGTCAACGTTAATGTAATTTCTTTTAATAACGTAATGTTTTTTTAATTATATGTAATGTTTTTTAATTATATGTAATGTTTTTTTAGTGTAAGTTTTTTTAATTAATGTATATTTTTTTAATTAATGTATTTTTTTCCGATGTAATATTTTTTTAATAAATATATATTTTTTTAATTAATGTAATTTTTTTAATTAATGTATTTTTTTTAATTAATGTAATTTTTTTAATTAATGTAATTTTTTTAATTAATGTAATTTTTTTAATTAATGTAATTTTTTTAATTAATGTATTTTTTTAATTAATGTAATTTTTTTAATTAATGTAATTTTTTTAATTAATGTAATTTTTTTAATTAATGTAATTTTTTTAATTAATGTTTTTTTTAATTAATGTAATTTTTTTAATTAATGTATTTTTTTAATTAATGTAATTTTTTTAATTAATGTAATTTTTTTAATTAATGTAATTTTTTTAATTAATGTAATTTTTTTAATTAATGTAATTTTTTTAATTAATGTAATTTTTTTAATTAATGTAATTTTTTTAATTAATGTAATTTTTTTAATTAATGTAATTTTTTTAATTAATGTAATTTTTTTAATTAATGTAATTTTTTTAATTAATGTAATTTTTTTAATTAATGTATTTTTTTAATTAATGTAATTTTTTTAATTAATGTAATTTTTTTAATTAATGTAATTTTTTTAATTAATGTAATTTTTTTAATTAATGTTTTTTTTAATTAATGTAATTTTTTTAATTAATGTATTTTTTTAATTAATGTAATTTTTTTAATTAATGTATTTTTTTAATTAATGTATATTTTTTTAATTAATGTAATTTTTTCCGATGTAATATTTTTTTTAATAAATATAATGTTGTTTATTTGTTAATGAATTGTTTTTTATAAAAATGTGATTTATATTTGTATGTTTTATTTAGTTGAAAATAATAAAATATTGAGGAAGAAGTAAGGAAGAAGTGAAGAAGAGGTATTGTTGGCAAGAGTGTGTCATGAAATTGAGATGTAAGAAAAATGTGATGTGGCAATGATGTGGCGACGAGGAAGAGGTGATGAAGTGTTCACTGTTGGGAAAGGCTTTAGGAGAACTATGTAAAAATGTGTCATGACAGAATGTGTCATGGCGGAACATATGTGAAGACGAGCGGGGAGTGTCATGAGTGACCATATTCCATTTTCATTTTTACAACATATTGATATGTTTTAGATTTTTCTTGCTACTAGATGGATACCCGCGCGATGCAGCGGCGGTATACTGCGGCGGTGGGCGGAAGTGACAGCGGTTGATGGTAGTAATTTTCATATCAGCGTTAACAAAATTGCGGGTTACAAAAGAGGGACAGTGGTTAGAGCGTGCCTGATTTTAGGGTGGAGAGGGTATTATGGGAATAAAAAATGTCCAAGGGCAAATAAGGTATTTCAAAGACAGAAATAATTAATAGGGGGGGAATTTGCTTTATTAGGTAGTATAGATATAACTTCATAATGGTGTTGCATTTTAATGTAATTTGTTTTTTTTTTTTTTTGTGGTTCAAAAAAGACCTTAAAGAAACACAGAACCCACGAATTCCCACGCGTTAAAATTATCGGGTCCAAAAGCCTTCATTTCAGAGACAGTGCTATATATTTACCGTTTATCACATTAATTAATTGTTTTATTGGAACTTAATATGCTTAATAATAAACACCTAATTTATTAACTAAATTAAGAATATTTGGTAGTAATTTAAAAGATACAAACATCAAGTATAGATTTGCAAACAAATACCCCGGAACCCGGGGCATTTCTTAGCAAATCTCTCCTTAATTGATACAAAGTTACAAACGGTGTGGCGACGATGGCAGTGGCGGCGGCGATGTGCAGCGGTGGTGGTGGCGTGGTAGTGAATGTAAATTAATTGATGTAAGAGGGGTTAATATGGTGAAAGAACCCAAACTCATTTTAGGAAAATAAGAGAAATTTTTTTTTTTTTTTTTTTTTTTTACAGATATCCCCACTGCGGCGCAGTGGGGCTAAACCTGCCCACTGCGGCGCAGTGGGTACCTGCTGCCCAGATTTTCCAAAACTCCATCTTGACACTTAAAATCAACTTGTAACTTCCTAGCTCAAAACTAAACTTCATAATACCACATTTCTAAGTTCAAATAAGTTTTAGACTCGGAAATAAGCATGACAAAAGTATCCTTTGACCAAACATTCATTTTACAACCAAACGGGTCATTTTACCCAAGTTGACACATTACAAAAGACAACATTCAAAATTGAAAACTTCGGCATGAACCATGTAACACCCCAAGCCGAGGCTCGGAATATCACGGAAATCATATAGCGCAAGGTGGAATTACAATAGAACAAACTAAATGCAAATAAGGATTCAGTGAATCCATAACAAAACGAAACAAGTACCAAAATACATAAGGAGCAAATAACCATCAAGTTAACAAAAGAACATCCATAAGATGGCAACTCAATCCTAAGTATAATGCACAAGAGGAGGTCGATGGATCCTTGATCCATAAAGTCCAAAGTCCGGGTTAACAGCAAGCAAGGAACTAAACTCCACGTCCGGGGAGAACCTGATTACCTGAAAAGTGTACTAAGCATAGTCAACACAAGGTTGGTGAGTTCGTAGTAATGGTCCATAAAGAACCAGCGTCAATAATCACAATATACGAGTAGAGGCTCGGCATGACTTACAGCGAGCCTCTAAGTAGCACCATAATATCCAACAACAAGATTACACCAGACAAGTAAATGTGTAATAAGAAATGCATAAATGATATGAATATCAATGCAATGTCATATGCGTAAGTAAGCCACAATGCCTATCTTATGCGTGATCTCCGATCACCTATGCAACGATACTCGTTTGTCATCACCATGAACAAAGCGGCATCTCAAAAACATCGAGATATATATGTCTATATACTCGGGGTCAAGATCTACATCCAAAATGGGTGCATACATCTATACACCAGGATGTCGCAATCCCCTGCCGAGGGCTCATCAGCAATGTATGCAATGCTTACAATCAATTGTAAATGCATCAATCATAAACCAACAATCAACATATAATGAACCTGAGCCAACAATCAATATTCGTCAAACATAAGCCAACGATCAATATTCGACAAACATAAGCAACTAACCACAATTTAAACCAACTATACGTACATACACTTAAGAGGATTCTACTTTCTTCGAGTCCCAGATGCTTATATATAGGGTCACCCGCAGCCTTCCCACCACATCTAAAACCCAATGAAGGCATAACCGACTTCCATGTATGTACGTCTATCCTAATATAAATGAAATACTTAACCACCATAAACTAAGTCAAACAACGTGATAAACCGTCTCATCAATCAAACATTTAAACCAAATCCATCAATCAATCAATAACGTAAGTAAGCACGCAAGTTTACACTTTTCAGCCCGAATCTCAAGCGAGTAGGGAGATACGAAACTCACCTTATCCGGCAAAGAAGCTAGTATAAGATTACAAACGAGTAATAGGATCCACACGTCCACAACCTATAATTATACATCATAATACCGTAATGTCAACTCTACAATCATAAACAAGTTGGTTTAGCACAATTAAGTCAAGTCACAAACCCTAAACACCTTTACAACTTTAACGAGTAGGAACAAGACGCATTCGACTCGACCTTTTTAGAAATGAGAAGAGATTCATACAAAAAGAGTGTTACTACTAGAAACTAGACTCCCTTACGATTCCAACGATAGGTCATAAGACTTGATTGGACTTACGGATCAAAAGTTATTAACGTTTGAAAATTGACGCGCATACATTCACAGAAGCTATCCACTGCGCCGCAGTGAGCCAGAGCCATGCTCACTGCGCCGCAGTGGGCTCAAACGAAGCAAAAGGGCAGAACCAATGCACTGCGCCGCAGTGAGTAAGGGTTGAGCTCACTGCGCCGCAGTGGCCACCCCCTGCAGTCTGCACCTGCAGTTCAAAGTGCAGGAAAACCAACCCACAACATCTAAATTCGACCCAAACCAATCCAAAACGACTAGTAGGAGGTTGTAACTCAAATTGAAGCATAACTAAACACCATTAACCATAAATAAACATAACCCGATCCACAATTTCGACCAAAACATCAAAATCACACCCAAAACCTCCAAACCCTAATTTAACCCTAAAACAAGATTTAAGCCGATTTAGGACTTGTAAATGTTCAAGAGGACTAGAAATGCATAAACAAACATAAGTAGGTACAAATGAGATGAATTAGACTTACCAAAACTCCTCCTTGAGCTAGAACCCGAAATTAGGTCAAAATGGGTAAAAATGCTAGAACTTGGCTTTTGATTCTTCAATATGACGATAATGAGATGAAGATGACTATGATTCTAAAGTTATATCAGTTCTAACACTAAATCGATGCAAGAAAAGATGAAGAGATGGAATGGTTTTCTTTTGCTTTCTTTACTTGAGAGAATAAAAGAGAAAGAGAGGTAGAAAGAAATGAGAGGATAAGGGGGGATGGGTCACTAGTAGGCTCATGGGTCATGGACAACCCATGGGTCGACCCGTTTCCCCTTACAAGCCAATTTACAATCGTTAGGCATTTAAACACCAATCAAAACATATTATCGACCCGAATATAACACATTGTCATTTATTTCACAAAACGACCCAAATAATTTATTAACTTAAATTGTTAGTCATATTACACGTAAAGTCAATGGGTCAAAATTCACGGATGTTACATTATTCCCCCGTTGAAAGAATTTCGTCCCGAAATTCAACAAAACACTAATTACTAAATAAATGCGGATACTTAGACTTCATATGGTCTTCTCTCTCCCAAGTGAACTCGGCTCCACGTCTAGCGTTCCATCTAACCTTGACAATCGTGTAACGTTTCTTCTTGAGTTTCTTTTCTTGACGGTCCAAGATCTCTACCGGTTCTTCAACAAAATTTAGATTCGAATCAACTCTAATCTCATCCATGGGCACATGATGTGTAGGGTCCGCCAAGCACTTACGTAGGTTACAAATATGAAACACATCATGTACACCGCTAAGCTCTTGCGGTAATTCTAATCGGTAGGCAACCTTTCCAACCCGTTCAAGAATCTTGAAAGGACCAATATACCTTGGCGCAAGTTTTCCCCGCTTCACAAAACGTACAACCCCTTTCCAAGGTGACACCTTCAAAAGCACATAATCACCAATTTCAAACTCCAACGGTCTCCGCCTCACATCGGCATACTTCTTTTGACGTTCACGGGCCAATTGAACTTCTCCTTAATTTGAGATATTACCTTAGTCGTTTCAATCACAATTTCTGGCCCGATAAGTTGACTCTCTCCAATTTCCGCCCAAGCTAGAGGAGAACGACATACCCTACCGTACAGGGCCTTAAAGGGCGCCATTTGAATGGTAGCATGATAACTATTGTTGTATGAAAACTCAACTAGTGGCAAATGGTCTTCCCAACTTCCACCAAAATCAATTGCACAAGCCCTCAACATATCTTCAAGTGTTTGAATGGTTCTCTCGGTTTGCCCATCCGTTTGAGGGTGAAACGCCGTGCTCATGTCAAGTCGAGTACCCATGGCTTTTTGAAAAGCTTCCCAAAAGTTTGATTTGAAACGGGCATCTCTATCAGAGATGATGGAAATCGGCACTCCATGCTTAGATATTACTTCCTTGATGTACAAACGAGCCAATGTGTCAAATTTATCGGTTTCACGAATGGCTAAAAAGTGAGCCGACTTCGTTAACCGATCTACTATCCCCCAAATCGTGTCACGACCGCTTCTCGTCTTCGGTAGTTTAGTAATGAAGTCCATTGAAATATGTTCCCACTTCCATTTGGGCATCACCGGTTGTACCAACAATCCGGGTGGCTTCTTGTGATCGGCTTTGACTTGTAAGCAAGTAAGACACTCACTCACATACTTAGCCACATCACGCTTCATGCCCGGCCACCAATACAAGTCTTTCAAGTCAAAGTACATCTTATCCGACCCGGGATGGACCGAATAAGGCGATAGGTGAGCTTCATTCATAATAAGTGTTCTTAAGTCACCGAAAATAGGAACCCAAAGTCTTTCAACCATGTATAGCCCATTATCATTCTTCCGGTCGAATTGTTGTTCCATGCCATCTAGGTTCTCGTTTCCAAAGTTTTCCGGTAGGGTGGCTTGAATTTGGGCTTCAATGATCCGGTCACGAATATTTGGCCCCACCGTGAGGCTCATAGCTCTACCCCGTCTTGGTTTCACTCTCTCTTTTCGGCTCAAGGCATCGGCTACTACATTTGCCTTGCCCGGATGATAACGGATGTCACAGTCATAATCACTAAATAGCTCAAGCCAACGCCTTTGCCTCATATTCAATTCACTTTGGTTGAAGATGTGTTGGAGACTTTTGTGATCGGTATAAATCACACATTTGGTGCCATAGAGATAATGTCTCCAACACTTCAAAGCAAACACAACCGCTCCCAATTCCAAATCATGTGTCAGGTAGTTCTTCTCATGCACCTTCAATTGACGAGAGGCATAAGCAATGACTTTACCCCTTTGCATAAGAACACAACCCAACCCTTGTCCCGAAGCATCACAATAAACAACAAAATCTTCGATCCCATCCGGTAGCGTTAAAATGGGAGCGTCACACAACATATCTTTAAGAGTTTGGAAGGCGTTTTCTTGTCTTTCGCCCCATTCAAAGTTTCTATCTTTTTGAGTCAAGAGGGTGAGTGGTTGTGCAATACGGGAGAAGTTTTCAATGAATCTTCTATAGTAA
>CM067174.1:20213845-20286345 GCA_034093135.1 Erigeron breviscapus
CTAAATAATAACGATGCCATGGGTCTCACTACCCAATGGTCTTACACTAAATAATAACGATGCCATGGGTCTCACTACCCAATGGTCTTACACTAAATAATAACGATGCCATGGGTCTCACTACCCAATGGTCTTACACTAAATAATAACGATGCCATGGGTCTCACTACCCAATGGTCTTACACTAAATAATAACGATGCCATGGGTCTCACTACCCAATGGTCTTACACTAAATAATATCACAACTCATTCGCACACATTCAACACTCTTCAATTATTCAACATGCTTTTTTTTTCTTTATAAGCGACAATCCATCTCTTAAACTTACAAATCATTTCAAAATTCCACCTTTACGACCTCATAGCCGATTATTCGAGCAAAACTTATGCTCTATCACATTCGCATATAAACAAGTAAATACACATTAGCATACATTCCACGTTCACCATGTATTTATTATTCCCATTTCTTTACATTCATCACATGGCATATTAAACTCAAAAATCATCTCCAATTTTCAATCAAACTTACAAATCAACAAGCAAAAATACAAATAATTCACATTGTCAAGCAAGGTCTCCAACCTATAGCTTCATACTAACATACTTCCATATTTAACGGACTTAACTTAAGCTATTATAATATGTGATCATAATAACGCTGCAGTCATTATGATGATTACTTATTATAACACCTCAAGTGAACTGCGCTAAATACTTCCATATGTCACTAGAAACCAAACTATGCACATAAGGTCAAGTCACATCTATGGTTTAAGTCTAGGTATCCGTGTAATAATAAAATACCTAAATCCCTTAAACCACGGCTTTGATACCACTTGAAAGAACCCAAACTCATTTTAGGAAAATAAGAGAATTTTTTTTTTTTTTTTTTTTTTTTTTACAGATTATCCCCACTGCGGCGTAGTGGGGCTAAACCTGCCCACTGCGGCGCAGTGGGTACCTGCTGCCCAGATTTTCCAAAACTCCATCTTGACACTTAAAATCAACTTGTAACTTCCTAGCTCAAAACCAAACTTCATAATACCACATTTCTAAGTTCAAATAAGTTTTAGACTCGGAAATAAGCATGACAAAAGTATCCTTTGACCAAACATTCATTTTACAACCAAACGGGTCATTTTACCCAAGTTGACACATTACAAAAGACAACATTCAAAATTGAAAACTTCGGCATGACCCATTCGTAAAATCATCATCCAAACCTGTTACGGATTATGAGTTTCTCCAAAACACATTTAAACAAAATCAATACATTACAACTACAAAACGACCTATTTAAAATACCCAAAACTTGAGTCTAACACTAGACATCATAATAATTTTCCAAAAAGACATAACAAGAGTACAAGGAGCGATGGTTCAAAGGGGTCGCTATGGGTCCTATTACCAATTCCATTATCCGCATTTAGCTAAAGCAATCAATATCCAAAGAGCATCTTTAACTTCAATCTTTACATTGCTTAACTTTCTTCCGCATCCGGGACCACCTATAAAAAGGTAAACAACTAAAAGAATAAGCCAAAGCTTAGTGAATACCATTGCATACGCTTATACATACGAAGGAGGGAAAACTTCACAAAGGACTTTCACATGTAGCCAATGGCATCGTCATACCATCACTTGCATACTCACCTTTGTGCTAACAACTCATATATGGATCCATATAAGCTAACCAATGAGACTATCGGGATTCTTAGGCCCCGGAGGTTCTTAGGCCTCTTCTCAAAACAACTATCGGATTCTTAGGCCCCGGAGGTTCTTAGGCCTCTTCTCAAAACAACTATCGGGATTCTTAGGCCCCGGAGGTTCTTAGGCCTCAACAATACTATGCCCCATATGGGCCTGACGCCGAATCAATTACCACCCATGGATAAACTCATTTCAACATGATGTGGTCAATTGACCCAACGTATATATAATCGTATGCAAGAGTACTCACCTCCTTCGCGACAACCAAATCCATGATGACCATCTAACAATCATAATGCTTTTCACCTAGCAATAATTCACAATTTACACATATAAGGTCATCAAGCTCAATTATCCCAAACACAAGGCCAACAAGCCATACATTACTACCTTTACTAGCATTTCAATGCCCAACCCAACTTTTACAATCTTATAATAATCTTGGGTTGGTTCACATAACATGTACTTCTTATATCATTTTCAATTGGCCAAGAGTTACTTTCATATCAAAATCGTCATTTTCATATTTGACCTAGCAGACTTCAAACAAGCATAACTCAAGTTCTACTTACTCTTTTAACATGATTCCAGTGGCCAAATTTACATGACACATATACCTACCTTTTATCTTTAGTGACCAATATGTGAATTGTCCTTCAAAGGTGGCTTCTGGTCGTTTTAAAAACCAAAACTGCTGCTGTTAAACAGCTTTGACCTTACTGAATTCAAATGACCATAACTTGAGTTCTACACAATATTTTGACCTCATTCTAGTGGCCACTTCTTCTTAACACATTTTAGCACATTTTATCTTCAGTGACCAACACAAGATTTGACTCATATACGTGAGTTTTACTCGTTTTAAAAAACTGACACAGAATCATTTTTGCTGAAAGATCAGCATGACGCTACTGAATTCAAAAGTTCATAACTGGAGTTCTACTTCGTGTTTTTAACCCATTTCAGTGGCAAAATTTAACTAACACAATAAGCTACATTTTATTTTTAGGACTCAACAAGTGAAAACTCTGACATGGGGGTGTTTAACTCGTTTCAAATTCAGGGACAGAATCTGTCCAGTTTCTGTTCTTACTTCCATTCATCAAAGTCTATCATGCAACCCAATTAAAACCCTAAATTTGATTAAATTACAAGAACCCTAACTTGTATTATAGGAATTAAGTCAATATAAAGAAAAACCCCCAATTTCTCAATTATAATTAGTTACATGAACCCTAATTTCTAAAGGAAATCAAGAATTAGGTTAAAGGAAAAATCATTACCTTCAAGATTAGGAATTGAATTTAGAATGAAATCACAATTGTCTTCTCCTTTCTTCTTCCTAATTTCGGCCACCACCACCACACTTAACCCTCACTTTTTAATTTCTTAGATGATGGAAGATTATTATTATGATTAATCTTTGAAGAATTTCTTGAATTACTTGGAGAATTAGAATTTAGTTAGGATGAGAATTGTGAAGAACTTTGTAGAAGAAGAAGAAGAATGGTGGAGGAAATATGAGTCATAAGAAGAAAATTGGCTGGCACTTCCTATGAGTGCCACGCCCCAAATCAATTTTTGTGGGTAAATTTATCCGCTATCCGTTAAAGTTCTAACTAAATTAACCCCAAATTCAAAAATAAAATACTAGGAAACTATTTTAATGTCGAAACTATAATAAAGGTTAATTTTCATTGGTCTTAAAAATTTTAGGATGTTACATATGGTTATTTAAGGGTTGGAGGATCTATGTTTTAAGTTATTTCACTAAGGGTATTAAAGGTATATAAGTGAAAATGTTTAAATTAGTGAATAAAGAAAATGAGTAATATGGTCATTTCAAAGTCTTAATTACTTAAAAGGAGGGGGCAGTTTGCTTTATATAGTAGCATAGATATAGATATATGTATTTAATTCATATAACTAAAAATAGACATAATCCATACATTATAACACATGTTTTCCACTAAAAATGTCTTTTCATTATCTCTACCTTTGATCTTGATACATGTCTTGATCTTTCTTTTACGTCTATAGGCATGAAAATTAGACACATTAATCATTTTTTTAAATTAGTATAGTATAGATAATAATAATAATAATAAAGTGGTGGTAACTCGGTAACTCGTAACTAGTAAGTCTCGTAAGGCCCATTTTTAGAGGAAACAAAGAAAAACATATTTAGAGGCTCTCTGGGCCTGTATAGATGGGCGATGGCCCTGTTATTCCCATAAGGCCCATCATTTCCCCGAAAACACAAATACGTTTTTCCGGCCACCGGCAGCTCTCACCTTAACCTCACACTGCCTCTTCTTTCTCATCTCGCAACCGCCAATTTTTAAGGTCATTTTTCAAATTAGCAGTTGCCCATTTGATCATATATATATATATATATATATAAGGCTTATATTTGTATCATCACATGATTATAATTCTTGTGATTTCATAGCAGCTCAAGCAAGATACAAACTTTAACAATCTTTTCTACTAATATGCAAATACCCATGTGCTTATTTTGCTTTTTATTGCTAGTTTCATGATATTTTTTTGGGTATAAGTTTCAAGTAAAAATGTTTTTTGCGGCCAAAACATCTTAAGAACCTCTGACATCTTATTTGGTCATATCTTTTTCAGATAAAAAGCCGTTTGTGTTTTCATTTCAGGTTTGTTTTCTTGGTTTTGTATTAAAAAAAAAAAACAAGCCGAAAAGTTATCATTTTTAGTGATTGTTTGATTTTTGTAGGTTCACAAGATTTTTTGATAATTGTTTGTTTTAGTGTGTCTGGTTGCGTAAATTAGTCAGTTGTTAACAGCAGATGGATGATGTTACTGTTTTTGTTATCGGTGCTATCCTAAGATCATAGAAGCAATGCTGCAGAAAAAGATTTGTTGCAATGTAGCTCCATAAGAACCATAAATAAAAAGACTTAAAATATTAGCAAAAATAGAGATTTTAGGCGTTTTCATGGTTTTGGTCGTATAAAGATATATTGTAATTATTATTTTATCACATGTATCAAGTTTTTAGTAACAGGTCACTATATACGGTGACTTGTATTTGACAATTCCGTCACTCTGATGTGTTCATTTGCGTGTTTTATTTTGCTCTATGTTTTATCACAGTAGATGTTAGTAGCTTTAGATATAAATATGTTATTGCAGTAGCTTTTATGATTGATTATATATGTATATACTAGTTAATAGCTCGATGTTAATAATAGTCTTATATGATGTAAATAATGATTTGCAGTTTACCGAAATGATGTTTTCTAGAGGTGCAAAAAAGTCGATTGAGGTTTTATGCAGGCGAGTGAGTACGCCTATAAATTCTAGATATGGATACTTAACACTAACATATAGAGAAAACTTCATTTCTGAACCAAAAAGGAATGAAGCACATTGTACACTTGTGAGAAAGTATTCAACCGAGGTTTCGCCTTCGGATCATATGGGTCTCATTAAAAAGTTGAGAGAAAGAACTAGTGCTCCTATCAAAGATGTCAAGTCTGCTCTTGTTGATTGCAATTGGGATTTAGGTAAATTTTCTGTTTCTTTTTGTTGTGCTGCTATAAAGTTTTTGTTGCTAATTGCATAGAAAAATACTGACTTTACTTTCATTTATATTCTAAAAGACATCAAATACTGGGTAATAGTAAATCACATGTAGATGCAGAGTTACAATTTTCACGTACACCCACTTACCCAAATGTAATTTCTATTTACTAATTAGCCCTTATAGCATATTTATGATGTTTTGCTGCTAAATATGATATGTCGATTATAGATGCTGCTCAAAAGGAACTGAGGAAAAGGGGAATTGTTCTTGCATCAAAAAAGTCGGCTCGTACTGCAGCTGAGGGTTTGCTTGCTTTGGCGCAGAATGACACCAAGGCTGTTGTTATTGAACTTAACTGTGAAACTGATTTTGTTGCAAGAAATGAAATATTTCAAAACCTGGTTAGTCTCACTAAACTCATACTGTATATTAAAACAGATTCGGTTTTTGATCAATTGTTAGCACACGGTTATCCTTCAGGCTTTATCTCTGGCCAAGTTGGCACTATCTGCTGAAACTTCAGGACATATAACAGGTGCCATCCCTTTTGGACTTCAGACTTTGGAGGTAAGACATCCGAGGGTCAATATACTATACTTCAGTTTTATACTCCCTATATTTTATGAAGTTGAAGTGTTGAACATTTGACAGCCTGACAGGACACGTGGTTTAGTAAATTTGTAAATTGTTGAAAATATAATTTTCATCGGATAAGAATTATCATGACAATCAAATGATAGCATTGACTGTAGATCCTAAATTTGCTTAAACGGAAAATCTTATATTTATCAGACCTTTACATAATGAATTCCGTTGCAACTTATAAGAACAAGTATGGTTAGGTTGAATAAATATTAATTTATGGGCGTTAGTACTTCGTGGAAACATAGTTAGGTTGAAAAATATGGTTAGGTTGAATATATATCAAGTAGTATGAAAAGTTGCAACTAATAAGTACTTCATGGAAACATGGTAGTTTTTTAACCAAGAAAGAAACTATGTTTTTTTCTTAGCAATTGCAAACTTTCCAATTATACAAAATATCTCTCTTGAACATATATTGAATACAGCTTGGATATGGGTTAGGTTATAGTTTATGAATATAGAAGCTAAAAGAGTGTGGTGGTGCGTTAGGTTATAGTTTATACATTCAACCACATCATGATTTCTTCCGCGACTTTGAAATGCATAATGTATAAATTGGTGCATGGTTAAGTAACGCTAAGTTATACGTTTGTGGCGAAGTAATGCATAATGTCTAGGTTTTAGTTCAAAGATAGATAGAACTAAATTGAGCAGAGAAATTCTCAGTCTTTTGTTGTTGGAACTTCAAAATAAAATGACTTTAGATAGAATGGTAGAAATTACTTCTCGTGACAGTTTCGAGTTTAAGTCTAATTGGGGAATAAGAAAACATGTTTTAGATCCTCATTATCATACAATTTCGGAATAACACAACATGTTTAATCTGCGCAGGATTTGAAGATCAGTTTTGACCATCCCAAATTAAGCGGAGAAACAACAGTTCAAAATGCAATTGCAGAAGTGGCTGCTATGATGGGTGAAAATGTAAAACTTAGAAGGGGTTTTGCAATGTCCATGTCTAAGCATGGTTTAATGTCTACATATCTTCACACTTCTCCCCAGCCTGGTATGATTCTTCCAATTGGTTTTTTTCCATGATAAGTTGATAACATATTATTTCGTAAAAGTCCTGGATTTATTCGAGAAATTCGGCTAATGATTTAAAAGTGAATCTTCAATGCTTTATTATATAGGATTGGGACGTATTGCTGGAATCTTGTCACTTGAAGTTGAGGATGAAAATGCTTCATTGGATGCTGTTCAACGTGTTGGTTCGGAATTGGCCATGCATGTGGTGGCTGCAAAGCCTCTAGTTTTAACCAAGGAACTCGTTTCTTCTGACGCAGTCCAGAATGAACGTGAGATTCTAAAATCTCAGGTGAAGTTTTGTTTAAAAAGAAAACATACTTTTTTTTACTTGCCGAATATATGGCCTGCTAAACGATCGTTTAATGGTGTTTTGGGTAGGCTGAAAGTTCGGGTAGGCCCCAGGCAGCAATAGAAAAGATGGTTGAAGGTCGATTAAGGAAATATTTTGAGGAAGTTGTTCTAATGGAGCAAAAATTTATCGTGAATGACACTATTAATGTGAAGGTATGTGGGCATCTTAATTTGTGTTTGTATATCAATTAGAGGTGGCAGAATGGGTGGGTCAGGCCGGCAAGGCAACAGATCAAAGCAGGTAATTTTTGTACAAGTCAAAATGCATCGAGTTGGTTGACCCAAAACACATTCATTCCAAAAGTATATTATTACAATGTTAATCGAATTAGCTACAGAAAGGGATTTAGGAGATCAACCATACAGTTAAAGAGGCTGTTGACCTTTATCCCTTTTTAACTAAGTTTCTAGAGTTGGCCAATTGATCCTTTGGAGAAACGTGTCAACCCATGTTAAGTACATGGGTCGAGCTTGCTACCTGTAATTAATATCATAGTAAATATGGCTGAATTTTTTAATATCTGAATATCTTGCAGACACTCTTAAGCGAACTATCCAAGGAAATTGGATCCCCTGTGAAAATTGGAAACTTTTTAAGAGTGGAAGTTGGAGAAGGACTTCAGAGGTAAGAAACAAAAACTATATAGCTGCCTTATCGTTTCTACAACAAAGCTTTTTTGTGTAAATACAAGTCAAGTAATGAAAAGAGGTGAAAATCCCCGAATAACTAATAGATGAATAAGACTGGGGAATTTGGCCCGGCTTTAGAAAGCATGCTTTTTTTATTAATAGTTTACATGGCATATATGAGAACTACGATATATGTTTAAATGTGTCATCTATTATCTCTGTATGTTGACAATGACAATGGGTTTTTTTCTCTCCTTTAGTTTCGTATTTTGGAACATATAAAGGTATTAACAACCAACAGCCAAGTATTATGTACAAGATTGCTAATTTCCCTCTTCGATTTTCTATACATGCCCATGCTATGTTGGCTCTAATTCGTAATACTTTGATACTTTTACTTGCAGGGCCGATGCTCCTGAAGCTTTAGCACAAGCAGCATGATGCGGTGATCTCATTTATCTTATTCTTGTTGGTTAATTATAATGTGCATGTACATTTAGCTCAGATTTTTGCTTTCAGATGCTGAGAATTTACATGAATTTTGCAGATCTCTAGTGTAAGAATTGTAACAGGGTTTCAATAAACCTTAGCATGTCATAAATATTGTTACCAATTAATTTATAATAGTCCGAATAAACTCTGCACATGATATTACATAAATGAATAGAGTCTAGTGGAATTTAAGGCTGGTCAAGACATTGTTGTTGACTGGGTCGGCCAAATGGTCCAAAAGGTTCTGAAATGGTCCAACACCTGTGACCAGTCCCTGAATGAAATAACCTAAAATAGCTAACATAGCCAATCTACCGTTCTTGATTTCCTTTAGCTTCAACTCGTTCATCGACTTTTCATCTTTCCCGAAACCAAGTGGGTTGAAGAATGGGCCACCTGGGTATGCTGGGTTGCCCGACCCTGAAAACCCTTTCTCAAGCCCCAAGAAGTATTGTTTCCCCATTGACCCGGGGTTGTACCAGTCTTGGAGTCTTCGGTGCTCTGCAAAACCCATGAGTGCCATTTCTAACACGAATAGGGTGAATGGGTCAGCCCAGTAGCTGTATGTGCCTGCTGGGGGGATAACACCGGTCTGGAACCAGGGGAGGGCTGTCTCTGGTGGAATGAGTCCAAGTTTTCCTAGAATCTCAGGTGCAATGGCTCCGGCTGCACCTAGCATGGCAAATCGTCCGTTGATAGTTTCTCCATAGGCTAGCCATTTGGGCTCAATGAATCCTCCAGTGCCTTCTGGGTCTGAGAGACCAAGTGGGTCAAAACCGAAGTCACCTGGGAGACTGCATTAGAAAGTTGTAGATTTAGTTCAGGAAGAAAACAATAATATGAATGTAGAACTCATATACTTGATACTGGAAATACAATGACGATGAGACACCAAAAGAGAACTATGGTGAGAGGCTATATTTTTCTATCCGTTAATACAATGTATCTTGTTTTTGCGTCTAGTCACACCAACTAAATAAGATCTACACTGTTGGAGCCACTGAAGGATAACCTGAAAGTCCTATCTCCTATAGGTGAATCCCTCCCTGGGTATATCCTAGTAACTTATTAAGGTATATGATTATATGATTATAGAGCCATAGAGGTGACATGATTGGCGGATTGGGCTGGTTGTGTAACGGGTAGTTTTCATGTGGGTCAAAACAGGTGGGGTTGTGTCGACCTTCCACATCTTGGTTTCTTTTTCTTTAACTTGTTCTACCCAATTGATGTGTTCCCTGTAGCTATTTTTCTGATATGACCGCTTGAGATTATACATAACCCAAAAAAATCGTTCTATCTATAAGTACAGAACTTGCCATTGCCGCATTTACACCTCATGACCTCAATGAACAGATAATGGAAGTTCAAGAATGCTTTCCATATTTTTTAGGTCAAAGAATTACCTGCCATCTAGGTATGAGAGGGATTGCTTGGATGCAAACCATAGTTGTCTGTTTGCTCCTTGCTGGTATACGAAAAAACATATGTCAAGTACTCATCACGCAAAACAAAAAAAACAGACACCAGACATCCAGTATATGTGAGCACGTGAATGTCACTGGGTAAACATTATGGGGTGACCCTGGAATAATGTATGGAAATGGTCATGGGGATACCCCGGTTATAACCGCCTATATATGAGTCAAACACTTGTCTTCCCCGGGTAACTAGGACAGGGTAAACATCATTCGTTTGTTGAGAAAGAGATTACGGATTACCTTAACAGGGGGAGTAGCAGCAGCTTTAACAACAAATGAGACCTTTTTTGATAAGGTTTGTAGTGGTTTTCCACTCAAGATTTGCCTACCGGTCTCAACTGATGAGGTGAGAGATGATGATATCATCGCTTGTGTTGCCATATTTTTTTTTTTTTGAAGTCTTAAAGCTGCAAATGGTTAGCTGCTACTTTCAATGGCACAGGGCTCATACATAAAAGGAAGGCCAAACCAGAAACCAAGTGTGTGGGGACTGGTGGTGCAGTCTACTTGTGGTTGGTTGAACTTGGAGATCAGGTTCACCAATAGGGGTTGTACATCTGGCATTATTCCTTAAGATAATATGTCTTTTTGCTTTGTTGGATATTATTTAACACTAGGATGGCCTTAGATTGCCTTTCAAGATCTTGTTGAAATTTTTACTATGTTTGATTGGTCATTCTTTCTGGATGATGATGAGTAACCCTACACATCTATCCAAAATACATGAAAACATCAAACGTTTACATCGACAAATTATTAGTTATTGATAATCACCGAAACACGTTTTTTAGAACGTCACTATAAAAGGGTATTGTGACGTTGATTTATCAACAACTAATCTTTGCCCTAAACAGATTAGGAAAAAACACTGACGTTTATCTAGCAACCCATTCAATGATTAGAACTCTCCAAATTCAGAAGGAAAAGAAAACCTTGAGAGGGTTCAATAGAACAGAAATATGAAAACTGTAGCATAATACACCAATTTTCATGGATTCGTGTTTAACTCTATAATGAGTGGAACCATCATAATAGTTTAAACTGGTCATGACATTTCAATAAATAATCATAGTGTGGTCATTTGGTATAATTACAAGACCACTTTAAACCTAATGTGGCTTGGTGCAGGTTTATGCTACATTTTATGACTGACTTGTGGGAACTTGTAGGTTCATTGTAAACATCGGTGCTATGAAATATGAACCAACTGGCTGTTTTCAACCTTTACACTGATGTACCTGCCATTCCTCAGACAGATCTCACTCAGTAGGAGATGTTCTAGCACTTGCCACGAATGAAAAGTTGTTTGGGCATGGCAAGTTATCTTTTGCAAGTAAAATGATCTAAGTCATCGTTTGCAAGTAAAATAATTTATGCCCAAATGAGCATGATTATTCAGAACCTGTGTTAACCATATCAGACAAACATACGCTAAATTGTTGTACTTCAAATTCAAACCATTTTACTAGACAACAAAGGCGAGATCACACTCCATTACATAACATCCAAAACATAGATATAATCATTAGATCCAAATTTCACACATTCATACTCCAGTTGGTGTCCCCTTGTTACAAGATCATTTGATTGCACTAAACATACTCAAGAATAACACTGCAAGCCCCTTCACAAGTGTGTTCTTCAACGAGCTTCATATTGAACAACTGCAGCACATAAAACCAATAAGAATAGGTATATGGATATATATGTGAAGGAGATTACATCAAGCTAAATTTATAGAAAAGCAAGCATTAGTATTAACATTAACATCTCTAAATGTTGTGCTTCTGATATGACATAAAAAAATTTCATTATTGAAGCTGGGAAATATGGAAATATATTTAGTTGAAAAGGGATTGTTTGTAGGACAAACAACCAGCAAGTTTACAAGAGCTATTGACGTGTAAAGGTGACTGAATATGTGATGCCATGGCAATTATCTGCTCCAGGATGATGATGATGATGGGACTCGTATTAAAGACGATTGTGATCATTAGTCATTACTTCAATATAACGATCTTGTGACAGCATTCATATATGGTAAAGACAGAACTATTTGCAACACTAGGTTACAAGTATTAGTCATCATTTGAGTTATGTCATGTAAAATTTATAAGCAAGCATATGATAACGAAAATTCATAAGCAGTGTTGTAAAACTCGGACAACTTGGCCGAGTACTGGGGGAGGAATCGCAATCCGGGAACCAGCCGAGGCCATTTTCCAATACTCAGTCAAAGGGTCAAACTCGGAAAAACTCGGTCAACTCAGATCCAACTCAGTCAAAGCCAGTCTATTTTTTTTTTTTTCTAATTTAAAAGATTTGAAGTATTTGAAGGATTATGTTAATGTTTCTAAACAATTATTATGTATGTTCTAGTCTATATCTATACATATAGTGTCAAATTATATTATTACTTTTATAAAGAAAATTCCAATCCAAGTACTACCCCAGACCCTAGTACTCCCCCCGAGTAGCCGATTACGCTTGAAAATTTTCACCACCGAGGAGAGTCAGAGTTGTGACTTTCCCAACCTTGTTCATGTAAGATAACGTTATTGATAAAACAAAATCATCAGCTCAACTCTAGCTCTAGCAAATATCCCATCGACATTCCACAAATCTTGTTATAATCCAGCATTTGACAATTGAAGTATATCTTTGTAAAACTAAAGATGGGCATTCACAAGTAAGGTTCTAAGGGCTTATAAATTATAGGTTTCTATTACATGTATCGTCACTGCCATATAATTAAACCGATCCAACGTCACCAATTTACAAAGACCAGATACATATAGTAGCAAGACATCACATATTTGATACATTTTTAATGCACTAACCCCTAATTTCCATGACATTTAACACTTCTACATATATTACTCATTCGCAACAACATAAACGGGGACATGGAAAAACAATCACCACGTTCTCGAAAACTAACTAAAGCAAGCAAAAAATGGTTTTACAAGATCAAGATATCATAAGAATAGAACCCAAACAGATATATATATACAGGGAAAAGATAAATTGAGTCCAGCTTATTTTGAGTCTAATTTGAGTCCATTGATTTTCTTCCATCTCCTCAAATTCCAACCACCTCCTACCACCACCACCATCATCTCCAACCACCACCATAATTTTCCGGCGACAGAGACCACCGCCACACCCTTTTTGGACTCAAATTAAGCTGGACTCAATTTATCTCACCCCTATATATATATATATATATATAATACCTTTTTGGTACGCTTTTTGTAAAGAATACGATAACCGCATTCTCGGCACTGAATTACATCACCAACCTTCAAAGTATTCTCCTGTCCACAATCTATATAACATTTTGTATATTAATAAATAAAATTAAACTTAAAAACAAATACCTACGAATAACAAAAAAACAGTAATTAGGGTTTTGTTTTAATTAACTATTTTGATTTTGATTTGAAGGAAATAGGATAAAAAAGAACCTCCGCAAATATAGGTAACTGGTTCCGGCAGTGCTTGTGCGTTTTGTTGATCCATTTCTTCAAATTTGATTGATTGATTGATTGGATGATAATCGCCGGCCGACGACAAGGGATTTTGGTACGAGGGGTTTTACACTTTAATTTGGGTGCTATGAATTTGTGGAGTATTAGGGGGTGATCTGTACAATTAGTATAACTTTTGAATATTCTTTAACCTTTATTAAAGTGGGCATCTATTTACATCTTATTTTTTTCCCCTTACATACACTTTTTTTTTTATGTAATAAGTATGTACTGTATTATTAATTTTACATTAAGAGGTGTATTTTAGATTAAGGAGGTGGAAACAAGAGCACCTCTTTAAAAAAACTTTGAGTGAAATTTTTATATATTCGTTTGTTTTTTGCTTTATACGGTATAGTCAATATTTTTATTTGTTTTCACAATTAATCATATGGCGCAAGACGATTCCACATATCGAGGTCGGAATGGGATTGGGTTTTTTCACGTCAGGATTAAAGGCTTAGCCGCCTGACTCACTCCGGATCTGGATACGTACTCGCGTGATCAAGCGATGGGGTGAACAAGAATTGGGGATCGGATGCGGGCGAAATTCCCGACAATGGCTGAGATGTTAAAAAAAAGTTCATTGTCAGTTTCAAAAAGTCGACGACTGAAATCGTAATTTTGGATTCCAAGAGGGAGGACCATAGGTTTTCGATAGAAACAGGTAGAAAACTTAAGTTTTTTTGATATATGAACTACGGTTTACTTTTATATATTCTTTGTTTTTTTTTTCCCCTTACATACACTTTTTTTTTTATGTAATAAGTATGTACTGTATTATTAATTTTACATTAAGAGGTGTATTTTAGATTAAGGAGGTGGAAACAAGAGCACCTCTTTAAAAAAACTTTGAGTGAAATTTTTATATATTCGTTTGTTTTTTGCTTTATACGGTATAGTATAACTTATATTGACATACGCTACTTACAATTAATATCGACGTACGCTACATACACATGAGTTTTTTAAATATTGCTATATATCATTTTGTTTATACGATTTTTGGCAGATTCCGTTTTTATTTTCCGTTTAGATTTTTACTTTTTTTTTTCCTTTTAATTTGTGTTTTTTTAATTACACTTTTTTTTTTATGTAATAAGTATGTACTGTATTATTAATTTTACATTAAGAGGTGTATTTTAGATTAAGGAGGTGGAAACAAGAGCACCTCTTTAAAAAAACTTTGAGTGAAATTTTTATATATTCGTTTGTTTTCTACAATTAATTCCGAGATATGAGTATAACTTATATTGACATACGCTACTTACAATTAATATCGACGTACGCTACATACACATGAGTTTTTTAAATATTGCTATATATCATTTTGTTTATACGATTTTTGGCAGATTCCGTTTTTATTTTCCGTTTAGATTTTTACTTTTTTTTTTATGTAATAAGTATGTACTGTATTATTAATTTTACATTAAGAGGTGTATTTTAGATTAAGGAGGTGGAAACAAGAGCACCTCTTTAAAAAAACTTTGAGTGAAATTTTTATATATTCGTTTGTTTTCTACAATTAATTCCGAGATATGAGTATAACTTATATTGACATACGCTACTTACAATTAATATCGACGTACGCTACATACACATGAGTTTTTTAAATATTGCTATATATCATTTTGTTTATACGATTTTTGGCAGATTCCGTTTTTATTTTCCGTTTAGATTTTTACTTTTTTTTTTCCTTTTAATTTGTGTTTTGAAATAAAGTTAATACATGTTATCTCATATGATCGTATATGACAATTTTTATGACAAGTTAACATAATGTAAATAACTTGGCATAATATTTAAGTGACATGTGTTTTTTACTCTTTTTTTTTTTAAACCAAAAATCAAAATAAGAACCAAGTTCTGAAGAAATAACAAGGAAAAGAAATAAAGAAGCTAAAATTAAACAAAACATACTAGTCACAAATCTCAGTGCCAGTTTAGCTTCACCCAGCCTCAATCTGAGCCAATTTCACTTGTCTAGAACCAAATCTACACCGACTATATAAAACTAGCATCGTACTCGCGCAATGCGACGGTTGTCGTCGCGGCGACGGTGTGGTGGCGGGGGCAACTGTTGGTGACGGAGGCAGTGTCCAGTGGTGTATTTTTTTGATATAAAATTGATGTAAAGAATTAATAAAAATATTTTGAAAAATAAAGGATTAATAGTGTAATTTAATTAAGAGGTTATAAGTGAAAATATTACACAAGTTTCAACATTTCCAAAAATAAGGAGTTATTTTTGTATATAAAAGTATAGATAAAAAGAAGGCCATATCGGATACGAAGATACCATGGGTATGTACGTTTGTATCACGTAATATTTAAGTGACATGTGTCTCTTTTAAACCAGAAATCAAAATGAGAACCAAGTTCTGAAGAAATAAAAAGGGGAAAAAAAACGAGGCTAAAATTAAACAAAACATACTAATCCTAAATCCCAATACCAGTTTAGCTTCACCCAGCCTTAATGTAAGCCAATTTCACTAGTCTAGGACCAAATCTACACTGACTATATAATAAGAAGGCCATATCGGATACGAAGATACCATGGTATGTATGTTTGTATCATTATATTAGGTAAATACACTGTAAATGACAGGTACAAGTTTATTGTATAAAGTTCAAGCATACTTTTTTGCTTGGCCCCAGTATAATGGCATTTAATAATTCAACAATCTTACATTTAAAGGTAAGCAGATTACACAAGAATGCCAAAAAAAGAAACTAGGTTTCATAGTGCAGTTACGAGATTCATTGATACCGGATTCAAGAGATGAAATTCATTGACAAATTCATCACCAAAGGATTCATGTTCTGGGTTTATCCAGTTCTATGCATCATTTTCATTGTTTTTCGTTACAAAGTCTGGGGGAACAACAGGTATAATGAATGAACATAAAAAACTAATGAACTCACTATTGAAACGATTTCTATATGTAGCTGGCATCGAAAAGATAATGCATGTGTCTCTAGCGTCTTACAACATCATTATCTTATCTATAAAAGATTCCATATCTATCTGCAAGTCTAAGGCGTTTAAATTAACGCGTTATTATAGAATGCTATAAGCAACGAGGGAAGAAAATAAAGTTGAACCGAAGAAAAGGGTAATATTAACCATTTGATTCACTGTTATCAGGGTTTAGACACATACTAGATCTCCATGGAAATGGCTGTTTTTAAACTGCTTGAAGCAGCTGCACATTTGGGAACGCTTGATGGAGATCACAGGAAACAAGCATACTGCAATGCAAATCTGCATATGATATGACCAATTAAACTATAGGAGGCAAAACAAGTGGGTTGAAAACAAGTCAAAATGATTTCTCGGCCACGTTCAAAAGGGGCGGACCAGGTTAGCCATCTAACATTACATTTTTCTTTATTTGATACTGTACTTTACTATGATCAATATACAGATTACGATACAAATTTTCTGTTAGAATTAACGAGGTTATACCATGGCTCCTTATAGTTAAGGTTTCCTTCTAATGTTTAAAACGTTCTACCCATTAGTATACGATAAGGCCCAAATCAATCCACTTTCAAAACTGTAGCTTTCGCACAACTAAAATCTTATGGTAGGAGGAATCATCAAATTGACACAAAAAAAAAATTGAGATTTGTTCTTACTGAACGGTGATGATTTCAATTCTGCCCGCGGCTTCTGCTGACAGAGTGTCGCGACATGTGCTTTCGACCGGAAAGTTGGCGTTCATCCTGCAAAAACTTGTCTGGTTACCAATCCATTCAACATGCAGAATACAAGTGATCAACACTTTCTTTTTAAACAAGCAACATTTTTGCAAATATATAAAAAGAACAAACTCCAATCTATAGACATGGTAGAGGTTGCGTTTCATTTTGGAACATCAGCCCAAGTCAAATGGTCAGCTCATGTGTTTCTCACAAACCCCTTTTGTAAACTACAAGTAGTATACAACAATATTTAGTAGTAAACCATATTTGGTTATCTAAAGCAACGTGTTTTCACGCATCTTTCCTGCGTTCAGAAAGATATAATAATAAACATTATAGAAACTTGTTTTCAAGAAAGGAACCAGAAAGCCAAACGCAAGATCTGGCCAAATGATCCCTATAGACTCCTAGAGTGATGTTTTAGCCACTTTCAGCCACTCAGTTCTTTTTTCTTAGTTTGTTTCAGTATCTAGATATGAAGCACAATCATTTGAAATTAGAGATACATGTCAAACAGATTGAATGCCGCCTGAAGTGTTTCGTTAATACACACAATCTCTTGTGGATCCACTTTAACTAAACCGATTTTATAATATTACAGTTTTCACAATCACATCTAACACATTAATCAATGATAATGTTAAATAAATTAAACAGAAAAATAGCAAGGATAATATGACATTAGTTCATAAAGTGTTGACCTAAACTAGGAACTTGTATAATAAAGTTCTATGCATTTACATATAACCTTATGAACTTGCAAGATAGAAATGCCGCACCTTGAACAACGAAGCAGCAGATTCGGATTCAACGGTTTGATTTGCATCAAGAGTTTGGAAGCCATCCAAAGCATCTACGGTCAGCTGCCAGCCACAAAGAGCTAAAACAGCAGCACTGGAACTGGAGCCATCACTTTTGCTAACACCAGCAGCAGCAACATTCCCATTTACCCAAGGACAGAAAAAATTATGATGCTTGATTGGATCAAATTCCACCGGGTCTTCAAAATTACTTTCACCCTTTGGTGGATCTATACAAAACACCATAACCAGTTTAACTACCTACCAACACACTTGAATAAAGTAAAACAAAAAATATAGGTGGCAATATCCCATTGATGGATAAAGACATATGGGAAAACCTAAAAATATTAGCTAAAATAGAACAAGTCAAGCAATTTTTTTATTTTTTGAAAAGCCAAGCAAGTGTACTCACAATGCATACAACCTCCAGTACCACTGTATTTGAAAAACTAGATTTTCGTTGTATCAATAAAAATATCATAAAAATTTTTGGAATGAGAGGGAAAGACAAAAAAGTATTTTGCAGTTGGTTCAAGACGTTTTAACCAATTACTCAATCTGCCCACTTGGCCATCTCTAGTAAAAAAAAGATGACATGTGGGTAAGTACGGAAACGATAGTCATGTCTATAAGACATTACCAGAACTCAGAGACAGCAACACAGTAGACTAAAAGACGATATACATCCACTAGGATCAACTAGATACAGATAAGTGCAAGTAAATGGTTGTGTGTGCTGTATACAGGTGGTAGTTTGCCATTAACTAACTAACGGGTCAATATGGGCTATGTTTTATCTCGTACAGTTCATAAGGGTAAAAGTTAGCTAAAAAAGGGGTCAAAACGCATAAAATATCCTAATCTATATTATTCAAAACTATAGGAATGATTTGACTTTATTAATCATATTTAACACAATCAATGTATTCTGAAATTAAAAATGCTTGGACAAAAAGTATTTTGAGTCAACCGTACCCGTTTTGAACTGTACCAAAAGATAACTATTTTTGACCGTTTCCTACCCGCATGCCAGTTCTAGTCATGTGTAGATATACAAAAAGAGGGAGAGGGTGTATGTGTTTAAAAAATAATAAAGATAGCACAGCACCTACCTATCCCATTGGCAACTGGATAACTTGTGAATCCACATTCACCAGTAGGAGATGACTTCGCCGCCTGTGTCACCTCATCCTTGGATACTTCAATGCCAGAACATAAAACCGCATTGCAAGATACAGATGGGTGGGTACTGTGCACATTGGCCAACGTGTTCATGTTACTAGTCTTCTCACCACTTACAACAGATTCTGCCTTAGCAGAACCCACTATTTTTGACCCACTGTCCTCTCTTCCTACTGACCTCGACAACAAATCTTGATCCATTTCTTCTGGAACAAAATCACCCATCACCCCAGGATCTGCAGCAAATTCACTATTTTGTCCTTGGTTTTCCGTCACTTCAGCCACTGGCTCCATGTCCCCAACAACACTTTCTGTCCTATGAACAGAAGCATCAGCCCCATGGATCTCAGCTTCATGACTAGCAACCATTCCAACACTTCCTCCACTGATAGCAAGACTAAGTCCCTCCCTCCGTTGACCGGTGGTGGTATCAGTATTTAATACTTCATCATCATTGGTACTGCTAAGCCCGGCCTCACCAGGGGCCCGAACCAAAGCAGGACAAATACTCTGTTGAGCTTGATTACTAAAGTTCAAATCAGACATCTCATTTAGATCAGGACTCTTGAATGCTGACACAGATGGATAATTGGTCTCATCGACATCTACAGGATGATTTTCAACGCTTTCCATCGAATCATCATCTTCCCCATTATAAATAGTATCCATTGCAATAACAGAGGAAGCACGCGCTGAATCTAAGGTGGATGGATGAAATGGAGCATCTCGTTCGATATCAAAATATAGAGTCTGGCTCGGACCTGCACCAGATGAATCTCTTCTACGTGATTCAAAAACTTGAGACTCACGCTCACAAGGACGTTTAGAATTAGAAGGACCAGATGACTGTTTGCTATCATTTACTTCATCTCCATCACGGTCAATGACAACACCTTCAACACTATCCGCTTGCATCATAACGTGTGGTGGCCTGTCAACGGTGCTCCCACCTTCATCCAAATTCCGCTTCCGGGTACTGGGACCTCGGGACTCATACGATACTGCCCGGTCACCAACTTCACTACTGGCAGGCTGCCCGATAACGAGATCTTTCCCTATATTTGCATCTTGGTATTGTTCATGCATCGCACTTTTAAGAATATTTCCACCAGAAAATCCACCGCCCATTGTAAGATCTAATTCTACCCCAATATTTGACATCGATTTTCCCTCCCCTGTGGTTGCTGCTTCATCAAGATCATTTTGGTCTTTCTCAATGCCATCAGTGGCACCCCATCCATTAATTCCACTGGCTGCACTTGCTCCGCGAGTTAGGGCCATTTTTTTGCTTGTTTCAGGAACATCATTAATATTAGGAGCAAAACGAGCAGGGCGATTAACTGTCAAGAAGTCCAAAATTCTGACCGTGGCCCCACATAAACTACAGTCGAGCAAAGGAGATCTCGGTAATTGTTCATTCTTTACGGGACCTTTTTTAGTTGAAGCAGATAATGCTTTCTTGTTAGGAAGTCGAGCTTCTGGAGTGGCACAATCTCTAATGGGGCTGAAAGAACAGCCATTTCTAGCTGATTGAGCAGAATTCTCTTCACAGTCTTGAACATTTGGAAGCCATATTGGCTCCCATCCACAAAGGCTAATCAATTTCTGGGCCTAAAGACAAGTGAAATATAATTTAAGAAAGGAACAGACGAGTGAAGACAATAACTGGAGCTGGCAATTACCCATTTAGACATCAATGGATCAAATGAGCGGAAAGTACCACAAAGTCTACTTTAAAGTATACAAGTACACAACCTCCTAAACTGCTTAATAATTCAGATTATCATTATTGTAGCAACTAGCAATAAAGTTTTTGTAATCAAAATTAACAAATTAAAGTGTATAAAAGAAGTAAAATGGACAAAAATAAGTATTTATAGTACACAACCGATCCATCCTGCAGCAACACGTTTCAACTAGAACCCATCTGACTCGTTACCCAGCCAGACCCACCCATATGACTCGATACCCTGCCAGACCCACCCATCTTGCCACATCTAAAAATAATTACCAACAACATTGGGTTGGGTATTGTTGTTGTTGTAAGTGATTTATGTATCTTACTCGTGAATATATGCATAACACTTCTTCTCTGTTAATCTCCGAACTGGTTGCAATGTCTGCCTTACACCCATATTCCCCAGTGGCAAAAGTATATGGCTGAATCAGAAACCGGTCAATTTCTGGACCTCTAGAGACTCTCATCTGTTCAACGGTTGAAGCAGACACAACCGGAAGATAGAGAAATTGGAACAATCCGTCACAACGGTCCTTATAACCACCTATTAGTGCTGATGGAGGAGTAGGAGGGAACTGCACCAAGCTTTCAGCACAGCTGTTTCCCCTCCAAGGGCAACTGACTTTGTGTCCTTCGTCAAGCTGATTAGCAAATTCTTCTCCGACATTATCGCCTGTTTATAAAGTAAGACAGAGATCAGGAAAATGGTAATATATTCATAGTCTGAATAGAAGCACAATTGCACAAATGTAATGTTGAATGTCAGTCAAAGATTTCAGGTGTCAATTAGCTTGACCTTCTATGGGAGTCCATGAATCTGGTGCAACATATTTGAGGGTGGCTCCACACGACTCGCATTCAATTTTATCAATATCTGCATTTACCCAGCCTCTTCTTGCACAGGCAAGCGAACCAGCAGCCTGCAAGGTAGATTAATTGGCATCAACATATATAATGAATAATTATTGGGACCAATAATTGAATGTGAGTACGTTCTTTATATTATTTCAAGTAAACTACATAACATCCCCTGGAAGTATACCCAAGTTACGAATGTAGACCTGTCAACAGCTAAGTTGGTTTAATACACTTTCCACTCCATAAATATTTTTGTCAATTAGCACATATTATTATTATGTGCCATTTTATTTAAAAATATGTATGTCGTTTCATTTACTATAACAAGATCACTTGTTTAAAACCAACTGTTATCTTTAAGAATGGAATTTTAACTGATCTCGTTCTCCTTCATTTTACACCTCCCACCCATAGCAATCAACACCCATCCACCGTAAATAACCAAGAAAATTAATATAAGATAACCAAACTTGAAAGTGCTCGATATAACAACAATAGTTACTAAACAATTAGAACTTTTTTAACATTATAAAATCTGCCAGAAAAAGTGGAATTAAAATAAAATTAGATAGCTAAACAAATATGACACCATGCAAGGGGAGGGGGATAGAAATTGGAAAGTCCAAAAAAAAAAAAGAAATTCAAAAAACCAGAATAGACCCTTAAGAAGATTTATTGTCTCTCCTACCATTATACCAATGTATGTCTCGAGGCAGTAGGCACATAGATAATATAGGGCACTAATTCTGATTAGAGTTCCAATGATGCATATTCGGCATGTTATACCAGAAAACACAAGAGAAGCAAATAGCAATCGACTCAAACCTTAGGCTTCCCGAACCAATTAGCAGGCTTAAATGTAGACAATCGCCTAAGAAGATCGCCCCTTTCCCATGGTCTACATGAAGGCTGAGATGAGCCATGAGCCGAACCACCGACACCAGTACTCACAGAAATCCACATTGGTTGTGAACCCATTCGAGATAGAGAACCTACTATCGACCCCTGCCCATGACCCAACCAATTTGTGCTGCCAGCATTAGTGGCAATAGCAGGTGATGATGCCCCCGCAGAACTGATAAGAAATACACATAAATTAAACATACGATCCAATAGTTACAGCAAATGAATACACATATACTGATATACATGTAAAAAAAACAAACATCCTTAGCTTAGAAAGCGTGAAAAGTACGCTTTCTCAAACTAACATACAAAACCGGAAATATAAAACACCATCAAGGTGGCCTAGTGTCAGATGTTCTGAAGTTTCAGGTTCGAACCTCCCTAGGAAGGGGGTGATTAGAGAAAGGGTTCGGAAAGACCTCCGGGATACCCAAATTAGGCCACATGTATCTGACTCAAAAGATTCACCCTCCCTGGGTAACCTAAACATCGAAAACCAACTCCATTTATACAAAACCGAATAAACCAGCTTCCCGTTTTCAAAATTTTTGCGCTTGTCCAATTTTTTTAAAAAAGACAGGCTTTTTACACTTTCTACATTAATGACACATCTTATATAACCTTCATCCGTCCGTACGAATACAAAAACAACAATACAAAATCCTGCCAAGAGCAAGTTCCACGGCCGTCCGTACCAATACTATCATAAAAAAAATTCCTAATCCAACACACTCGCACAACGAACAAAACCCAACAAAAAAGTTATCAAATTTGTTTAACTAATACAAGTAATTAAGATGTCCCAATACAAATCTAAGTAGATAGATTCATATCAAGCTGCTAAACCTAAATTTCAGTTATAAATTTATGAACAATATAATAAAAAACTATTTTTTTAAAATAAAAATTGAGCTGAAACTGGAACAAAACAAGCCCCTAAAAATAACTAAACTAAAAGTATTAAATTTAGCAACAATTAGTATAACAGTCTAGGGATTGTTGTTTGTAATTAAATATATATGATATAAATATATGATATATAGATACAGTTAGTGTGTATATATATATATATATATATATATATATATGGAAAATGGGGGGAATGGATGAATGAATTAGGGTTAGGTAACCTGGCAGCGGGAGTGGGGGGAGAATTGCGGAACAGAATTGGGTCTGCCGACGACGAGCTTATTCCTTCTTCTCTCATTTCATTTGCTTCACACAAAAACTCATTGACTATACTTACATCTATCTCTTTTTAATTTTTTTTTTATATTTATATGTATGTATAGGTTTATGAATATGTATCTGATTTTGTGAGTGAGTGTTAGTGGTGTGTGTGTGTGTGTTTTTATTTCACTGAAATTGATGATTATAGGTCGTTAAAATATGAGACTAGAGTCCTGGCTTTCTTGCCACGTGAGATTTTCTAACTTATCTAACTTTTTTTTTGTTTTTTTTTTAAATGAGAAACGTGTATTTATTAAAAAGATTCGATAATATTAAAAGTATATTTAGTTGAAAGTTTAGAAAACATAAAAAGTTATTCATTTCTAAAATGAAAAATATTTAAAGAACCATAAGTTTGAGTTTTTAATACGTAGTTATAAGTTAGAAAATGCCAATGATTACTGGTCAGAGACACTTTCAAGTTTTAACTAAAGTCTTGAGTTCGATCATCAAGGATGACAAGTCTAGGGTACGTGCAAGGCTTCACCATTATACGGTGAGATTTCGCTGATGTCGTGTCTCGACTGAATGTTCGGGAAAAAAAAGTTTAGAAAAATAGAATATTTTGTTTTCAATATAATTTATCTTTGAAAAATAACATTTGGACACGTTTATTATTTTTTATATTTCCTTCATTTTTTTTTTTGAGAAAACACTTTTAGTTTTATAGAGCTAAACGCATACTTATTTTTGTTTATAAATAGTGTATCATCGATTTGAAAATATAACCAATTCAAGTGCAAAAACATAAAATTGATGAGGCCGCTAAATTTAAATGGTTCGTCATCTTAGAGATTTAGAAATGATACGATTATAATGTTTTCCTTTTTTAGTACATTGATGTATTAAAAGTTATTGGTGCATTAAGGTGGAGGAAACATCTTTTTTTTTTCCAGTGAAATTTCTGAACAATCTATAACTCGATTTTCAAATTTCAACGATCAGTCCATGTAAGCAGCTTGGGTGATTCGTCGACAGAATATCCAGGGATGAGTTAACCGAAAATTTCATCCGAGAAGACGACGCTGACGTGGCTGTATAAAAGCATGTTGCTAAGTGGTAACACGATGTATCACACATGCTTGATACTCTCACTGTTGTTACTTATTATGGCATCTCTTAATTGACTAGAAATTGATTAGTAATTCATTTGTTTCTCGTGAAAATGATGATAGGTAAATTAATTACTCCTTTATTCACAATATGCCCTTTGATTCTAATGGTAGAACTTGCTTAAAATTATACATTAACCATTTTTGTAAACTACAGTGGCGTAATTTATTGTGATTATACATTAGTCATTTCGAAACATAATAAAATGAAGGACAATGAATTTTAGATTTTGATGAAACTAAATGTATAACTATGATTGGTGTTCCATTTTATCAAATCGGTAATTTATGTCGGATAAACTCAGCCATGCACATGATATCTTTAATTCTGTAAATTGTTTTGACTATGGAGTACGAGTATAATCTGTAGCTATTTTTGGATATGAGAGATTAATGGTCGATTTATCTGGTAAAAAAGATCAAACTGTGGATTTTGACCCTACCATATGAGTATAATATGACATATTGCAGATTTGCAGTAAAATGGGGCTGAAGTTGAGAAGCAATTTTACAAATTAGATTGGATACAACAGTTGTTTGTGGACTTGGAATCATCATTTTCGAATGTAAATTGCGCATAGCTAGATTTGTTTTGCACTTTCGTGATGGCCAGATCAACTAAAAGAGGGTACAACCTTTCTCCAACATACATTGGCACATGAATTTCTTAAAGTTATGAACGCAACCACACCAACACATTTTACAAAACCGGTTTTTACCCGACCCGACCCGTTTTTTGTTCAACGGCACCAAAACCGGGTTTGACCCAACCCAACCCAGTTTGAAATCGGTTTTGGGTCAAACTTTAACCGGGTCCAGGTTTGGTCGGGTTTTTTTACCAAAAACCGAACCTGACCCGATCTCAACCCGGTTTCAACCCGATAAAAAAAACGAAAACCTAAACCGGTTAGTAACCACTAGTCTATGATTAAAAAAACCAAAAACCAAAACCGGCTAGTAACCGCCGGTCCCACCATAACAAATTATATCCTTTTTTTTCTTTTCTAAATCTACATTCATAGCCTCATGACGTCATCAATTTCATTGATTTAATACAAATACCTTGACAACTAATGAGCCATTACTTTCTTTTTGGTGGGCTTGACTGGCTTCAAAGGAGACCGAAAACACTACCACACGTCCACATTTATACGAACTAACAAGATACATAATTTCATTTTTGCCCACAAGTAGGGAAAATGTCAAGGAACACCTTACAGAACAAAAGTCTTCCAGTTTTGAGAACCTGGAGTCCATTTTAGCATTACATGTGGTGGGTTCCCCCCTCTATTCACATCGTATGTGTGTATCTAACTTAATGTGTATTGTCTCAGGTTAGGGTCGCTTCAAAAATTGAAAGCATTGCAAGTTCACTATAACGGAGACACTGGCACATTCTTCGACCTGAAAAAGCAAGCATACAAGACAATGAAAAACAGTAGCCATATAATAAAGGTGTCAATTTAGACCCATTTACTCTTAAGCATATCGATTCAGGTTATCTCTTACTAGCACAATGCCCGCTCGTGTAAATATTTTCTATTGATGGCATCCGATGACTTTTTATGGTGGGTTCTCATGTGGTTTAACAGTTGAGAAGATAACATAATTTGTTATATTACTAACATATATTTTATTTGTTATATTTCATTCTCATCTGTTGATTTTACCATGTGTCATGATTATATTATTAGGAGGTTTTTAGGAGGATTAATCATTTCATTTTAATTTTTGAAAAAAAAAGAAATTCTTTTAAAACAAGTTTACCATTTTCATTTTCATAAGAAAAATTCTAAAAATATAAGTCATAATATACTATATGAGTTGATTACATAAAAGAAAATTTTGACTAATTAAGATAAGGGGTATATATAATATCACATTTTTTAAATTTAAAGTAATTTAACAACCCTTATACAATTTTTATAAAGGAGTATAGATATGTGACAGGTCAAACAGGTAAAGTGAAAAAAAAAATTGTTTTTTTTTAATGGCTAAATGTTACACCAAATCTATCTTACTCCTAAGCTACCCCAAGTATGCCTATGCCAAGGTTTGAACCTTGGTCTTCTCCCAAAGAGGTATAAGCCTCTATCATGTGGGCTAACCCCACATTGGCACACGAATTGTACTTTTAAGGCATAACACCTGTTACAACAACTACTTATTTATATATTAGATTTCTTATATCTTACTGAAGTAATATAACTTGTTAAAGCATATTTGACTCACTTAAATAACTATAGGAACATTAAAAACATTTTTGACAAAAAAGCGTGTTGAAATATGAGCATAAAAATATTACCAATGAGCCATCCAAGATTGCCGTAATCTTTGAATCACATTGATTGCTTTGGCAGGAGATTCTAGGACCACCCCGTTCATAGCAGCAGAAGAACCCATATCAGTAACTGATTTAAGTGATTCTGAGAGCCGATTAAGCAGATTTATTAGTGCTATCACTTCATTCCTTTGCAACTGCAACTGTGATCCAGTAAAATAAATTTTATAAATAGCATGAAAACAGATAACTTTGAAAGAAAGGACAACAAACTTTATATAAGATATAATACTTACAGGCTGATGTTTTTGACCATCAACGGAGAACAAGATTTTCAGAGCAGTTCCGAGGCCAAGAACTTGAAGCTTTCCCCACAAACGACATTTTTCACAGCCTACACAGTCCATAAGGGCACTGCAAAATGTACAAGTTTAGCCAACAGATAGAAAGAGAAAAGCATCACGCCATCACAACATGCTAGAGGTAGCCAAATGGAAAAATCAGGTTTAGGGTCAAATCAGATAGCTTTTCCTTGGGATTAAACTGGGTCTGGTTGCCCCAAAACATACTTTGCCTACTTTAATCATCTTTTATATAAATAATTAACGCGCTAAATATAATAACAAAGAACTCTTTTTTCCACAACGATAATCTTTTCTTCTACAAATGAAGCAATTAAAGAACTGTGCATTAAAATGCATTTTGGCCAACTTTTTACCCGTTTGGCCTATCTGAACAATTTTCTTTTTAATATTGATTCATCCATTTGACCCTTCAAGAAAAATGCAACCAATGGGTTGAAAGACCTCCGAAGTATATACAAGAAGACATAAATGTAACATCGAGTTTCTTGAACTTCAAACAGGCATTACTCGATCCAGAAACAGAGTCTAATTCTATATTGAATCTGATACGTAACAATCACTACTTGCTTTGTAACAATAAAGGATTCCTTCTGTAAATGTTAAATAGCTGGGGACCTTACTGTACTTCAACTCAATTGACATGGCAGAATGGGGACCCTTATTAGACTAGACGGCCTTTGGCAAAAGATCCAACTTCTAGGTTGAATCTGCCACATCTGCTACGTACCAAACTACCAATAACTACTTGTTTTATCACAACAAAAGATTTCTTCTGGTAATTTTTTATAGGTTAATGTACTTCTGAAATCAACTCATTTGACGCTTAAAGCAAGTAAAATATGGACACTTTCTGATAGATATTGCTAAAAGGCCTTAGCAAAGAGTTCAGAGTGAAACCTGATATTTCTGAACTGCTTCTGGATCTGTTGCTTCAGTTCAGGTCCACTCTGGCCCTGCCACAGTTTAGCTTCATCAAATGGAAGAGGGCATGCAGCTAGTAATTTGGGATTGTGAACTAGTTGTCGAATCAAAGAATGGGCTTTCAGATCCTCCAAATGGTTACCAGAGTCATACTCAGCCTGCTCCAAGTAAGGGGCTGCCTGTAATTCATAGAATACGCAGATAATCATTTGAAAGACTACATATGAGAGAACTAATGCTTTATTTCTGGTGAGGTACTAAAAGTGCTCACTTTTGTTACAGCTCTTAAAACGAAAAGGAACGTGAAGTATAAGTTTTGCACACGCTCAGGATGTTTCAAGACACGATCATGCATCAACTGAAGATTTGCACCCCACTGAATTGAAAACAAACATAAATTTAGTCAAACAGTGAATACCCGAGATAAGTCGATAAATTTTATATATGCCATACATAATTCCCAACGTCACATAATAGAATCCATCTATTCTCCCTAGAGGTAACAATTCTGGTCTATTTTCTTATAAATGGGTTAGCTTGTAGTATTAGCTGATGGGTTAGAGCTTAAAAGTGACCCAGAGTGCCTTTAAATCCTTACAAGTATGAGCAGGCAGCTTTTTAATTACATTGGTCGGTAATAAATACGTTGGTTAGTCAACCTAACGTGTTTTGATCCACATTTGAAAAGTGCACCTTCTAATCAGAACATGTTTGACCCATTACCCAACCCAGCCATCAGCCTACTTGGTTCTTGACTTCTTACGAGCTTGGGTAATCCCCCTTGCTTTGCGGGCAGACAAATTCCAAGGTGGCTCACTTTGCGATCCCAAAATCATAGCAGGTGAACCTCGGAGGCCCACTACAAGGATAGAATGTGTGACCTCTACAATGAGAGGCACAAGTCCTTGGCTCCTTGCCAACAGACCACCACCCTAGAGATTCATCTACCTACCTTGAATTCATGCTGGTTGATTCAATATTATGACTATACAGCTCAAATCATAGTATTTCTAGTTAACTCTCAGAAGCTGATGTTTAGATGAGATGCGGCCTTACAGGAAACAAACCTGATTTGTAGTCTCATCAAGGAGATAATCAGTAGCTATGTGGACAGAAATTGAGGAATGAAGACCAGATATCAACTTGTATAACACTTTCTTCTCCTGGCAACTTTCTCCGGATGAATCTGCACACAGAAGATAATTCCAAAGAGTTCATTCATCTATTACCATTAAGAATTGTTTAACACTTCCCGCTGTTCAAAAATAAACATATACTTTAACCGCAAACCAATATGTCCGGTCCATTTGAACATACAATCACTAAGCAACTGTTCTTATTGTGGGCTGTACATTCATTTACAAAGAGTGTGTACTCTGACTTCAGTAGGTTTAAATTTATACAGGTATCATAATGATTACGGGACTTGTAATTAGGAACCATTAACTTACATCTTGGACAATTTTCTGAATATATAGCATCCCATATTCTTCTAGCTGATGGCCCTGTGTAACCTGTGTAACGCTCGGGATTCAGTTGTAAATTTACATATGTCATTTCACCTGCAGATTACAGATTTTCAATCAGTATGATTTCTCATTATCAATAGCAACAGAAGCCAAAAAAAAAAGAAGTTCCAGAAGTGTTCCTAAGGAGAACATGGACATATTTAAAACACAGCAGGGAGTTACCATTATCAGTTTCATCATCACTGGTCCAAGGATTATCTACAACTGCCCACCCTCTAAATGCCTTAGCATCTAGAGTACGGTCAACAGCAGCCTCTGGCTTTCCCTCCTGACATATAAGATCATCTTTTGGAAGACCATGCAGTGGTGGTCTCTTAAAAGGTTCCGGAAATTCATGTTCTGGACATTCACATACACTGCAATCACGCAGTCGACACATGCCATCATCAGGCCAGAAGGGGCAATCACACCATAGCTTAACCTGTGGAAGGTCAAATCATATTAGGATCATAACTACTTGATGAAACAAGGCCAAAACCATTAAGGGAATAACTAGAAACATCTTATGGATTTATTACTGGCTCACTTAGCTGAATGAACCTCCCATCTCATGCATAAAATTACTCTAACGTCGCCCACTTTATCTTATAAAAACAATTTGTGGATTTATTCCTCGATGAATATATCCCTAAATCATCTACAATGATAACTAAGTACTTCATGAGTGAAAAATATATTTATTCACATCCACCATTTATGTTACATTTGAGATATGCTTTATTATATTTAATCCACAGAGTTATACTTGCAAGGGGACTCCAAATATTGGTATAAGACTAAAAAGTCTTACCAGCTAAGTATCAAAACACAACAAGCGGATACACAGTTTTAATAACCAATTAACCAGCCACAAATAACCCATTAGGTCATTTATGACCAATCCATTACATCGTGTATGACCCTTGTAAGATACAAAAACCTAAATTGATACAAGATCCTTTCCTTTGACAAGCTGACAAAAGTCCTACTTTTGTGTTATCTCACCTCACCTTCTTTTCACGCATTACTGCCATATTTATCCCAAAAAATACCTCAAAAACAAGTGTTCAGATAGAAAAACTGGCCGTAAACAAAGAAAAAGACATGCTAAGAATCATGATTTTAAGTTGAGCTATCTAATCAAGCACTTGATGTGATAGATCTTAATTGTTCTACTACCAACAGGACTTCTACTTAGTTTACATGAAAACAATCACAATCATCGGCTTGGAAAGCTATCCATATGCTGAAGATTATCCAAATCCATTTGGAAGTTCCCTATACAAATTTCTGAAGCAGACTACTTTCAACTTTATGAATTATCAACGGAAAAGCTTTCCAATCAAGTTTTTGAACTAAGTTTGTTGTTGTAAGCTATAATTAACGCTTCAAATAATGAATATAAAGTTGAAAAGACCTGCCATCTACCACCCATCATAAAAATACTTATAGAGAATCCAGCAGACCAGAAAATATGAGATATAAATTCTACTACTCGTAAAACGACTCAGAGGAACATTTAATAGAGCAAAATTAGATACTTCTATTACAAAGAATCAAGCTCAATTCAAACAATACCTTGAAATATCGAAAGAAGGGAGTAGTAACGAGTTCTTGTAACAACGGATACAAAACTGCTCCATTAACACTATCTACAGTCTCATAATCACAACAACAGTCCTCAACAATGCCTGTATATTTATAAGAATCCTGTCCAACAAAAAAAAATATGATATTAGTAATGCTTTATATTTACACAGAAGCAAAATTCAAGTACCTGTAAATCATATAAATTCATTACTTAATAATTACATCTTAACGTACTTAAATACAGGCTCTACCTAAAACACATGCTGTAATAACTTGACATTTCAGAAACAGAGTATAAGTTTTGAGCTCCAAGTCAAAGTTCACAGAAATAGCAGGCATAAATATAAAAGGGTAAGTTGATAGGAACCCCTTAGTCCCATGTGCCTAAGGCACCCGCATAACCCCCGTGTTGGGATAGCGTCAAGGTAAACTACCAAATTAACCCCCCTTGTGGGGATCGAACCTGCGCCCTGTGGGACCAGTCGAAGAATTTGGCGACACGGTGGCCACTGTGCCAAAGCACAAGTGGTTAGCAGGCATAAATATAAGTATACATGCATATGGATAGCTTGAATTACTACTGAATTAACACTATCTACCGTCTCATAGATATCTACATACATGCCACTAGATAGTTAACAGGATTGGAACAAGTCAAAAATTATTCAGTGTTGTAAAGCCCGGCCGAGTACTCGACGATTACTCGCTACATGGTCAGTGACCGAGGTGAGTTGGGCCTACTTGGCCTCAAAAATTGGGTTTGGTCCAAAACTCAGATGACTCAGCCGATAACTCGGTCAAATATCGGTTTCAAGTATTTGAACAATTACTTTATTGTATCTAAACATACTTCTAGGATCATGTGACCAAATATGTTTATGCATAAGCATATAGTCTTAAACCACTCATCTTTCTAAACATATAATTTCAAAATTTCTTATTCATATGTAAAATGTTCAAATTCAAGTACTCCCTGAGTACTCCCCGCCTAAGGTCGTACCAATTAACGAGTTTTACAACCTTGCTTATTCAAAACGTCTAAATCATAATAGTTCCCACTACATCAAAGTAACCAGCATCAAATTCACAGATACATGTAATAGCTTAGAAGACAAAATATAGCCTCGTAAACACAGTAGGCAGTAAAATTAGCATTTAGCAATGCTCATCTAACATATATGTCATCCAGGTATCTCCAAAACACCTAAATTCATAGTTAACTAGTTCATAAAATAATAAGATCAACAACTTACAATTAGATCACGATGAACTTAACACAGATTCTAGCCTAACACCTTCTCTAACAACTTTTGATAAAGTATGAAATATACTCTAGAGCTCAAAGTGCAACTACAATCTCCAATATATAACACAAATATGCATGCATATACAAGTGGATAAAAAAGCGAACAAGATCGAAATAAGTCAAATGTTATTCCAAAAAGTTGACTGTGAGCAGCTTCAACTCATGTATATATCTAATAGCTTAGATAATAAAAAATAAAGTCAAAACAACGGCAATGAGATCAATGAAACACGTAATGGTCATCTAAAATTCACTATTAACTAATCTCTATCTCTACTACATTATAAAGCATTTGTTTCCTCCATTTTTTCAACTTTAAGTAGTTGAAAAACCCAAAATACCCCTGTTACTTATTCATAATACCTTTAGAAGAAATCTCAACCACTCATTTTTCTATCTCTCCTCAAATCTCAACCACTAATTTTTTTTCTCTCTCTTATATAAATCATTTTATTCCTCTACTTCATTCAAAATCTTTTATCTCAAAAACCGTACATTGATAAATTATAAAAATTATATGGGTGTTCTTAAAATTTCATGCTCTTTCATTAGAGATGTCATTCGATATACTTTCGACGAATTTTTAAATCCGAGGGTGGAGCCCGTACGGCTAAGGCATTTGGCTATCACACTCTATGACCTATCACCTCGACCTATCACTCCCACCATCTCACCGCCGCAACGCGCGGGTACTTTCTCTCGTCAAAATTATAACTTACAATTACATCTAAGCAGACTTTAATAACCTAGCTCACATTGCCTAATAGCTTCAAATTACAGAAAGAGTAATAAAATCCGATCTTGACCTCAAAGTTCAACTAAAATAACATATACACAGCAAAAAATGTTAAACGCGTCTATATTACTCTAAACGTTCCGAACCTTAAAAGTTCCAAAACTAACACATTAAGCTAACCTCAACTATCTCTACATCACCTATAATCGCAACAAATAACAAATTATTTCAAAAACCTCAGACGATCACATATATATGTATATATAATTTATATAATCTCATATAATTACAATAAATTGAAGCTAGCAGGTTCAGATTCAAACCTCAACAACAATCAATAATACAGAAAGCATACAGAAATACAAACATATATATACATACATACACATATATATACATAGGGAAATGAAATTGAAGACCTCAGAACAACGGCAAGACGGAGAACGGAAGATCGGAAACTTGCGAGAATGCAAAGGCGATTTAGTTAAAGATGTAGCAAGTAAAAGTACAATCAGAGGATGCGGCACCACCACTCCACACCGCCGCCAACACTCCACCACGGGTCGTGGCATCAAAACGAGTGGTCACACCACGCACTCGACCACCCGTTTTTCCTCCTTTGTTTCTTGTGCAACGGATAGTTTGACCATATTAATGGCATTTTCCTTTCTTTCTTTTTTTTTAACTTTAATATTTTTATTTACTTATATATACATACAACACATATATATACATAGGGAAATGAAATTGAAGACCTCAGAACAACGGCAAGACGGAGAACGGAAGATCGGAAACTTGCGAGAATGCAAAGGCGATTTAGTTAAAGATGTAGCAAGTAAAAGTACAATCAGAGGATGCGGCACCACCACTCTACACCGCCAACACTCCACCACGGGTCGTGGCATCAAAACGAGTGGTCACACCACGCACTCGACCACCCGTTTTTCCTCCTTTGTTTCTTGTGCAACGGATAGTTTGACCATATTAATGGCATTTTCCTTTTTTTCTTTTTTTTTAACTTTAATATTTTTATTTACTTATATATACATACAACTACAAAACACACACACTACAACTCACAACACATCCACTTTCTCTTTCAAAAAACACACTACAACTCATACACACTAAAAAAATGGAAAAACGTATTGGTTCCACTTTAATCATCGACGAACCGTTCGAATGGTCCGACGATAGTAGTTTAGAGGTGTTTGCGAACGCGATTGAGGCCGAAGAAGCCGAAAGTTCCACGGCACGGTCACGGCCGAAGCGTAAAGTCGTGAACCGCAACCGTTGGACCGCATCACAAAGGTTGCATCGTGACTACTTTTGTGAAGAACCCAAATACGACGATGAGTTTTTTGAAGATAGGTATCGTATGTCTAAACGTTTATTTCTAAAGATCGTGCATGATCTTGAGTCCAGATACGCGTATTTTCAGGACTCGTATGATGCCCGGTTGGCCAAGAGTTTTACCCCGATACAGAAGTGCACATCTGCAATCCGACAGCTTGCAACCGGTAATCCACCAGATGAGTACGACGAGTATTTAGATATGGCCGGGAGAACATCACGTGAATGTCTTCAATTTTTTTGCAACCAAGTAGTGATCGGGACGCCTTACCGGAGATACAGGACGAGGAGCTACATTTCCGTCTCCGGTATGATCTGACAGAGCATCTAGCGGGTCTAAACTTACCACACCTCCAGCCGAACGATGAGTAGTAGTAGTATTTCTATTATTTATGTTATATCTTTTAAGTATTTCTATTATGTTCTTTTTTTTTTAATTTGTTTTATGGTTTTCAAGAATTATTATGTAATGTTTATGTATTTTAATGTTTTTAGTTTAATGAAATTTGAATATTTAAATAAAATGAAAATTGTAAAATGAGTGGTGAAGTGAGTGGTCGGATGCCAATGAAATTTGGATGAGTGGTGAGTGAGTGGTGGAGTTGAGGTGACATGCTGTGATTGGTTAGAAGTGAGTGGTGAGTGGTGGAGTGAAAGGTGGGTTGTCATCCCCCTTATATTATAATTTTTATCCCAAATACTGAAATTTTTTAATACAATATGGAAACAGCCTCTTTACTTAAATAAAGATTAGTTTGTTTATATCTTAATCTTTTCCATACACCATCAAAGTATTGAGACCCAAAACTCATAAAATACGACATTGGATGTTACTAACTTATTATTTTATACTAGTTTTTTTTTAATATATATACAAAAGAGTATTAAAAAAAATATGTGAAAAGTTTTTCATTCAAATTGAATGTAAGACAACACTATATTCATTTTTCCTTTTATTTAATATGAGTATACATTAACAACTTGTAATCTCAATTTGAAAAGTTTAATACACCTTTAATTAAAAGTGAGCGCTAATAAAATCAGATGTAGTTAGGTTTGATTTGGATAAAGATGTTCACAAGATGTCTCAATTTGACAGTCTAAATAAGAAAACCTCAAAACTGAACGAAAATCAAGGATTAAGATTTAAAGTTTATCTTTAAAGTTTGACCATTTGATTGATAATATATCAATTTGAGAGAATTTTAATCTATTTGATTTTTGTTAACTTCATGGGAAAAAAGCTTTGTGAGTTTTCTTTGGTGTCAATTCATTATAATATAAATCTGAGTAAAACAACTAACTATTTTGATCTGATTCTGATATTTAAACGATGAAACATTTATATGATGAAATACTTATATATGAACAATAATTCTCGCCATAAGTGAAAAAAATGCATTGTTCATATAATAAACCCAACTTTTATTTAATATATCTTAAATTTGAATTCATTAATTCATTATAATTAAAATTAAAATCATTATATATATCATGTCGATTACTTGGACCAAAGGTCGTTGGCGACTACGATAGCAATTAATATTAACGGTTGCCGTCAAAGAAAATTTACCAAGGGTTGAAATGTTGAATACTTCATATGTAGCGCGTGTAATGGAAATTGAGTATACTACTTCACGCGCGACAATCGACTACAAAATGACGTAGCTCAGCCAATAGGAACAAAGGCGGTGTTTGAAAACACGCGGCACACGTCGCCACCTGACTATAACTTTTCTTTTGCCACAAGTCCACAATATTAAGGACTTGAGGTATCTTTTACTCGTATTACATTTCTATTTTTGAAGAAACAATTTACTAATGTTTTCTATTTTGATATCATGACAAATCAATGTAATTGCTTATAAAGTAAACTCCAAAAATGATACTAGTTCATATTGAAATTTATAAATGAGCTAATGTCCTCCTTTTTTTTTTTAACGGCATTCTATTTTACATCTACTCCTAAATTACACGTATGCCTGGAAATAATGACTTTCGAAAAACCCCTATTAATCCACCCCACAAATGTGAAAAGTAAGACTCGAACCCAGGTAAATTTATAAATGAGCTAATGTCCTTTTAAACTTTGGATTAAGATACCAAACTAACGTGAAATGTTTTAGTGTATATTACGAGTAGTTGTCATGATTGATATCCTACAAAATGACTTTTTTTTTTCTCAAAAGGGAAATTTTTTGGAGCGAGACAACTGATATATTATCGTGTCATTAATGATACCCCGATTGTATTCTAACACCAAGCCATCAATTTAAGAGGAAATTTAATTTTTCTGAAAACCCCCTTATTTATAACATTCGAACACATGATTGTATAGTCATTATGTCATATCTCACTTCTATGATGTCAATTGATCTAAATCATACAAGCATACTATTCAACTGATGATTGTTGTATGAATAAATTTGGTACAGCACATGTATTTGAACTATTTCAACATGGCTTCAACTTTTCATTCCGGATGCAAGTTCGATTGATATTTTGGATTGGATAGCGGAGCTAAACGTGACAGAGAAGTTTAAGAATATTATACAGACAATTTGTTTCACCTGGTGGTGGGTACTTTGGAGGAACCGAAATAACATGGTATTCAAAGCCAATAACTCCTCTAGTATAGATATTTATCATGATATAGTTTCTTTTACTTAGTCGTAGTAAGAAAGAAAACCTAGTTTGGCCATTATGGCGAATATGTCCTAAGTACATGATGTAATTTTTGTTGTCTTTTGTATTTCGTTGAAAGCTCTCGTTATCAATAAAAAATTGTCGTTCTAAAAAAAGAAAGAATGACGGTATAAAACACGGTGCATCATAGTCGTAAAGGATGTCTTTTATTATACGGTGATGTATCATAGCTAAAAATATATTGCGTCAATTTTATGCAATTATTATGATTGAGTTGTGCATTGGTGTGTAAACATAATGATTAATATGTCAAAGTTTTAACTTTCTTAATTGTATACATCCATGTACTAAAGTTGTGCATTAACTTAAAAATTAAAAAAATGTTGACAATCAACAAAGATGAGATAAATTAACGTATTACCTTGCTAAAAAGTTGTCTCGCTATGTTATACAGATGCATTATTGTATTCAACTTATCATTATGGTATCTATTAAAGCTTGAGAAAGAGAATACATTACATTACATATGTCTCTACCATTTATGTGTTTTATTTTTAAGACCAAAAAGCAATATAGATCGATACGGTAACAAACAATCTTACATATTGACTTATTAAGAATCACACGAATCTACCAAGCATTTACTTTGCCAAATACTTGTTTAGGTACAACAGGAACTCATAAATCCTGATTGGATCAGGTAGAGACTTGGCAACACTTTCCTTTTGCAAACATCTTTTGGCCCATGCCACTAGATTGGGACACTCTTCTTCGATACTAAATTTACCAAATGTTTCCCATGAATAGAATCTACTATAAAATGGTACAAGTGATATATCAACAAAACCTAAGTTGTCACCACCAAAATAAGCCTTGTCTCTAAGTTCACCTTCAACCAATTTCAAGATTCTTAACACTTCTCTCTTGCCACTCTGTGTTGGAATATAACATGATTCAATTCGTAATAAACACGTACCGGTTGATCCTGAGGAACCTGTGAGGGCATTAAACATTGATGCCATTGATTCGGGTTCCCAAAACAAGATGATTGAATTAGGATGGAAAAATGAATTCTGAATTTATGAATTCAATTGAGGATTTTGGACGAATTGGGTGTTCAGGGAGGCTGTGATTATGTTTGTAATTAACCTTAAAATTAGGTTAATTACTCTCCATTTATATAAGGAGCATATTTTCACATTTAGTCCCTCTGGTGTTTAATTCGTGCCTCATTAGTCCTCTTAAGTCCAATCACCTAATGGGAAACCCTATAATACGTCTTTAAGAGTAAATACGTCCATTATATATTTACTAGACATAGGGATTTCAGTTATCGTCAATTATCATATCAGGAATGATAGATGATCAGTGACGGTCACACTAACGTGGTTCCAACTCTCTTGTTCTTCTTCCCCTTTGCCTCTATATATCTTCCTGCTTGCTTCATATAGCTACAAAAGATTTTTAAAAAAAAATTAAAAAGAAATCTTACTATTTGCTATAGACCATTTCAACTCATCAGTCCAATACAAGTTAAAATGTATTTTAACAAAGCCCAATATGCAAAATCAATTTATTTACCTAACCATACCAAACATAAATAAGACTTTTATGGATAAATAGAAGATTTTGAAATAGATACAAGGGTTCTAGTTAAAATAAAATAAGTATTGTAATAAAACAAATAAAACAATAGGTTTTTTTCACTGCAAATCATCGTGCATTATGAAAATCATCGAACATCAATATATTTTATCATGATCTAAATGTCAAAATTTTGTCTTATTTGTTTTACTTTAATATTTGTTTTATAATAACCAACCTCATACAAGTACGATGAATACCTCTTTGTCAATGAAATTGGCCCAAAATCGAGCTTGTGATCTTTGGTAAGGATCAGAAGGAAGGAAAGAAGGCACTCGATCACCCCAAGCCTCGTCGATGTATTCGATTATATTCATTGATTCACATATGGATTTTTCATTATGAATAAGTACTGGAACTTTATTGTAAACAGGATTGATCGTTGACAAAAATGAACTTTTTTTAAACAAGTCCTCTTCTTTGTATTCATAAGGAATTCCCTTTTCTTCTAAAGCTATCTTGACTCTGGTTCCAAACGGGCTGGACCAAAAGTTGACCAAAACTACTTCATCTTTCACCATTTTTTTTTTATATATGAAGTCTAAGATGATGACAAGTAGTTGGAAAATGGAAATTGGAAGTGGGATTTGATTTATAGGATGATAATGTGTAAATAGAGTCCATCAAGTTATGGTTTGTATACATATAGGTCCCCATGAAATGTTTTAATGAAATACTCCTTTCGTCCCAATTTAAATGTTTTATTTTGACTTTTGAAGTCTTTCTTTCGTAACTTTGACCGTAAATTGTTTCATGTGTGTTATACAATAATCGATGTAAAATATATGGATAGATTGAGTTTTTGATGTATTTTTCATTGATATAACTTCATTAGGTATTATATAAGACAAACAAAAATAATTACGGTCAAAGTTGGAGAAGAAAGACTCAGCAAGTCAAATTTGGACATTTAAATTGAAACGGAAGGATTGATTAATGTGAGTGTGATGTATGGTTGTAATAATTTGTTTGGTTACGTGAAACTATTAAGATACAATTCAAATCAATAGCTTATTCGATTTCCATATTAATCACTTGAAAATTCATATTCGGAAATGTATTGATCGAGTAGCAGGATTTAAAAAAAAATGGAGGACCAGATGGTATTAGTTCATAATATGGAGTAACAAAATGATTCTATGGCTTGAAAAGTTGAAAGTATTTCTATATGACGTAATCGCTTACTCTATCATGCATTTGTGTTCCCAAATCACAATATACTTATTCTTTATATAACTGATAACTCGTGACTAATATTAATATATGCAAAATCTGAGTTGTCAAAGGATTAATTAATAGTGAGTTTAAGGTTTAGATATGAGATGTGAAATACATATATAATAAAACTCGAAGGGTACCCGCATCGCATGATGCGACGGTGGTGACGGTGACGGGTGCACAGGTAGTAGCGGTAGCAAAAGTGATAGCAGTGTAATGACGACAACGGTGGTGGGGGTGGCAATGATTGGTGGTGGTGGTGATGACGACGACAATTGATGGTGGTGACGGTGGGGACGGTGGCGGTGGCGTCGATTGACAGTTTCAACAAATTTGTACAATTAGTTCTCAAACCTCACATAAGTTTTTAGAAGTATTTTTGGTAAAAAAAAAAAGAAGAGTAAATTAAAAATTAAAACTAAACAAAAAAGAATATTTTGGGTAAAAAATACTTAAAGTTTTAAATGGATGGAAGTAGTTCTTTTTATAAAGTAGTATAAAAATATAGATTAAAATTGTAGATCTGAGTTTGTCAAAGAATTACAAAAGTTAACAATGAATTCAAGGTAAATATGGGATGTGAAATACATACACTACTTTTGATATATTTATTAGAATTGAATATTGTTGAGTTGTAAAATTTATAATAAATTTTGTGTGCACAATGCGGCGATGATGGTGGTAACGATGACGGTTAATGCCGGCTTAAGCCTTTCGAGGGCTTTAGGCAAGATATATTGACAACATTTTGTGTGTCCATAGCTTGCCGAGACAACAGTTTAGCACAAAATTCATAAGAAGATATTTGAACTCAAATCTGGCAATGAATATAATTACCAGAACATAGTCATAATGAATCACCAATAATAATAAATGATACTCTAAACCAAATACACGATTCGTTCAGTTAAGCAGGTTACTTACATACAATGAACTTGACTAAAGTTTTTGCATATAATAGTAGCTTGTCACGAGTTACATATAAACTTAACCCCCTTTTTTTTCTTCCTGGGCTTCTATCCTTTCCTTTTAATCGGCCAGACCAGAAAACAAGCCCAAAAAAAATCTACCCATCAATCCATAATTAAATCAAAGTGAATGCGCTGGGTGCATGTGGGTATTTCGGCTCTTCCACAAAATACAAAGAACACAAGGCTACCAAAATGTAAGAAATACCAAAGCCTTGTATTAATCAGAGAAAAGAGAGGTTATAACTTATTAAGTAAAAGAGAGAATTTTTGTTTGATATATCAAGTAAAAAGACCCCAAAAGTTCCAACAAAAAGAGATGGATAATTTGATTTGTTTTCATCCACTATATGTTGTCCTTCAATTCCAAATAAACAATACAATCATACAACCACAGCAAATGAAGTTGTTGTCTTAAACTCAATGGATCATAGTAGATTTCTAGATTGGCAATTCGCCGAATCCATAATGTATACGAAGTTAACAAAAAAACGCTCCACAAATAACCAATAACTTTGGCATGATTTTTCTATTCCACACCCTCTGTCTCCAATGACAACTGCAACAAATTTACAAAATTTGTTTGATAATCTAAGTAATTCATCTAACAAGCTAAAAGCAAATAATTACAACAATCCCTGATGTAACTCGTTTTTATTTCATACTAACTAATTTGTAAAACGTTCTTATTGCAATGCTAATTAATCGTAGTTTTGTTGATCAACCCAACGTTGATCTTTCCGTTCTGTTTTCATTTCCGTAATTTCTTTCCTACCGATGATCATGATCATAGCCGGGTGGTCGTTGATGGCAGTACAAATCCTTACATTTCAACTACATAATATGTATATTTGTCTTGAAAAAGAAATAAAGATGGTGACTTTTGGTAATATAAGAGAAGTTAACATTTAAACTTATTGTCCTACATTCATACAGACTACACAGTGCACAATGTTATGAGCCCATGGCTATCTCAACTTTATTTTTATTTTTTATAATAAGTATTTAGAAATATTATGATGATAATAAAGAAATTGTTAGTAAATCAATTATATGATAACCACCCATTTGCCTTCAATAGGATTTGGTTTCAATTTCTCACCTCATATAACTCATCACCTTCATTTGTCTTCATCCATTATCTTGATTTTTTGTTTGTAAATTTTTTGGTACACACCCTCTTATTCGATTTCTATCACTTTATCTACAAGATGTCTTTGTCATGCATTTCAATAATTTTTCAAACTTGTTACTTATCTATACTTGCCATTTCATTTGGCCAAAAACACCCAAGTCCCCAAAAGGTTAGTTTTCTTGATCATATCATTTTTTAATGTATATACCATAAGTTTTTATAGTTTCTATCTATATACTTTTAGTTCTTCATTGTGTAAAAAACTTGTACTTGAAGTGTCATGAAGTTACCTTTGTTATAGTTTGCATTTTCTTGGAGTAGCTTTTATTCTATTTCGCCTTTACTTAGTGAGTTATATTTAATCTAAGGGAAGTTCATGATAGAAATATAGAAAATCTAATGTAGGTTATGAACATGATAATTTGATACTAGTTTTTTTTTTTGCCAAAATAAGATTAGTGCTCGGGTAGAGAAGAAAGATGGGAGAGGTTACAAATGTCACCGAGTATCAGGCTATTGCCAAGGAGAAGTTGCCTAAGATGGTTTATGACTACTATGCTTCTGGTGCTGAGGATCAATGGACTCTAGAAGAAAACCGAAACGCTTTTGCAAGAATCTTGTAAGCTCCATACACATTCACAACGCACGATTAACGTTGTATACATTTGTGGTTGAATATCTTTTGTGTATCCTAACGTAGTTTGTTTTGACAACAAAACAGGTTTAGGCCTCGTATTCTAATTGATGTGAGCAAAATCGACATGACCACCACAATTTTGGGATTCAAGATATCGATGCCTATTATGATTGCCCCAACAGCCATGCAGAAAATGGCTCACCCTGAGGGTAAACATATTTTGTCAAAACCGAAGTACATAGAGATATACGTAGCTTAACTTTCGTATTTGATATATTTGTTATTCTTAATGAAGGTGAATATGCAACGGCAAGAGCTGCATCTGCAGCCAATACTATTATGGTTAGTATTTAGTACGAGTACCGTTTTATGCCTTTACAATACCATCTTTCATGGACTATGGGTCCCAATACCGTCTATGACGGTGTATGGGGAGGTTGAGATGTATCATACTATTATGTGCTAATATTTGGTTCATTTTGTAGACTTTGTCATCATGGGCAACCTCTAGTGTCGAGGAGGTTGCATCAACCGGACCTGGAATCCGATTCTTCCAGCTTTATGTGAGTGAAATTACTATATTGGCTTTTCTGTTCTTTTTGGTTTCAATCGGTAAATTCATGTACTGCATCGGAATATCAGGTGTACAAGGATAGGAACGTGGTGGCTCAGCTTGTGAGAAGAGCTGAAAGAGCTGGTTTTAAGGCAATTGCTCTGACTGTTGATACACCAAGGCTTGGACGTCGAGAAGCTGACATTAAAAACAGGTTTACCTTACCACCGTTTTTGACGTTGAAGAACTTTGAGGGTTTGGACCTTGGCAAGATGGATGAAGTAAGTTGATATCAAAACTTTTAAAATATATACAGTTTGTTATTTTGTCCATCTCAATTATATAATCATGTTTATTTTTTGCATCCCCTATAATGTAACAATGCAGGCTGCTGATTCTGGATTAGCTTCTTATGTTGCTGGTCAGATTGACCGCACCCTGAGCTGGAAGGTACGTTTCATTGGACTTGCAAATAGCAACCATTTCATATCGGCCACGTCCTCTTTTTTTTCTTCTTTTCATATAATATTTGTTTTTAACAAATAAAAGGGTAAATGGACGAGGTTTTACAAACGGGTAACTGTTTTGACCCTACAGTTAGTAACTTTATTTCTTAATTGTTCGCAGGATGTGAAGTGGCTCCAAACTATCACCTCGATGCCGATCCTAGTGAAGGGTGTGATCACTGCTGAAGACAGTAAGAAAAATCAAAACTGTTTGTAGAACATTCCATGATTCTGGTTTTTCATTTAACTAGTGCTTAGAATGTTATTCTACTTGTTAACCATACAGCAAGATTGGCTATTCAAGCTGGAGCAGCAGGTATTATTGTCTCCAACCATGGAGCCCGTCAACTTGATTACGTCCCTGCCACAATCATGGCTTTGGAAGAGGTTGTGAAAGCCGCACAAGGTCGCGTGCCGGTGTTTCTGGATGGAGGTGTCCGTCGTGGAACTGATGTTTTCAAGGCATTGGCTCTTGGAGCTTCTGGCATATTTGTAAGTTATTATATAACCTAACTACTAATTTAAGTTCAAATAAACTATACGGAGTATGAAGCAATTTCAAATCACTTTAATCTAAATAAGTCTCCACGATGGTAGCCTGGTGATGGAGGACATGCAACATAAAAGCAGAGGTCAGGCGTTTAAATCCCACCCCATGTCCCTTTAACCATAGTGTTATATGATTTATCTTATCTCATGTTTCCCGTGTGACCGGCCAATGGGGGACTGATAATAGGTTGGTTATCCATAAAATAAGTCCATCCAAGTTGTAACTATATATTAATGGGTCAAACTGGTACAAAAATTGTTTTTGTGAAGTAGCTAAATGGGTCGAACGAACTAATATAGAGTTGTCTAACGTGCATTTAAATGTGCACAACACCCTCCATCGTTCTAGCCTAAAAGAAATAACATCACCTTAATGAGAATTCTAAGTCATTTAACCCATTTGTTAAAAGTAAATAATAAATGGAATAAACAGTGTTGTGTTTGCCCAATCCACCCGTTTTGCACTAAAGCATTCTGGACCCATTTCCCAACCGCATAGTTATCTGACTGTTAAGAAGCCAAATTTCTTGTGACAATGCAATTTAAAAACATATTACAGTTTGCAAAATGAACGATTTTAGAGAGAAAACCTTACGTTCTTTAACGTTTTGTTATGGTAGATTGGGCGACCAGTAGTGTTTTCCTTGGCTGCGGAAGGAGAAGCTGGTGTAAAGAAAGTACTTCAAATGTTACGCGATGAATTTGAGCTAACAATGGCATTAAGCGGCTGTACCTCACTCAACCAGATTACCCGTGACCACATTGTTACAGAGTGGGATGCACCTCGTGCTCGTCCAGCCCCACGATTATAAACAAGAAACATTGATATCAATGTATGCAAGCCCCACTCAATATCTAATGGAAAATGATAAGGTATAGCTGCTTGTGTTATGGTTTCAAAACTTGTATTGTTTTGTTGTATAATGCTCGTTTCAGAATGATGTTGTATGAATGTATAATCCTTAAATGTCTTTTGCTTACGTTGTTAAAATTATATACTTTTTTTTTAGCAAAATGAAACTATTGAAACAGGTTGACCTGTCAACTACAGTTGACCTGTAAATACGTTTTTTTTTTAATTTCATGAATAAGTAGGATTTAATTTAATATATACGAGAGCAAGTACCCGTGCGTTGCGGCGGTGAGATGGTGGGGTGATAGGTCATAGAGTGTGATAGGTCATAGAGTGTGATAGCCAAATGTCTTAGCCGTACGGGCTCCGCCCTCGGATTTAAAAATTCGTCAAAAGTATATCGAATGACATCTCTAATGAAAGAGAATGAAATTTTAAGAACACCCATATAATTTTTATAATTTTTATAATTTATCGATGTACGGTTTTTGAGATAAAAGATTTTGAATGAATTAGGGGAATAAAATGATTTATGGAGGAGAGAGAAAAAATGAGTGGTTGAGATTTGAGTAGAGAGATGAAAATGAAAGTTGTGGGACATTGATTTATGGTACATCATGCATTATCATGTGTACATTGTTGAAATTGAAAGTTGAAATCTTATTTGCTTTATAATATAGTATAGATAAGTTCTTTAAATAAAAGCTAGCTAGAATTTATAGTGCTGGTACGTACTTAAAAAAAGCAGAAGAGGTTTTCAAATTGTGAACCCCAAAAACGTTATGAAATCGAAATTTACTTCTGGTTCCGTTCATGAAGTAAACTCTTGTTATATATAAAATTTTTTTTTTTTTTTTGAACAATCATATTTAAAAAATTAATTAATTAATTAACCCGTGAAATTGCAACTAGTAATGGGTCCTCTACTCCTCTCTTTATATATCTTGTGTTATTTGTTTGTATAAAATTATTATAAAAATAAAACGATAAGAAAGTAATGAGGTATTGTTAGTAATGATCTATCGAATTTAAATTATATTTTTAAGAAGTGATAAATTCGAGGTTATATGTCACCATTTCTTTAAGAAGGGATGTATGAATATTTTGACAATATAATTTAGTGTTGTATATTTATAAAGTAATGTGTTTTGATTAAGACCAAAATTAAATTATAATTACAACTAACTTATAAATAATTACTATAACAATCCAAACGGTAAAAGAAAAACAAGTGGCGTAGGTGGTATAGATTATAGCAGCCAGGAATACCATCCTAGATTAGGAACGACTGAGAATATATATATATATATTTTTGAACGGCAACGACTGAGAATATTAAACACTGAAAAGTAATACAGTACAAAAGAAAAGGCGGCCAAGGTTAGGTAAAATACATCATCCGCTATAAAAGTCATCTTAGTAGCCATATTGTCATGCAAACCAATTAAAAGTCTTACTACCAAAATTATGATGACTTCTTTACCAACGCCAACCGTAGTCGCTGCCGGATACACGGCCGTTACGACGACATCGTTGGCTGTCTCGTCTTGGCCTAATATGTTCCCAATGATCAAAGGTTCCTTCAAGCTACCGAGACAGTCAAATCATAGGATGATCACGTGTAATGCTGGTTCTGATAGAGAAAATGATCAGAAGCCAATGATTGAGTCATCCGTTGATCGTCGTGACATGCTTCTCGGTCTAGGAGGACTTGTTGGCGCTGCGAGCTTAACATCAGCTCGGTCTGTTGGAGCGGCCCCTCTGGCCGCTCCAGACATTTCAAAATGTGGAAATAACCCACTCAGTGGTTTCACACCCGGGGATAATACTCCCCAAGGCGACGAATGTTGTCCGCCAGACTCTTCTCAGATTTTAGACTTTGAGTTCCCAAGTGAGCAGCCGTTGCGTGTTAGACCGGCTGCTCATTTGATGAGTCCATCTTACATTGCAAAGTTTAATGAAGCGGTTAAACGCATGAAAGAGCTACCAAAAGACGATCCTCGTAGCTTCTTTCAACAAGCGCAAGTTCATTGCGCTTATTGTAATGGCGCTTATACCCAATCCTCGAGTGGCTTTCCAGACGTCGAAATCCAAATCCATAACTCATGGATTTTCTACCCGTTTCATCGTTGGTATTTGTATTTTTATGAGAGAATTTTGGGTAGTTTAATTGATGATCCAACTTTCGGGTTGCCATTTTGGAATTGGGACGCCCCTAAAGGAATGAGAATTCCTTCATACTTCAACGACCCGAATTCATCTCTATTTGATACCAAAAGAAATCAAGATCATCTTAATGCAGTTATCGATCTAGGATACCACGCTTCAAACACCGATACACCTGAACAAGATACCGTAAGTAACAATCTTGCGATTATGTATCGTCAAATGGTTACTAACGCTACCGACCCAATTTCATTTTTTGGGGGTGAGTATCGTGCGGGTACAGAACCTATCGATGGAGGTGGATCTATTGAACAAATGCCACATATACCTATTCACGCATGGGTAGGCGACCCACGAGAGACAAATGGGGAAGATATGGGTAATTTATACTCATCGGGACGTGACCCGTTGTTCTATTGCCACCATTGTAACGTTGATCGGATGTGGTCGTTATGGAAGATGTTGGATGGAAAAAACATTGACATCACAGACACTGATTGGCTAAACACTTCATTCGTGTTCTACGATGAGAACAAAAACCTCGTTCGCGTCTATGTTAAAGATTGTTTACTTACAAACAAACTAGGGTACGACTACCAGAAAGTAGACGTACCCTGGGTGAGCACGAAGCCAGTGCCTCGTGCTCCAAAATCCGGTATAGCCAAGAAAATGATAGGCAAGATTAAGAACACAAATGACACCTCTTTCCCTATTAAACTCGACAAAATTGTGAAGGTTTTGGTGTCAAGGCCAAAGAAGTCAAGAAGCAAAAAAGAGAAAAAAGAACATCAAGAGCTTTTGGTGTTGCATGGGATTAAGTACGATAGTCAAATATATGTGAAGTTTGATGTGTTTGTTAACGATGAGGATGACGATTCTAGCTCGCCATCACAGACCGAGTATGCAGGTAGCTTTGCACAGCTACCGCATAAACACAAGGGCAAGTCAAGGAGTAAGACGAGTTTCCGTGCAGGAATGACAGAGCTGTTGGATGAGTTACAGGCCGACGACGATGACAGTGTGTTGGTTACTTTGATTCCAAGGACCGGTTGCGATGATGTGACCATAGACGGCATCAAAATTATATATGTTTGAGTTATATGGTTAATGATCATATATTGATGAAGTTGGAAGACTTTGCCTAGCTAGGCCAAGTCTAGAAGTATTACGTACGATGTGCATTAAGAATACTAGCCCTTGTTTGAGAATTGGAACCAAAATTGTTTTGGATTTGAAATGAAGATTTATTTTCCATCAATTTTACTTTGCTTCAATTTCACTAAACATTTTAATGATATATTATATCTTGATTTTAATTTTAACCTTATGTTTAACTTGTCAAGTAACATATACGTAAAGACAAATATGTTGACAATTAATCAGAAGCTTATGTTTCCTTGATTTACTCGGTATAACAATGCTAATGGGCATTACCATCGGTCATAGGATGATATGGGTGGAATCAGTGCAATCCAAAAGGAGCAGGTACAACTAAACTCATGGAAAACTTTTTTCTTGAATATGTTATGTCCCATTTGGGAAATAAGGTACGAGTAACTTTCTTAGAACTTACTAATAGACTTGATAAAAAAATTGTTCATTGAATAAAATAAGATGTTTTTCTCTTGTAAAATTTAAAAATAAAGAAAAAGAAATTAATATATTATATTTATTGCGTAATCAATGACATTATTTATCTATCCAGTCGTTTGATTTATTTAACACTTGATTTGAACAACAGCTCAACAACTTCACATCTATGTATATCAAAACTCTAAATTTAGGAGAAAACCTCCATTTTTGAAAAAAATGTACTCATATCTGGATTTGAATTCAAAATCTCTACAAATACTAATCCATTTGTTGATGGTTGATAAATCACTCATCACTTAACAGTTTAAAAAAAACTATAATAAATCAATAATATCAAGTTATTACGGGCTTGTAGATGTAAAAGCCAAATATACTTGTTTTTTTTGTTGGGTATGATTATTCAAGGCTTTAAATTTAACGGATTTGAATATTTGATTAAACTTTTTTGAAAAAGATTATAATATAAATCAAAAATGAAAACAAAAGTCAATTTAAAGAAATCGAGAGTTGTAATTGGCTGATAAGTTATTAGATATAAAAAGATTAAAATAAAAAATAAAAAATATTGCAATTAAAATTAAGGTCAATATATGATATGTGAGACGTATAGGATGTAAACTGTAATAGTCAACAAGGCCGACGATATAAGTCGCTCAATAAAGAATTTTCTAGCTAGACTGGTTTGATACTTTTGATAAACATGTGGGGATTAGTGTAGAAGCATTGGGGTTTATACTCACAGACCGGGATTCAAATCCTGGCTAAGTTTGTGGAGGTTTTTCCATGTTATTATGTTACGAGGGGAATTGCAGAAGAGAGAATTTAGGAGGAAGAAAGATTATCAATATTCATATCTGATTTCATATGAACCGATTTACACTTATATAGCCATTACTAACCGACCTAACTAACCATCTTTCAATATTTGACACTCTAACCCCCTAGACTATTACAAACATATCACTTAGACACCTTATTCATTTACTATGTAACAATACTCCCCCCTTATGAGATTTTTGCCCTCAAAAATCAAAGTCATGAAGCTTCTTTTCAGCTCAGCCAAACATGCAACGTCACAGCTCCCTTTATGCAACTCAATGAATAGCCAAAACCAATCTTTCAACCGCTTCTGAACTCGAATTCCTCTCTTGTTTGGTAAACTGGGTGGAAGCAGGTTAAAGGCTGTAGAATGCTTGTTTAGAAGATATGTCTCATCACTCTTGTCACAAAACACTAACTTGCTCTTCACCACTTGAGACTTGACAACTTCTATCTCACAATATTCAGATGCAATTGCATTGGTTTCCATAATTTGTAAATTTCTAACAAAATCCAAATTAAGCTGATCAGATTTCCCTCGAGTGATTTTTCCTACAAGCTGCCTCGATATTTGACAGTGACTATTTGTAGGTCCTTGTGGACTGATCGTACACGAGAACGCTTATAGTTATGACGAGAGTGCGGAATCCTCTCGTGATAACCTGTTTGGTTAATAAATTATCGTCTTTCGTTGTTAATACAACCTAAGACCTTAAACGCGCGCGGGTTTGCTAATTGACAGAGTTTAGTCGTAATTTCTTAATTAATCGTTACTAATTACGTATTAAGTGTGAGTATTTATACTTAACGTTCATAAACGCGTGCTAATTATGGACCGTATACCTTAAAGCCCAAAGCCCATTAGCAAACGCGTGTTTTATATGTAAACACGTGATGACCACGTGTTTAGTCAAACTCGTGTTACTGTAGCACGAGTTTGTACACACTTTCTTTTGTCATCTTTTAAGTATACTTTAATACTCAAAACGTGACTAGTTTATCACTTGTATCTGTATGTTATTTATAATCACATTCATACAAGTCGTAAACATTAAACATACAAAACTCTGATCAATATGTAATCATTCACATTACTTAAGTCCAAATAACAAGTTTAAACATAACATAAGTCTATGATTACACATTACAAAACATGAACATATACTGATCAAATCGCTGTTGCTGTTGTCAACAGAATCATGCACTTACAGTCTCCCCCTTGACATCAGCTACACGATTTCTTCAGTCTTGTAAAAACATTATCCATCAAATAACAATCTTGTACTATTTGCATGAATATTAGCATGTAAACAAATACGCAAAATCTTCCTATATCTGCTTTCTTCAGTGGTCCATGAAGGAATAAACAAACATTGAGTGTCGTATAACCTTCGTTGATCATCTCTGGAAAGATTCACTATCTGCATAGGATCATATATGCGCAACAAAGTAACTCTCTTATTTTTATCTCCATACATCAACGCTTCACCAGTATTCTTATGAATCTCCCAGTGATCAAGTGTACTCAAAACATCTTGAGGCCATTTCTTTACCGGAACCTTCAATACACGCTTAATCGATCTTTGAACAAATTCAATAGTCCCATCATCCTTTGTAACTGTCTTTAAGGATCTTGGCGTTATGAACACACTGGCTTTATCAAAATCATCATAGAATCTTTTCCTATAATCTTCTTGTAACTTTCCACTAAAGAAATTTGCATAACCATTACCACTAGGATTAACAAGCCTTTTCCTTCCTAAATCCATTAAATCAGATTCACTAAGGCTTTTAAAATATCTTTCATAGGCTTTAAGTACTGACAACCATCATCTCTTTTAATAATAAACAATTTCAGCTCATCATCGAAAAACCAACTCAAAATAGTAGTAACATACGTATGAGCATCTCTATCACTGACAAAATCCCAAAAGACAGATGGTTTCATACCTTCTCCTACAAATCCTCTCGCCGGTATCTTTCTATCAATTTGATGTAGGTGATCTTCATCCCTACTTGGCACTGGATACTCTGTCACATCAAATTCCTTAGAATCTTCAATATTCCAGCTTAGAGTAATTCCATCTTCATCATCTCCAACTTTGGTAAAAACCGTAAAGTGTAGAGTTCTTGAACTTGGAATAAAACTCGTTCAGCTTGAACCTCTTGTTGATCATCTGGAACTTGTTGTTGCACAAAATCATCATCTTGAAGAACATTAGCCCAGTCCAAATCAGGAATCATTTCACCTTCTTCCAAACTTTCATCATTTTCAGAATCATCATTTTGAACCTCAGATGTACCTGCATCTATCTTTTGAAGCTTATCTGAAATTTAAAAGTTCAAATATTTCAAATATGCAAAGACAAACAGCATTAAGACATAAAAGATAGCATAAATAAAATAAACTATATCATAAATATAATGTAACAATTGAGTACACCAATATTTATCTTATAATTTTATCTTATTTACATCTAAAGTACACAAATCATTAATCTCTTAAGATTCAAGATCAAAATCTGAATCCGAATCCGACTCTGACTCTGAAGATGTACAAGTTAACCCTAACTGCTCTTTTATTTGATCCTTATATGATCCTGGATCATAATAATCATCAGGATCCATAAAATCTGCCATAGCTCTCAAATGAGCTTGTGAATCATATCCCAATCTCTTCTCTAGTCTATGCACTATTAATGGGTGCAACTCTGACTCTGAAGACTTATTGGTAGTAGGATCAGAATTTGAGTTACCTGAATTGGATTCACTCTCATCATCATCAAGAACTACATCTGGAGCCACCATCACAGCTTTTCCTGAATCTTTCTGAGTCCCAGACGTACTAGCACCAGCTGTACCAGCAATCTCTGACTCTGTTTGTCTTGGTGTCTCCCCCTGAGTCGATGCTTCTGCTTGAGCTTCAGTTCTTGGCTCACCATCAGCATTCGCATCATCCTCATGATCTTCATCTTCTTTCCTTTTCAACTCAGTCTCCCTACAACCATCTCCCCCCTGAGCCAATAACTGTCTAAGCTGTTCTCTGAGTTCAGCACTTTGACGCTTTTCATCTTCTAAATCAGCAACTAACGTCCCTACTAACCCTTGCATTGCCTTCATCTGAGCTTCCAACGTCATAACTCTTGTTTCCAAAAGATTAATCTTTAGTTGAGGCAACATAATCTGCGCAGGTTCAGAAGGAGACGCAACTGTATGTCTAAAGTGTGCAACTCCAGAAGGTCGGGTAGGAGGTCTTGGAGGTAATTGAGAACTGCCAATCAATGGTGATTGAAGTGGACGAAGAAGGGTTGTAAACACCGTGCTTAGAGGAACAACAGGCCTAAACGAAGCAGTCTGTGTAGCTTGAGGAACTGACACTGGAATGGATTCAGATTGAGTAACAACAGGTACCTCTGTATGTACAGGTTCATCAGGAACTGATCCTTCCGGCACCTCATCTCTCTCAGATTCTTCTTGTTGTCTATAAGTCTTAAATGCTTCAGCCAAATGAGCTGGAAGAACCTTTCCCGATCTAGGAGCTTTCTTGCGTCTTATCAACGGAATCTCCTCTTCCTCTGATTCACTCTCCTCTTCAGTGCGAACCCGTTTCAACCCTCTCTCAACAGAAGAAGAACCACTGGCCCGAGCAACATCAGCCCTAACATAATTCAGATGATCATCTACATCTTCCAATAAGCGATCCAGCTCTTGATCTCTTTCAGCATTAGATTCTACAAACAACTCCAGATTATCCAACGGTTGGAAATTATCCACTTGTGCAATAACATCATCTGGATCCAATGCAGCATGTACAAAAGCTTCACCAACTTCAGGGTTAGCACCTTCTGCCTGATCTAACAGATCCTCCATCGCTTCATTATCTGCCTGAACCTCTTCAGCAGCAGCTTGTACTGGCCTAACTTGAGGTTGAGCCTGTCGTTGAACCCGTGGACGAACCCGTCGTTGAACTTGTCGTTGACGTGGAACCGCACGTGGAACTTGAACTTGAGGTCGTGGTGGTGGTGGTGGAGGTGGTGCATCATTATTTTCTCCTCCTTCGACCTCAACTTCATCTTCCCATCCAACAGCCGGAGCTCTATAGTTGGGATTGATCAAATGTCCAAACAATGGCACATTCTGTGGATTTGGATAGGTATCCTTAACCTTCAGCATCATCGACCAAATCCTAGTCGGTGGAGAGACAATCTCATATATATCTTCCAAGACTGGCAGATTCTGTACAAAGTGATTAATGATCGCCATCGTGATCCTTGGCAGCATCATAAACCTCTGCGACCCTGTCTGAGTAATCTGGGTCTTCAAAATATCAAAGAAGTAATCCGAGAATGAATATGGTCGATTCAAAGTCAAGGCCACCATCTGCGAGCCTACTTGTTTATTGAGCTGATCAAATCCTGCATGTCGGTTACTGATCGCCACAATCAATACATGCGCCAAAAACCTCCATTGGCCATAGAAACCTGCCTTCGCAATCGGCCACTTAGCACCTGGAGTAGCATGTCCCATCCTTCCAAAACATCCTCTGACCAAAGTTTCTTCAAACTCTATCGGACCATTTTCTTCTTCAAACGTCCCTAAATGCAATATCTCTCTTAAATCAGCAGCAGAGAAAGAAAAAGTCTGATTAGCCACAGTGGTCTGAAACCTAACACTCCGAGGGACAGCGGGTCTATCTCCTTGTGCTCGCTGCGCTTGAACTACCCTTACAGACGCATTGTTCCAAAAGTGATGCAGATAACCTTGATATAAGACTGGATTGTGAGTGAGCACGAAATGAATACGTGATCGTTCCAAATACTGAATCAATCCTCTAAACTCCACATTTCTGCGATCTCTTGACAAATCAATCAATTGATTGTGAGTGGAGAAAAAATTTCTCGGATTTCCTGCCATTTCTGTAAAGCAAAAACAATAGTGCAATAACAAAAATTTAGCAATAATGAATCTGCACAATAAAACTTAGGAAATTTTTGAATCTGGTTGTAAACACGTGTTAAAGTCTCAAACGCGTGTACCAATTCTTCAAACGCGTGTTACAATGGTAAACGCGTGTGATCAATGGTAAACGCGTGTAATCAAAGTAAACGCGTGTAGTATGCCAAAAACACCTAAACACGTGTACAATTCTTCAAACGCGTGTTACAATGGTAAACGCGTGTAATCAATGGTAAACGCGTGACGAAGGGTAAACGCGTGTAACCAAAGATAAACGCGTGTAACAAGGTTATTTAAACACGTTATTTGCCAAACGCGTGTGAAAGTAAAGAAACTTGTGTTTTTTAATGGAAAAGTTCCTAAACACGCGTAAAGTTCAAACCCGTGACACTGTTCATCTTCTCAAACGCAAGTTTAACATGATTTAGTCTCAAGATTTGTAATGAAATGAAATTCGATTAAACCCTGCATGATAAATCATACCTGTATAATAATCACGAAAAAGATCAATGAAGAACAAGGTATCAAGGTGAACAGTTACCGATCAATGAGAATATAGAACGATTTTAATCTAAACGCGTGTTTGGGGTAAAACGAGTGTAAAAAGTGATTGAAAATTTAGAATGAAAAAAAAAAGAACGAGTTTGGTCATGGTATTTATATACCCGTGACCCAAACGCGTGGTCAAATCCAAACACGTGAGAAAACTCCACACGCGTGGTCAAATCCAAACACGTGAAGGAAAACTCCAAACGCGTGGTCAAATCCAAACACGTGAAGGTAACTCCAAACGCGTGGTCAAATCCAAACACGTGAAGGAAAACTCCAAACGCGTGGTCAAATCCAAACACGTGAAGTAGATTACCACATGATTAAACGCGTGTTACCTGTACAATCAAACACATTTTCAAACAATCACTTAGAGAATTTTCATACCCTTTACCATCAAACCTGAATAACCAGCCAACACACACAGGATAGAGATAACCTATATGAAAACTCAATGATTGAACCCCCTGAAAATCAAGTCATCATTAGCAGATAAAATTTTAACAATCAAACCTGATAATCTTGACTGTACGATATACCTGTATCAACTGAAAAACCATTACATAAACTTTGGTAAACTTACACAACAAGTTAATGTGATGTATAAAACCAGAAAGTAACGGACATTTAAACCATCGATACCAGGACTTGATTTGGACTCAATTCGATCACCGATAATCATTAGCAATCGAAAGCCTGCAAAAGCAAACTCCCCCTCAACTAATGATACCGGGTAAGATACTTTTTAACAACTTTGGAAAGACACACAATTCCAATATCGAAAGTCCTGCACACTTAAAGGAAACTCATCAATGCATCAATATCAACAGATAACATTATTTTAAGCATGCAAAGAAAATATCGAAATGAAAACTTATGGTCAGTCAAGAATCATTGTCAAGCATATCTTTTCACCAAAAAACAAAATTCTTGAATTGATCGGTCCCCGGCACTTTCAATTTTGATCTTTAAACAAATTGAAATCTCAAAAATATATCAAACCAATCTTGACTATATTTTGACTTTTCCAAAAACAACAAGATTCAGAAAGATCATTTTCTTAAACTTAAACAAATTAATGTCTATATCAGAAAACAATCTTTTAACATAATACTTCAAGCAATAAAAACTCATATAATCCAGTTAAGGACCATATAGCTGAACAATAGAATCATTAGATGCTTATCAACTCTCTCGTGCAATAAGAACTAGTTTTAACACAACTACTTGACACATAAGATTGAAATACAAAAATGAAAATTAAAAGACAAAATAAACTTTAAATTTAAACCTCATTATTTATTTACAAGAAATTCTAAGTTTCTGCGGATTAGATCAGATTAGCATTTACATAAGCCTGCAGATGAGAAAAAGTTCTCTTATTATTAGTTATGAACAGTGACTCGACAACGATTACCGGTATAGTTGTCCTCTTAAACACTCGGTACTTTCAGTTTCCTTTGGTTTGTGACACTTTCGTATTACTTGAGCCAAGGACAGTCACCATGTAACCTAGTAAGTTACTCATGTCACATTATTATTAATGTAGATGTGTATCCCACAGTCAAACATACACTTAAGATCGACAGAGCATTAAAGTTCTTAACCAGATGTGTTTATAAGCGTTACAACTTTGAAGTCACCATGGTTAATGATCTTACGATCAAGGGTCAGAACAAACACATTTGATGTATAGTGCATGATTCGAATTGGCTATTCTTCATTGCTTCTTTGAAATTAACTTCATTGATGTGCAGCAATTTGATACTTCGGAAATATTTGATGATACTTCATTCTGTCTTTATTCTTCGGTACTTTGGTTTAGCCAATCGAGATCATGATGGTTTTAATAGTTGCTTTATAAGCTAAAACCCATTTTGTTCTGTTTAGATTGACATACACGAATGCATGCGAATCCCCCTATGGTTTACAAACACATCCAATCGCAAACCAAATGCTAAATCTTTCTCAAGTTTTAAGGATGGCACAATTCACTTGAAAAGTCCATATTCAAGGCCATATGCTGACGTGTTACCCACAAATACGGTTATTGAAACAATTAATATTCAGGGAAACCTTCGGTACTTTGTGTCTACCGATACATCCTTAGAAGTAGTCACTGAACTAAGCAGTTATATTACGATTAAGCAAGCTTAAAAGCTAAAATATCCTCACTTCTAATCGTTAGAGCATCAACTTAAAACTCTATTTTTTTCTTTTTGTTTTTCTCATTTTTCATTTTTTTATTTTTTTTATTTTTATGACACTAACTATATACAAACTTAAACTAGACATTCTTTTTGTATTTTTATGACTCTAGTTATTTACAGACATAAACTAGACACAAATAAAATAAAATAAAATATACAAGAAAAATAGTTCTTTGAGAGATTTAATATGAGTCAGCATTCTTCATACCATTTAGAAGAATCAGCTTTTCAAAGCGAGTCTTATCAAATGCTTTAGTATACAAATCTGCTAGATTATCATCAGTTATAACTTTTTCCAAATGAATTAACTTCTTTTGGGCACAGTCACGCAAAAAATGATGTCTAATGTCAATATGCTTGGTGACTTTATGCAAGACAGGGTTATTAGTTATATCTATAGCTGACTTATTATCAATCTTAATAGGAGTATCAAGAAAATCCATACCATAGTCTCGAAGTTGTTGCTGAATCCATAATACCTGAGAACAGCAGCTTCCAGCAGCCATGTACTCTGCCTCACAAGTAGACTGAGCTACCGATGTCTGCTTCTTACATTGCCACGATACAAGTCTCCCTCCTAAGAATTGACATCCGCCAGTTGTAGACTTCCTATCATTGTTACAACCTCCATAATCCGAATCAGTGTAAGCAACAAACTCAAACGTTCCTCCCAACGGATACCATAGACCAAGTCCTTGAGTTCCCTTTAAATATCTGAGGATCCGTTTTGCAGCCGTTAAATGTGACTCTTTCGGATTTGCTTGAAATCTAGCACACAGACAAACAGCAAACATGATATCTGGACGCGAAGCAGTTAAATACATCAATGAGCCGATGATTGCCCGATAATGAGTAGCATCCACAAGTGTATCATTAGAATTAGAAATTCCTAGACCATGATTCAACTGAATAGGAGTACCATAAGTCTTGGATTCTAACATTTGAAACCTTTCCAAGATGTCATTGACATACTTAGTCTGATGAATGAAGAAACCATCCTTTCGTTGATCAACTTGCAGTCCAAGGAAAAATTTTAATTCCCCCATAGCACTCATTTCAAATTCCTTCTTCATACTCATTTCAAAATCCTTGCACATCTTAATGTCAGATGAACCAAAAATGATATCATCTACATAAACTTGCACAAGTATATAATCTTGCTTCTGCCATTTGATAAACAATGTGCTGTCTATCGATCCTCTTGTAAATCCATTTGTCAACAGATGTGTTGACAACTTCTCATACCACACTCTTGGAGCTTGATGTAATCCATAAAGAGTCTTATCCAGTCGATATGCCCTTCTTGGATAATTTGGATCTTCAAACCCCGGTGGTTGACGAACATACACTTCTTCTTTAACTTCTCCATATAAGAAGGCACTCTTAACATCCAACTGATACACCTTTATTCCTTTGAAACTAGCATAAGCTAAAAATAGCCTTATAGCTTCAATCCGAGCAACTGGTGCAAAAGTTTCATTGTAGTCATAACCTTCTCGCTGTGCAAAACCCTGAACAACTAGACGTGCCTTATTTCTTGTAACAATCCCTTTGTCATCTCGTTTGCATTTAAAAACCCAACGAGTTCCAATTGGTTCGATACCTCTAGGTACATCAACTAATTCCCATACTCCAAGTTTTTCAAATTGGGCCAATTCTTCTTGCATAGCCCAACCCAAAACGGATCTTGAAGTGCTATCTTAACATTCTTGGGTTCTTCTTGTGAAATAAAACATGAGTATAAACACTCAGTTATTAAACCTGTATCCTTCACTTCACAGAATAAGCTAGTCATCTCCTTATTTAACTGATTTCTAGTTCGGACAGATGCTGAAGCTTCACCAAGAATATTTTCAACTGGATGATCTTAGTTGCTCTATGTTGAGGAGTTTTGTGACATGGAAAATCATCACCCATATTCGGAACAATTTGGGTGGGAGACTCTCCATCATGTTCAGAAGATGAAGAAGAAGATGAGTCAAGCGGGTCATCATCTGGTAGTGGAATATTAGTTGGATCACTTGAACCACTGGATTGACCAACCTCAGTTGTAGGAACAACTCTGGGTGGTGGTACATCAGCAGTAATAGGTGCAACAGGAGTAACCTCAGAATCATAATTCAAGTGATCTCTAATAATATCAACATTTTCATCAATAGGAGTACCAGGAAAAGAAATTGGACCCTTAAGTGAAGTAAACACACTATCATAGGCAAAACTTGACTCAGAACCAGCATGAGTAGCCGGTTTATAACTTACAATCACGACATTAGTACCAAGATCGACTCTACCTGTCTGCGAATTGAAAACCCGACGAATGGGAGTTCCCGGTTTATATCCCAGAAAGAAACCTTCTTCCACTTTAGAATTAAACTTTGGTTGAGGAGAAGTTTTCAGAAAAGTACAAGGAACACCAAACGGTTCCAGTCCAGACAAATCAGGTTTTCGTTTGTTTAGAAGTTCATAACAAGTCTTATTAAACCTTTTAACAGTAAGCACCCGATTTAACACATGACAAGCTGTGTTCACAGCTTCCGCCCAAAACATAGTTGGTAGCCCTGAATCAGCAAGCATAGTTCTGGCAGTCTCGATCAAGGTCCTATTCTTTCTCTCAGCAACACCATTTTGCTGAGGTTCATACGGAGCACTAAACTGATGTTGAATTCCTTTAGACAAACAGAAAACATCCATCACTGAGTTTTTGAACTCCGTGCCATTGTCACTCCTGATTCGTTTGATCTTCGTGTTGTAGAGATTCTCAGCTTCAGTGAAAAAGTTAATTAGAATCTCGTAGTCTCATCTTTGGTAGCTAAGAAGAAAACCCATGAAAACCTTGAATAATCATCAGTGACAACCAAGCAGTAGTACATTCCCCCTCTACTCCTAACATTTACTGGACCAAAGAGATCCATATGCAGTAACTCAAAAGGAGCGGCAATTGAATTTTGTGTCTTGGGCTTGTGAGGCTTTTTCTGTTGTTTGCCTTTCAAGCATGGAACACATCTATCTTCCAATTCAAACTTCTTTTTAGGAACACCTTGAACCAGATCATTCTTCACAATGTAATTCATCTTTCGGAAATGTAGATGTCCCATTCTTCTATGCCATAAGAGAGAATCACTTTCGCTTGCCTTAGACAACAAACAGACTTCCTTCTGTACATTCTTGGTTCTTAACATTAAACCATAAATGTCTCTTTTACGAGGAGCAGTCAACAATATCCAATCATCTGGAATAACAAAACCCGGTTTCAAGACGAATGCAGCTTTGTTGTTGAAGAAAACTGAATTTCCTCGGTCACAAATTTGTGATACACTCATCAGATTATGAGTAAGTTCTTCCACGTAATTGACATTCTTTAAAGTAAGTTTTCCATCGACGACATCTCCTTGTCCAGTGATTTGTCCACCCTTGGAACCAGCAAAATTTACATGTGATCCTTTAATATTTACAAACTCAGACAGAAGTCTTCTGTCTCCTGTCATGTGCCTGGAGCAACCGCTATCAAGATACCAGATACTAATAGGAATTGGTGGTAGCCCCTGCACATGAAACAAAAATGGATCAGTTATCAAGGACAACCCAAGCCTTTATAGACTTGGGTTTACCATTCTCGTCCTTAACAAGCATTTCAGTCCAATATCCATTGCTCCCAATAGGTGCCTTGGATGATTGCTGAGCATGCTGTAAAGGTATATTCTCAACCCTTGATTGAGACCTATTAGGGAAAAATGGTCTATTCACTTGTGGAACACGAGATGTGTTACGGTCATTGTAGTTCTGTCGATGATCCCCTGATTTTGCATTTTGTGATGACTGACCAGATCTATTTCTAGGGGAAATATATCTTGGTGAATCATTTCTTTTAGCCACAGGTGGAACATATTTACCAAAAGCTTGATTACCCATCCCATTAGAACTACTGGACACATTCTGTTGTTTACCCTTCCCTCGTTCAAAGGAAACATGGGAATTAGGAGATAATCCTCTATTTTGATTTGACTTAACAGGAGAAACTAACTGTCTAGAGGACTTCCTAACTCGGTTGGGACAACAACTATACACATGTCCCTTTTCAAAACAAGCAAAACAAGATCGTTGTGCTGACTTGCTAGAAGATGGTTGAGCTGATGATTTAGATGGAGGGGTATTCAAGATATTCTTAATCTCCTGAGTCGCTATCTCTTCCACAGTAGGAGCCTTAGTCTCAGAAGTTGAGAATGATTTGGTAACACTAGGTTCAGGTTCAGTAACATACTTAATCTCAGTTGAACTAGTCTGAACTCCTTTCTTGACAAACTTCTGACTTAGCTGTGGTATATCATGGTTTTTGGTCCTCAGTTGTCTAGGAATGAATTTGGATTGCTTAGGTTCAGTGGAGGCGGATGACTTAGGATAGTCAGTAAGGACAGGTTTAGCAGAATCAGACTCAGCCAAATCTGGATAAACAGGGTCTAAGTTGTTGTTAAAAGGAGGTCTTACATCAGAGTAATCAGCTCCTAGTCCTGTTTTATCCTTAGGATGTCTAGGTTTACCTAAAGAAGCTACTAGATCACTTCCTCTCCATTTAGCTAAAGTAGTCTCATGCTTAGTAATGGTAACCCTAGCATCAGCCAAATCCTTCTCTTTCTTACCAATTTCACTAGAAAAAAAAACTATCTTTTCATTTGCAAGATTTTCTCTAAAAATTGATTCTTTCAGTTTGTCTTTTAAGGCAGCATTATCATTTTCAAGTGACTTAATCCTACTCTTAAATTGACGTTCTTGATCAAGTAAAGCACTATTCTTAGAGAAAATGAACTACGTTCCTTGCTGATAGTTTCATAACTAGCGGTTAACTCTAAAGTCTTGGATGAGGCAATACTATGTTGTTGCATCAAGTCTTTAACAAACATGCAAATACGACGAACAGTCAAATAAGAAAAAGTTACCTGTTTCTCTCGATCATCGCAGTCAGCCATATATGCAACAAAGTCTGATATTGTCATGCCTTCAGGAATATCAAAATCATCAGCTTCTGTAGAAATAGCCTTGTCCAATTTTGCACTTGAGCTCATCGATTGATTATCACTCTGGCTGCTTGTCTTATCAGAAGATTCATCTATCTGCTTATCAGCCTTTTTAAGCTTCACTGCTTCATCTGCATCCTTTTCATCATCAGAAACCTTTAATGCAGCATCAGTAGCAGCAGCCTCTTCACTTGTGTAAAGAGCATAATCAAATGCAGCACTTCCGTCATCAATCACATTAGCTACTTCATCATAAATCTCAGCTAGCAAAGCATTTTCAGGTTCATTTTCCTTTGTCCAAAGATAAGTACCATCTTCCTGTCTTGCCACCATGGCATTTTCAGGATTTTGAACTTGATTTTTTGTAGGAAGTTCCTGAATGATCATTCCATCATGCTCTGTAGCTTTGGCTGATTTAATTTGATTTCCAGCTTGGACACCTCCCTGATTGTAGTTCTGACGATTAGCTGTAGAATTATCAAAACGCTTTGGTCTTTGACATTCCTTAGCAAAATGACCAAAACCGTCACAATTATAACACTTAACCTTGGACTTGTCAAATCCTCTATTCTTGTCAGATGCAAGATTTCTTCCAGTTCGTTGCATAAAACGACGAGCTTTTATAGTGAGCATAGCCATTTGCCACTTCAAGTCCATTTCCTCTAAATCATCAGGATCAACTTGTTCATAATCTTATCAATCAAACTTGGATCTGAAATTTTTCCATTGATAAATGCCTCATGAGCAGAACACATAGCAGCAAATACTTGCATACGTCCTTCAGCAGATTGCATACTCATTGGCATCGAACGAACAGTTGTACTTCCACTGTTTCTTGATCCACTGCTATTCCTAGTTGAAGACGAATTGTCATAAACCATGTAACCTGCAATTCCATCAGGATCCATAACAGGATGAATGGTTTCAGTGGATAAAAGAGCAGTAGTTCCACTTCCAGAAGTAGAAGACGATGAAGACAATAGATTATCAGTATTAGCATGATATAGACTCGGATTTTGTTGAAAAACCGAAAGCTCATCCTTTGCTTTACGCTTCATTTCCCTGTTCTTTACTTTGAAACAATCTCTGCCAAGGTGTAAGATTCATAATCTTTTCTTCTTGAAGACTATGCACAAAATCATTCCATTTGTTCGGCAGAGAATCCAAAAATTTATCTACTAGTTTATTTTGTGTAAATTTAACACCAAAATATCCCAGTTCAGTAATCAGATGATTAAAACGAGTTATTAAATCATCTAAACTTTCAGATTTCAACCCATTAAAGACTTCATATTGTCTGTTCAGCAGCTTAATTCTTCCCTTTTTCATCAACTCATCACCTTCACAGTATGCGTTTAACGCATCCCACAAACCTTTAGAGGTCTTATGTTCTCCGAGAAGATGAATTGCATCCCGAGGTAAGCACATTTCTAAGTTTGACAAGGCCTTTCCTTCAATGGCATATTCTTTCTTCAACACTTCAGACATATCCCCAATCTTGTATTTGACCTCATTTCCAAGAGCATCTTCATGAGTTGGCCACTCATATCCTTCAGTAATCATCACCCATTGATTGAAATCAGTAAGGCGAATATAGGATTCAAAACGTTTTTTCCAACTCCAGAAGTTTTCAAGTCTTATCAATTTTGGGGGTGAATTGGTACGACCGACTTCATGATCGTGAAGAATTAAAGCATTTATGTATTGGGCCTCTTTTGATGAAACTGTAGGTCCAGACATCATCGAAATACGACAAAAGAAGAAATTAAAAGAAATGAACAGTACCACGTGTTTGAAATAAACACGTGATTAGAACAGAGAGTGAACAGGTGCACGTGTTTAAGATAAACACGTGTTTAAGTACGAACACGAGCTTAAAAGACAAACACGTGTTAAATAGCAAAACACGTGTTAAGGAAGGGCTAACACGAGTTTAAAAGACAAACACGTGTTAAATAGCAAACACGTGTTAAGGAAGGGCTAACACGAGTTTAAAAGACAAACACGTGTTAAAAGCAAACACGTGTTACAAAGACAAACACGTGTTTCGGATTAAAATCTTGCACGATTTTAGGCAAAATTAAGCCAAACAAAAACGATCTCGAACCTTCAGATTGTAAAATCTATTGGCTTTGATACCACTTGTAGGTCCTTGTGGACTGATCGTACACGAGAACGCTTATAGTTATGACGAGAGTGCGGAATCCTCTCGTGATAACCTGTTTGGTTAATAAAATTATCGTCTTTCGTTGTTAATACAACCTAAGACCTTAAACGCGCGCGGGTTTGCTAATTGACAGAGTTTAGTCGTAATTTCTTAATTAATCGTTACTAATTACGTATTAAGTGTGAGTATTTATACTTAACGTTCATAAACGCGTGCTAATTATGGACCGTATACCTTAAAGCCCAAAGCCCATTAGCAAACGCGTGTTTTATATGTAAACACGTGATGACCACGTGTTTAGTCAAACTCGTGTCACTGTAGCACGAGTTTAGTCAAACTCGTGTTACTGTAGCACGAGTTTGTACACACTTTCTTTTGTCATCTTTTAAGTATACTTTAATACTCAAAACGTGACTAGTTTATCACTTGTATCTGTATGTTATTTATAATCACATTCATACAAGTCGTAAACATTAAACATACAAAAAACTCTGATCAATATGTAATCATTCACATTACTTAAGTCCAAATAACAAGTTTAAACATAACATAAGTCTATGATTACACATTACAAAACATGAACATATACTGATCAAATCGCTGTTGCTGTTGTCAACAGAATCATGCACTTACACTATTCTTGAGCTCCAAAGTGTTCTTTTGAATCAGATTCTCAGATATGCATGTATCCCATTCCATTTTTCCATCAATGTGAAGCTGAATGGTCTTTATTACCCCTCCTGAAATATGCATATCACGATCATACATTGAACACTTGTCTTCCCATTTGTCCCTTAATTTTTCCATTGGAAGAGCAGCCTGAATTGGAATACCAATTCTGGCAACTGCTATTCTTTGACTCCATGCTACTGACCTTCTGCTTTTAGTACCAAAGATCCAGTCTTTATATGTCCTACTTGATACATACTCGAACACAAAAAACAGTCTGCAGTCACTTAAATCATTCAGGTTAAACTCAAAATCATGCCCCAGAGCACTAGCCGAGCGCTGGTGTCCAGGTTTTGAAATTATATCGATAGTTACACTTGTACCATCCTTGAGTCTGTCTCTGTACATCTGACCATGAGACCCCTTACTATGTATTTCAGATTCAAGCTTTGGACTTAGGATAGGCTCAAAACAATATGTTTCAATTTCACAAATCTCATGCCCCTCTGGATTATTTTGCAACCATTCGCCTTTATAACTGATAAGCCCCTTTTTATCTTCATAAACACCTTTCCTATGGGCCAAATCTTTTATTTTCTCCATCTTAAGATCACTGATCTTCTTCTCATATGGTTTCTCAATCCTTATGTAGAATGGATAACTGATTAACTCCCAAAACTTTTCTTTTCTCGGCTGCTTACCCTCTATATCCTTTTTCATAAACGAATCATTAGTTTGAGACTTCCAAATGTGTTGCTCATCATTGTGTTTTATATCCATAATGAATTTTCCAGTAACCATATAATCACAATAGGAGCCAACACCAAATTGCTTGTTTCCTATATTTAACCAGAAACTTGATCCCTTATTTATCACAACCTGCAAGAGCTTATGGGTAAACAAAAGAAAAGCCCATCGTGTCCACAAATGGCCACCCATACCTTCCTCTATAGTCAACCCAGTTAACCCATCTATCTTTATATTCCAAACATATCTCAAACCATCCACTGCCGAAGCACTTTTGATCAGTCCAACCCTCATACTCTTAACTGGCTTTAATTCTTGCAGCCCCTCAGGTTTACACCCATTAAAATCTTCCAAAATTACATCTTCAAACAGTCGTTTGTTCCTAACATAACCTATTACATCCTCATTAATACCATTACTCCCCACTGTCACCTTTATTTTAATAACAACCCCATTCTCACTACCACTGATAATAAGGCCAGATTTGTGTGCATCAACAATTTCTAACAAAACCTTTCCAGTAACTACCCTAGTGTTCCAGCCAGGTTTCCATCCAAAGGTTTCAATTTTCATGACTTCCATAACCATTCTACTATTACAAACATCACACAAAATATGATTTGATTCGTCTCCATCTTTTGATTCAAAACAGAATTCATCAACAATAAACCAATAACTCCTATCAAAACCCGCCTTCTCGGTATCTTTATGTTCCAAACTCATAGACCAACTCATAGACAAATGATCAGTCTTATTACAATTCTGGTAGATATTTGTCCTTACTAAACTAGTCCAACCCGGTTTCCACTCAAATGAACCACTAACTATCCGAGTACCTAATATTCCCTTCTTAACAGATTTTTGTCCCCAAAAATCGCATATACAACACACAATATCACTGGAAACTTGAAATTCCATAACCTCGCCACAACTAACCTTGATAACCACATCATGACTTAAACCTCCAATTTGATCTCTAAAATGCTTAAGAACACAATTACTACTATCATTCAACACAACAATCACATCGTTAATACTCCCACAAGCAGATTTACCACTGAATTGAGCCTTATATTCATCATTTATTCCATCACTAACGTTTTCAGGACTTTCATCAAACACCTTACATGCACTAATTTCACATGTCTGAACTTACTTCATCTTTATCTACAAAACCCACTGAATTGTTGCTTAAAATAGTTCTACATAGAAAAATATCGCTATATGAAGTCTCACTTGCATCCCAAATTCGGTCAGACATTTCATCAAACACCTTATATGCACTAATTTTAGTTTTTGAATTAACTTCATCTCGATTCACCAAACCTACTGATCTAGTAACAGCACAACATAATGAAGAAGGGGATTCAATTTCAGAATGTATACCTTCCAATTCAGGTGTATCCTTTGAATCAGAAAAATCATGCGCTATCTCATTGGAAGATTCTTGCATCATCAACAATTTTTTTTGTAGTCTTGCCACATCTGCTGCTACTTGTGCGAGTGCTACTTGTAAACTGTTCAACGACTCCTTAGTTTGTAAGAATTCATCAGCCGCCATTGATTTATACTGAATTAGGTTATTTTATTATGAATTAATGATGGAATTGTGATTAATTTTGAATTTTCCGAGTTTTTTTTCTGTTTTTTTTATATTATTATTGAAAAGATAGGTCACCGGAGAAGAAAGGTTCGCCGGAGATATGATCGGAACTCACGAAGAAGAAACACTACAAATTCTAGTCGCTTTTGATTTTAAAGAGGAAGAGAATCAATAAGCTGCTGAAACTTGAGTCGGCATCTTAATCTGAGGTGTAACCGGAATTGGAAACTCGTCGGAGAATCGACGGCTCTGATACCACTGCTACGAGAGGAATTGCAGAAGAGAGAATTTAGGGGGAAGAAAGATTATCAATATTCATATCTGATTTCATATGAACCGATTTACACTTATATAGCCATTACTAACCGACCTAACTAACCATCTTTCAATATTTGACACTCTAAACCCCTAGACTATTACAAACATATCACTTAGACACCTTATTCATTAACTATGTAACATATTAGTAACACCTAGATGCAATGAACTTGCTTTTTTATCTCCATATTTGTGTCCATCCTCCTCTCATTGCTTTGTAGATCTAGCTAGTCTTGACATACGTGTCTTTCGGTATTAGCCCCTTATGATCATTAGAGTCTCACTTAGAAAGAGATTAGAGGATAATACATATGATTGGTGTTAATGTTGTCCTAAAAAAAGAAAATGAGATGATTTTGCCATGTGCCCTATGAATCGTTCAATCATCGTTATTGTATCATATGACAGTCGCAATCTTTTCACTTCATAGGTTTTGTGCTCTATGGATAAGATTAGTGATGGTTTTGTATAGATGTGTAACTAAATGGCATCACATATTTTATGAGATTAGACTTATAACTTCTTGTGAAGTATCATACATATGCTTAATTAATTGTAAATTCTGTAACTACTAGTAGGGGCCGATTAAGCCATAACGTGTTATACTTTGGTCATACCATCATGTGTTTTCCTTGCCTAAAAGTTAATCATATATTCAACTTATTTATGTATATATGTCGCATCTTGTATAAAATATATATCATAATATTTAAATATATATCCGACGATCACATAACGTATTTCATGAGCAATAATCAAAATATTTCTACATCGAAAACAAGCACCTCGTATGCTTTGTTGCACCTAAGCCTGAGTTTCTGTTCTGCTTCCCATAAGACGTCGCACGTGGAAAGTTGCGCTAAGTATGACGGATAATATTAAAACTCCCAATATGGAAAAATAAACGTCGTATAATGAACTCAACCGCGTAGCAGAGATCTCCTCTTCTTAATGTTACGACAATGTTAATATATAAACAACATTTTTGTAAAAGTTATTGACGTACGTGAGAGGGGTATATGTAAAACCGATAGTTATAACTTTTATTCTAGTCTTTAGAGTTTAGTTTAAATGTTGTTTAAGAATTCAAAATCTAACTTTAAACCACAATGATCACTTCGTTTGATGTTTCCTCGGATCTATTGTTGAATAAGAGTTCAATTAGGTTTGAAATTGTTAAACACGAAATATAAATCTGGAAAAATGAAAACATATGATACTTGTATTGACAAATGAAGTGGTTAAGTTGTTATATTACGTCATCAAGGCATATTTGGAAGCAAATTCTACAAAAGGGCTAGAGGAAACTTATACAAGATTAAATAGTAAATAATAGAATTTAAAAGGCAAACAGATTCTTCTTCATTTCCTTTTAGTTATATGTTCAAAACAAGAAAATATACATATATCACTAAGGTAAACCCTCACAAATAATCTTTCTTCCCCTCCTTTTTCCTTCTCTTGTTCGACGGCCACACAAACCCAAAGGGTTTTTCGGTTTGCTTTGGTTCGACTACATCAAAGGAAGAAGCACAAGGCGTTGCGGGTTTGTGATCAAGTACTAGCATACATACATTAGTGTGTCGTGTGTGCAATCGTAGAGAGGTTTTATTTTAAACCTTATTATAAAGTTTCTTGCTTTATTATCTTCAAGTAAAGGTACATGTTTTCTTCCTTGGTTAATTAATTAGTTGCATAGTTAATCTTCCGTTGCGTGCTTTGTGATTTGATTAAGATAATTGTTATACATTCCCACAGTGGTATCACGAGCCTACTATGTGATGATTAATTACCAAAAAGATCAAAATTTGAAGGGGGGTTAGGGTTTTATATTTTTTTAGAATTTTATGTAATTCTTTTTTTTTTTTTTTTTTTTTTTTTTTTTTTTTTTTTTTTTTTTTTTTTTTTTTTTTTTTTTTTTTTTTTTTTTTTTTTTTTTTTTTTTTTTTTTTTTTTTTTTTTTTTTTTTTTTTTTTTTTTTTTTTTTTTTTTTTTTTTTTTTTTTTTTTTTTTTTTTTTTTTTTTTTTTTTTTTTTTTTTTTTTTTTTTTTTTTTTTTTTTTTTTTTTTTTTTTTTTTTTTTTTTTTTTTTTTTTTTTTTTTTTTTTTTTTTTTTTTTTTTTTTTTTTTTTTTTTTTTTTTTTTTTTTTTTTTTTTTTTTTTTTTTTTTTTTTTTTTTTTTTTTTTTTTTTTTTTTTTTTTTTTTTTTTTTTTTTTTTTTTTTTTTTTTTTTTTTTTTTTTTTTTTTTTTTTTTTTTTTTTTTTTTTTTTTTTTTTTTTTTTTTTTTTTTTTTTTTTTTTTTTTTTTTTTTTTTTTTTTTTTTTTTTTTTTTTTTTTTTTTTTTTTTTTTTTTTTTTTTTTTTTTTTTTTTTTTTTTTTTTTTTTTTTTTTTTTTTTTTTTTTTTTTTTTTTTTTTTTTTTTTTTTTTTTTTTTTTTTTTTTTTTTTTTTTTTTTTTTTTTTTTTTTTTTTTTTTTTTTTTTTTTTTTTTTTTTTTTTTTTTTTTTTTTTTTTTTTTTTTTTTTTTTTTTTTTTTTTTTTTTTTTTTTTTTTTTTTTTTTTTTTTTTTTTTTTTTTTTTTTTTTTTTTTTTTTTTTTTTTTTTTTTTTTTTTTTTTTTTTTTTTTTTTTTTTTTTTTTTTTTTTTTTTTTTTTTTTTTTTTTTTTTTTTTTTTTTTTTTTTTTTTTTTTTTTTTTTTTTTTTTTTTTTTTTTTTTTTTTTTTTTTTTTTTTTTTTTTTTTTTTTTTTTTTTTTTTTTTTTTTTTTTTTTTTTTTTTTTTTTTTTTTTTTTTTTTTTTTTTTTTTTTTTTTTTTTTTTTTTTTTTTTTTTTTTTTTTTTTTTTTTTTTTTTTTTTTTTTTTTTTTTTTTTTTTTTTTTTTTTTTTTTTTTTTTTTTTTTTTTTTTTTTTTTTTTTTTTTTTTTTTTTTTTTTTTTTTTTTTTTTTTTTTTTTTTTTTTTTTTTTTTTTTTTTAAAAACCCTAATTCCAAGTTTTGATCTTTAAGCATTATTATGTGATAATTGCATGCGTTTATGGTGTACTTTGAATTATTTAATTGTTAAATAGAAGTAAAAATCATGAATTTTTCATGCAAATTATTCATGATTATTACTTAGATATATTGATATGAAATCTTGATCATTAGGGTTAATTATGCAGATAATTGAATAACTAATTGTGTGACAATGTGATTATGTTTTGTGAAAGTTCCTGTTTGACACCAGTTCACTAAAAAAATCATAACTAATCAACCGTAAGGAGTTAGAAGCTAAAATCTTTACAGTAGATGCTTGACTCATAGGGCTACAACTTTTATGTTTTGTGATAAGCCCAGTTCGACCTTCTTCAGGGCCAGATTTGGTCGTGAAGCTGCTGGATTTTCCAGATCAGCATCTTGTTATTTATGGTAGATAATTTGTTATAGAAATTTTGGCTTACGCAATCAAGGCAACTTGATGAATGTGGTCTCTTTCCATATGAAAGAGGAGCCAATCTTATACCATAGTGACCAAAATTAGGTTGATTACCTTAATTGTTAAGTTGTAAATTTAGTAAGTTTAATTTTGCCTTTTTATGAAATTGTGTGCAAAATTGTTTTTGGAAAAATAAACTTGACTAAATATATCGAAATAAGATTTTGTTTATAAAATTGGTGCCCTAAAATCAAAAGATACACCGGCTCACCCATTTGAACAAACTCTAAGAGAGGTATAAGTCGGAGTGCGCTAGCCTCCTAAAAGGGCGAGTTTTTAAATCGCGTTTATCGCATACCTTTGCCCTTGCGCTTCTTTGTGAGTTCAAATGGAGCTACCGAGCTCTTTTGTATTTAAAGGCAATAAAAATGAGTTTTATAAACATATTATGTTTAGAAGATATGCATGAATCTTCAAACATAACTTTTTGATCACACATCAAATTGATTGACCCAATAAACTTAAGTCATTGCCACCCAACTCGT
>CM067174.1:20293845-20317757 GCA_034093135.1 Erigeron breviscapus
TCCAACATAATACTAATGATATTTTTGAATCTACCTCATTAGGCAGTCCAACAGAGGTTGTCAATGATAGCCCAATAGTGACTACCAATGATGGCAGTACATATGAGACTATTAGTAATGTTCAGGAGACAGCTACCAATTTAGAAGTGATGAATGACAATTCTGAGGGAACCATAAATCTTAATGATAAAAATTTTTTTGTAAATGAAGAAGGATTAAGAAGGTCTAATAGAAATGCTAGTCTTCCTATTAGACTTGAAAATTTTGAACTTGATGGCAAAGTTAAATATGGTTTAAATAAAGTTGTCAATTATGCAAACTTGTCTTGTGATGCTTATGCTTTTGTGAGTAGTCTTAACAAGAGTGTTGAACCTAATTCTTATTTTGAGGCTGCTAAACATGAACATTGGGTTAATGCTATGAATGAGGAAATGGAGGCATTAAATAGAAACAACACTTGGTCTATAACTGAGTTACCTAGTGATAGGAAACCTATAGGTTGTAAATGGATTTTTAAGATAAAATACAAAGCTAATGGTGAGATAGAAAGGTATAAGGCAAGATTAGTTGCTAAAGGTTTTAGTCAAATGTTTGGCATTGATTTTGATGAGACTTTCTCACCTGTGGTTAAAATGGTTACTGTAAGGTGTTTATTAACTATTGCTGTGAATAATGAGTGGCCTTTATATCAAATGGATGTCAATAATGCTTTTCTCTATGGTGATTTGGATGAGGATATTTATATGGACATACCTCAAGGGTATGATAATGGTAACAAGAACTTGGTTTGTAAGTTAAATAAATCTCTTTATGGTTTAAAGCAAGCTCCTAGGCAATGGAATTCTAAATTATGTAAAGCTTTACTTGAGTTTGGTTTTGTTCAAAGTAAATGTGATTATTCCTTGTTTACAAAGAATAATAAAAATGTCTTTACTGCCTTACTTGTCTATGTTGATGATATTGTGGTTACTGGCAACAGCCAAAGTGAAATTGACAATGTGAAAAAATTCTTGAATTCTAAGTTTAAGATCAAAGACTTAGGAAAACTAAAATACTTTCTTGGTATTGAGGTTATTGATACTGATCAAGGTATATGTTTGAATCAAAGGAAGTATTGTCTTGAATTATTAAATGACTTTGGTTTACTTGGTTGCAAACCTATTAAAACACCTTTAGAGATGAATTTGACTATGCAAGCTAAATCTGCTACTTCTAAACTTCTTGATAATATAACTGTTTATCAAAAGCTTATTGGAAAATTAATCTATCTAACTTTGACAAGGCCTGACATTAGCTATTCTGTTCAATGTTTATCTCAATTTATGCATGCACCAACCCAAGAACACTTTAATTTTGGCTGAGTAGTCTTAACAAGAGTGTTGAACCTAATTCTTATTTTGAGGCTGCTAAACATGAACATTGGGTTAATGCTATGAATGAGGAAATGGAGGCATTAAATAGAAACAACACTTGGTCTATAACTGAGTTACCTAGTGATAGGAAACCTATAGGTTGTAAATGGATTTTTAAGATAAAATACAAAGCTAATGGTGAGATAGAAAGGTATAAGGCAAGATTAGTTGCTAAAGGTTTTAGTCAAATGTTTGGCATTGATTTTGATGAGACTTTCTCACCTGTGGTTAAAATGGTTACTGTAAGGTGTTTATTAACTATTGCTGTGAATAATGAGTGGCCTTTATATCAAATGGATGTCAATAATGCTTTTCTCTATGGTGATTTGGATGAGGATATTTATATGGACATACCTCAAGGGTATGATAATGGTAACAAGAACTTGGTTTGTAAGTTAAATAAATCTCTTTATGGTTTAAAGCAAGCTCCTAGGCAATGGAATTCTAAATTATGTAAAGCTTTACTTGAGTTTGGTTTTGTTCAAAGTAAATGTGATTATTCCTTGTTTACAAAGAATAATAAAAATGTCTTTACTGCCTTACTTGTCTATGTTGATGATATTGTGGTTACTGGCAACAGCCAAAGTGAAATTGACAATGTGAAAAAATTCTTGAATTCTAAGTTTAAGATCAAAGACTTAGGAAAACTAAAATACTTTCTTGGTATTGAGGTTATTGATACTGATCAAGGTATATGTTTGAATCAAAGGAAGTATTGTCTTGAATTATTAAATGACTTTGGTTTACTTGGTTGCAAACCTATTAAAACACCTTTAGAGATGAATTTGACTATGCAAGCTAAATCTGCTACTTCTAAACTTCTTGATAATATAACTGTTTATCAAAAGCTTATTGGAAAATTAATCTATCTAACTTTGACAAGGCCTGACATTAGCTATTCTGTTCAATGTTTATCTCAATTTATGCATGCACCAACCCAAGAACACTTTAATTTTGGCTTGAGAATTCTTAGATACTTGAAAGGTTCACCTGGATGTGGACTGCATATTACTAAAGGTAACAATCTTAACCTTTCTGCTTATGTTGATTCTGATTTTTTTTTTTTTTTTTTTTTTTTTTTTTTTTTTTTTTTTTTTTTTTTTTTTTTTTTTTTTTTTTTTTTTTTTTTTTTTTTTTTTTTTTTTTTTTTTTTTTTTTTTTTTTTTTTTTTTTTTTTTTTTTTTTTTTTTTTTTTTTTTTTTTTTTTTTTTTTTTTTTTTTTTTTTTTTTTTTTTTTTTTTTTTTTTTTTTTTTTTTTTTTTTTTTTTTTTTTTTTTTTTTTTTTTTTTTTTTTTTTTTTTTTTTTTTTTTTTTTTTTTTTTTTTTTTTTTTTTTTTTTTTTTTTTTTTTTTTTTTTTTTTTTTTTTTTTTTTTTTTTTTTTTTTTTTTTTTTTTTTTTTTTTTTTTTTTTTTTTTTTTTTTTTTTTTTTTTTTTTTTTTTTTTTTTTTTTTTTTTTTTTTTTTTTTTTTTTTTTTTTTTTTTTTTTTTTTTTTTTTTTTTTTTTTTTTTTTTTTTTTTTTTTTTTTTTTTTTTTTTTTTTTTTTTTTTTTTTTTTTTTTTTTTTTTTTTTTTTTTTTTTTTTTTTTTTTTTTTTTTTTTTTTTTTTTTTTTTTTTTTTTTTTTTTTTTTTTTTTTTTTTTTTTTTTTTTTTTTTTTTTTTTTTTTTTTTTTTTTTTTTTTTTTTTTTTTTTTTTTTTTTTTTTTTTTTTTTTTTTTTTTTTTTTTTTTTTTTTTTTTTTTTTTTTTTTTTTTTTTTTTTTTTTTTTTTTTTTTTTTTTTTTTTTTTTTTTTTTTTTTTTTTTTTTTTTTTTTTTTTTTTTTTTTTTTTTTTTTTTTTTTTTTTTTTTTTTTTTTTTTTTTTTTTTTTTTTTTTTTTTTTTTTTTTTTTTTTTTTTTTTTTTTTTTTTTTTTTTTTTTTTTTTTTTTTTTTTTTTTTTTTTTTTTTTTTTTTTTTTTTTTTTTTTTTTTTTTTTTTTTTTTTTTTTTTTTTTTTTTTTTTTTTTTTTTTTTTTTTTTTTTTTTTTTTTTTTTTTTTTTTTTTTTTTTTTTTTTTTTTTTTTTTTTTTTTTTTTTTTTTTTTTTTTTTTTTTTTTTTTTTTTTTTTTTTTTTTTTTTTTTTTTTTTTTTTTTTTTTTTTTTTTTTTTTTTTTTTTTTTTTTTTTTTTTTTTTTTTTTTTTTTTTTTTTTTTTTTTTTTTTTTTTTTTTTTTTTTTTTTTTTTTTTTTTTTTTTTTTTTTTTTTTTTTTTTTTTTTTTTTTTTTTTTTTTTTTTTTTTTTTTTTTTTTTTTTTTTTTTTTTTTTTTTTTTTTTTTTTTTTTTTTTTTTTTTTTTTTTTTTTTTTTTTTTTTTTTTTTTTTTTTTTTTTTTTTTTTTTTTTTTTTTTTTTTTTTTTTTTTTTTTTTTTTTTTTTTTTTTTTTTTTTTTTTTTTTTTTTTTTTTTTTTTTTTTTTTTTTTTTTTTTTTTTTTTTTTTTTTTTTTTTTTTTTTTTTTTTTTTTTTTTTTTTTTTTTTTTTTTTTTTTTTTTTTTTTTTTTTTTTTTTTTTTTTTTTTTTTTTTTTTTTTTTTTTTTTTTTTTTTTTTTTTTTTTTTTTTTTTTTTTTTTTGTTCTTATTTGGTTTTTTTTGTATTCTGAAATTATGGTGAATACTCCTCCTGGTTCTGTTCATGGTAATACTCCTCCTAATTCTGTGCATAATGAAGAATCTGATCATGAAATTGATTTTGAAATTACTAAGATAAGTAAACTTGATTTTGGTGATCCTTTGTATCTGCATGCTAGTGACACTACTAGTACTCCTTTAATTGGTTTTAAACTTCTTGGAACTGAGAATTATAAAGTGTGGGCATGTGCTATTGAATTGGCTTTGGAAACTAAAAATAAAACTGGATTTATTGATGGAACTTGTTTGAAAAATTATGATAATCCTGTTTTAGCTAAACAATGGGATAGATGCAATGCTGTGGTTCTTAATTGGATATTAGGATGTGTTTCTCAAGAGTTATATCTAGGCCAAATCTATTCAAAAAATGCATGTATTGTGTGGCAGGAACTTAAGGATACATATGACAAAGTTGATGGTTCAGTTACATTTAATTTGTATCACAAAATTAATAGTCTAGCTCAAAATGGTTCTCCTTTGTCTGATTATTATCATAAACTATCTGCTTTATGGAAACAATTTGATGCTATGATTCATTTACCTGCTTGTACTTGTGCTGCTGCAAGTGAAATACAAAAACATGCTGATCTTATGAAGTTAATGCAATTTTTAATGGGATTGGATGATGTGTATGTTTCTGTTAGATCTAATATTCTTATGAGAGACCCTCTGCCTACTGTTAAAACTGCTTATAACATTGTTTCAAGAGAAGAATCTCATAGGGGAGGGATGGGTGATAAGTCTATTCCTTCTTCTTCTGCTTTCATTGCTAAATCTAATTTCAATAGAAATACTGGTTCTAAAGGAAATAAAAATAACTTTGACAGTAAAAGAACTTTTGATAACAACTTTGAATCAAGGAAAACTTTTGATCAAACTCAAAGGGTTTTAAGACCTCCAAATCCTAATCTTCACTGCACTCATTGTAACAGAATTGGTCATACCATTGAGAGATGTTTTAGTTTGAAAAATAAGAATTCTTCAAATTCTTTTAATAATGGCAGATTTTCTAATAACAATGTTAACATGGATAAGTCTGAATCTGGTTCTTTATCTACTTCTTCTAATTCTCTTACTTCTGATCAAGTGGCTCAATTGCTTAGTTTGTTAGATACCAAATCTGGATCCTCTTCTAGTCTGCAAGCTAATATGGCAGGTATGCCTATGTGTAGTAATTCTTGGTTTTTAAGTTGTAACAGTTTTTTGTTTAATGCCTTGATTAAATGGATCATTGATAGTGGTGCTAATCAACACATGACTATGTCTGCAAAAAATCTTACTAATGTTGTTGACATTTCTGATTTAAAGTTAAAAATTGGTCATCCTAATGGTACTTGTGCTATTGTCAAACAAATTGGAAATCTTCATCTTAAAAATGGCATTGTTTTGTTTGATGTGCTTGTTGTACCTGAATATAATGTGAATCTTATGTCTGTTCATAAACTTGCTAGAGATAACAACTTGTTTATTGGGTTTGATCTAGTACCTGTTATATTCAGGATTTACATCAAAAGACTGTGCTGGGGACTGGTAGTGAACAAGGTGGTTTATATGTTTATGATGATCTTCCTCTTTCTTCTCATTCTTCTGTTGTGTGCAATTCTGCTTCTGTTCCTTGTGAGTCTGATTTGTTATGGCATATGAGGCTTGGTCATCCTGCTGATCAAGCTCTTTCTGTGTTTTCTAAGAAGTTTAATTTGACCAAAGTCAATGTTTCACCTTGTGATGTTTGTCACAAGGCTAAACAGACCAGAAAACCTTTTCCTCTTAGTGAACACAAGTCAACTGGGTTGGGTGAGTTAATTCATATAGATGTTTGGGGACCTTATAAAGTTACAAGTAAAGAAGGTTTTAGATACTTCTTAACCATTGTGGATGATTTTACTATAGCTGTTTGGTGCTTTCTCATGAAGTCTAAAACTGAAGTGTTTGATAATTTACATATGTTTGTTCATATGATAAAAACTCAGTTTGATGTAAAAGTAAAAATTGTTAGAAGTGACAATGGGTCTGAGTTTGTAAATGCTAAAACTTCTTCTTTGTTCACTAATGAAGGAATTATTCATCAGACTTCTATTCCTTATACTCCACAACAAAATGGAGTAGTTGAAAGGAAACATAGACACCTTCTTAATGTTGCTAGGTCTCTTATGTTTCAGGGGGGAATTCCTCTTTACTTGTGGAGTGAATGTGTTTTGACTGCAACTTACTTGATTAATAGAACTCCTACCTCTGTGTTAAATGGCAAAACTCCTTATGAGTTAGTTTTTGGTTCTGAACCTGATTTAAGTTATTTAAAAGTTTTTGGGTGTTTATGTTTTGCTACTAAGCTTAATAATCATGATAAATTTAGTACTAGAGCTGAAAAATGTGTTTTCTTAGGGTACTCTAATTTTAAAAAAGGTTATAAGCTTTTCAGTCTTGAAAGCAAATCTTTTCTTTTTTCAAGAGATGTTAGATTTTATGAGAATATTTTTCCTTTTAACATGCTTTCTGAAAACAATTCTAAAAATATTTCAAAAATTACTCAACTTAATTTCTTTGATAACTATGAGAATAATGCCATTAATCCCAATGATGATGAGGTAGCTATTGGTGAAACTGTTTCTAAAGCTGGAAGTAGTTTCCAACATAATACTAATGATATTTTTGAATCTACCTCATTAGGCAGTCCAACAGAGGTTGTCAATGATAGCCCAATAGTGACTACCAATGATGGCAGTACATATGAGACTATTAGTAATGTTCAGGAGACAGCTACCAATTTAGAAGTGATGAATGACAATTCTGAGGGAACCATAAATCTTAATGATAAAAATTTTTTTGTAAATGAAGAAGGATTAAGAAGGTCTAATAGAAATGCTAGTCTTCCTATTAGACTTGAAAATTTTGAACTTGATGGCAAAGTTAAATATGGTTTAAATAAAGTTGTCAATTATGCAAACTTGTCTTGTGATGCTTATGCTTTTGTGAGTAGTCTTAACAAGAGTGTTGAACCTAATTCTTATTTTGAGGCTGCTAAACATGAACATTGGGTTAATGCTATGAATGAGGAAATGGAGGCATTAAATAGAAACAACACTTGGTCTATAACTGAGTTACCTAGTGATAGGAAACCTATAGGTTGTAAATGGATTTTTAAGATAAAATACAAAGCTAATGGTGAGATAGAAAGGTATAAGGCAAGATTAGTTGCTAAAGGTTTTAGTCAAATGTTTGGCATTGATTTTGATGAGACTTTCTCACCTGTGGTTAAAATGGTTACTGTAAGGTGTTTATTAACTATTGCTGTGAATAATGAGTGGCCTTTATATCAAATGGATGTCAATAATGCTTTTCTCTATGGTGATTTGGATGAGGATATTTATATGGACATACCTCAAGGGTATGATAATGGTAACAAGAACTTGGTTTGTAAGTTAAATAAATTTCTTTATGGTTTAAAGCAAGCTCCTAGGCAATGGAATTCTAAATTATGTAAAGCTTTACTTGAGTTTGGTTTTGTTCAAAGTAAATGTGATTATTCCTTGTTTACAAAGAATAATAAAAATGTCTTTACTGCCTTACTTGTCTATGTTGATGATATTGTGGTTACTGGCAACAGCCAAAGTGAAATTGACAATGTGAAAAAATTCTTGAATTCTAAGTTTAAGATCAAAGACTTAGGAAAACTAAAATACTTTCTTGGTATTGAGGTTATTGATACTGATCAAGGTATATGTTTGAATCAAAGGAAGTATTGTCTTGAATTATTAAATGACTTTGGTTTACTTGGTTGCAAACCTATTAAAACACCTTTAGAGATGAATTTGACTATGCAAGCTAAATCTGCTACTTCTAAACTTCTTGATAATATAACTGTTTATCAAAAGCTTATTGGAAAATTAATCTATTAACTTTGACAAGGCCTGACATTAGCTATTCTGTTCAATGTTTATCTCAATTTATGCATGCACCAACCCAAGAACACTTTAATTTTGGCTTGAGAATTCTTAGATACTTGAAAGGTTCACCTGGATGTGGACTGCATATTACTAAAGGTAACAATCTTAACCTTTCTGCTTATGTTGATTCTGATTGGGGAAGGTGTTTGAGCACAAGAAGGTCAGTCACTGGCTACACTGTTTTACTTGATAATAATCTTGTTTCTTGGAAAAGTAAAAAACAAAATACTGTAGCCAAGTCCTCTGCAGAAGCAGAATATAGGGCTATGACTGCAGTAACTTGTGAAATTATATAGATTTTAAACTTGTTGAAAGATTTTGGTATTACTTCTTCTCTTCCTGTGCATTTGTATTGTGATAGTAAAGCAGCTATTCAAATAGCTGCAAATCCTGTCTTCCATGAAAAGACTAAACACTTTGAGATTGACTTGCACTTTATAAGAGAAAAAATTTGTTCTGGGGTCATTAAAATATATATATATATAATATACATATATATATATATATATATATATATATATATATATATATATATATATATATATATATATATATATATATATATATATATATATATATATATATATATATATATATATATATATATATATATATATATATATATATATATATATATATATATATATATATATATATATATATATATATATATATATATATATATATATATATATATATATATATATATATATATATATATATATATATATATATATATATATATATATATATATATATATATATATATATATATATATATATATATATATATATATATATATATATATATATATATATATATATATATATATATATATATATATATATATATATATATATATATATATATATATATATATATATATATATATATATATATATATATATATATATATATATATATATATATATATATATATATATATATATATATATATATATATATATATATATATATATATATATATATATATATATATATATATATATATATATATATATATATATATATATATATATATATATATATATATATATATATATATATATATATATATATATATATATATATATATATATATATATATATATATATATATATATATATATATATATATATATATATATATATATATATATATATATATATATATATATATATATATATATATATATATATATATATATATATATATATATATATATATATATATATATATATATATATATATATATATATATATATATATATATATATATATATATATATATATATATATATATATATATATATATATATATATATATATATATATATATATATATATATATATATATATATATATATATATATATATATATATATATATATATATATATATATATATATATATATATATATATATATATATATATATATATATATATATATATATATATATATATATATATATATATATATATATATATATATATATATATATATATATATATATATATATATATATATATATATATATATATATATATATATATATATATATATATATATATATATATATATATATATATATATATATATATATATATATATATATATATATATATATATATATATATATATATATATATATATATATATATATATATATATATATATATATATATATATATATATATATATATATATATATATATATATATATATATATATATATATATATATATATATATATATATATATATATATATATATATATATATATATATATATATATATATATATATATATATATATATATATATATATATATATATATATATATATATATATATATATATATATATATATATATATATATATATATATATATATATATATATATATATATATATATATATATATATATATATATATATATATATATATATATATATATATATATATATATATATATATATATATATATATATATATATATATATATATATATATATATATATATATATATATATATATATATATATATATATATATATATATATATATATATATATATATATATATATATATATATATATATATATATATATATATATATATATATATATATATATATATATATATATATATATATATATATATATATATATATATATATATATATATATATATATATATATATATATATATATATATATATATATATATATATATATATATATATATATATATATATATATATATATATATATATATATATATATATATATATATATATATATATATATATATATATATATATATATATATATATATATATATATATATATATATATATATATATATATATATATATATATATATATATATATATATATATATATATATATATATATATATATATATATATATATATATATATATATATATATATATATATATATATATATATATATATATATATATATATATATATATATATATATATATATATATATATATATATATATATATATATATATATATATATATATATATATATATATATATATATATATATATATATATATATATATATATATATATATATATATATATATATATATATATATATATATATATATATATATATATATATATATATATATATATATATATATATATATATATATATATATATATATATATATATATATATATATATATATATATATATATATATATATATATATATATATATATATATATATATATATATATATATATATATATATATATATATATATATATATATATATATATATATATATATATATATATATATATATATATATATATATATATATATATATATATATATATATATATATATATATATATATATATATATATATATATATATATATATATATATATATATATATATATATATATATATATATATATATATATATATATATATATATATATATATATATATATATATATATATATATATATATACATATATATATATATATATATATATATATATATATATATATATATATACATACTTTGATTTATATAATTCTTTTATATATATGTATATATTATATATACATATATATATTTATAAATTTGAAATGTAGAAAGAAATTCGTATAAGTTATTTCCACTTACCTTTCCAAAAAAGTTATTTCCACTTAATTTAAGAATACTATCTATCTATGTTAATTTTCAAGAATACCATCTATCTATGTTAATGTTCAAAAATAAAAAAACTATCTATTTATGTTTGTGATCCTTAGGCTTTAGGCTTTTCAAGGACTCAAATCTTAATTTGATTACTTTTAACATCTAATGTTAGTTGTTTTAGTAATAATTAAATGACAATGCTAACCCTGAACATCTAGTGAGACAAACATCCCCAGTTACTCCTGGATATTAAGCTCGAAATATAAACGAGACATAATTAAAAGAGTAAGAGAGGCCACAATGCAAATTCATTTTTAACCTATAACTAGTCCATATTAGTGTCTCATCAAAAAAATCATCATCTACCACTAATTAATCACTAATCCCTGTGTCTTACAATATCCTCAATACATAACTAACCCATAATTAGTCTAGAATTTTCGTGGAATAGATCCAAAGTACGCAAATTTGTTGCATGTTCCATCCCTGTGGTTGATGTCGTCAATTTTTTCCCGTTAAATTCTTGAGTAGGGATGTAAACCACTAAAATGGACAAACCACAAGGACGAATCGTGCAATTACAAAGCTATTTGTGGGTGGCAGATTACAAAACTGCCCTCACGTGCAGCTCACATGCGTCGACTTAACGGCCAAATAATAACGTCATTAGCCACAGGGACGTAACTTGCAAAGAATGTGACAAGTTTGGACGAATTTGTTTAAAAAAACTTAATAGGGATGTAAACCACGAAAATGGGTAAACCACATGGACGAATCCTGCAATTAACTCTTTGATTAATGTTCAAACATATTTTGGTCATTTTGAAATCGTTTTTTATGCTTGCATTATTTATGCTAATGCTCGTAATAAAATTTGACTCAATAACTCCTATGGCATTGCCAATTGCACGAATATATAATAATAATCATTGATTAGCTTTATGACAAGTAGATCGAGAAGATGCTTGTGGTAAATGGAGATACAGCATGGACAGTCGCAAGAGCCACGATTGCAAGATGCCCACGTCGACTCTATTATCACATTGCAATCCACCCCAAGAGGCCATTCTTTTCACACGTCCGTCTTTCTGCTTTTTTTCTTCTATACCTTTTTAGTAATTATAATTACTTTAATCATATCAAAATTTATTGCCAATTGAAGATGGAAAGTTTGTGTTTTATGACAAATTAAATGAAGCACTAAATTGTCTTATAATAGTTCTTTAAAAATATATTGATCTAAAACAGATTTCGTCCTACTTGTGGCTTGTATGTGCGATGATTTGTTAATCTTTTGTATGTGAAATTTATGTATTGACTTAATTTGTAAAATAAATAAAAAATAAAAATTCAAGACATCAATTAAACAACGGGTATCTTTGGTAATGAGCTTTTAGAAACTTTTAAAAGCTTAAAGCTTAAAGCTTTTAAAATAAAATTCATATCTAATAGAAAGTCTCATTTGATTGAAAAAGCTTCAAGCTTTTAGATTATTATTCAAAGCTCCTTCCTGAAATGTTAGTATTGTAAGCATTAACAAAAAGTTACAAGCTTTTACCTTATAAAATTACTTAAATAACCTTTTATGATAAATTATGTGCGTAAAGTTACTTGTCTAGTGTTTGTTGTATCCAATGCTCTGCTTATGATTTCAGTTTCATTTCAGCGATAATGATAGGTAAAACTAGCTATGTATTCATTCTTTCTCATAAAAGTGCCTATCTTTTTCCTATCAAAGTGCTTTCATTCATTTTTAAATATATCTCCATATGACATACATAACTGAAGTTTTAAAACTTTTATATCGGTACTTTATTGGTGAGCCATCGACATAGCTAATTGTTCTAAGAAAATACAAGTCTTTAATTTTGTTGCGATATGAAGTTGTTGTTTTGCAGTAACAGATACCCAACTTTTGTTACTCATGATGTCGACGTGTATATGTCAATTTACCTTTTGAGTACCTATACGGTACATATTGTTAGGCTATTTGCTTCTTTTACGGGTTTCTTTCTTCATATACCCCTGCTTGCATTGGTGTGGAGTGGTGGTTGATCGGTTGATTGCTATGAGCCCCTAATTGCCTATTGGTAAGTAAGACTTGACTCATTTTGTGTGCTTGGATTATGAATTTTATTACAACCTCTTTGTTTGTATATCTTGAAATCTTACTAGAAGCTGATTTGCGAGTGCAGAGAGAGTCTCAACATTTTAAGTGTCCTTGCAGCAATGCTTGGTTATCGATCCTTTTGATAGCTGGAGTACTAACTTGGAACAATTCCTTAAATAAAAAGTGGTCATGTGATACCTTGATTTGGTTCAGGGTGCTACTAGAAATGGTATCACAAATCACCGAATTAGCTAGGCGTAATACCATGGTTGTACGCCTAGCCCATTTCAGATCTTTTCCAATAGGATAATAGGATGGCAAGGCGAGCTTCTTATTCTGCAGCCGTTTATTTCTTCATATCAATTTTTGTTTTTTCGTAGTTTTTTTACGCTTAAAGGTCTTGGTGAAATGTATTTTTCTGTGAATTCTGTGTTTTAGAAATTTCTTTTGACAATGTATATTCAACATCATCCATTTAGTACTGGACTAGCAATATTAGTTATGTAGAGCATTGACAATAAGAATGGGAAAGCAAATCTTACCATACGGACTACTGAGTGTGTAAACTTACTGAGTCATTAGGGAAACTACTTTATATCGGTAATACTTTGTACTGATTGATTGTATAGAAGGTTGTTAGACTTTACGCTACCTTTTCATCCATTAGCCTATCTCAAACTTTAATTTTCCATTGAAATTGACCAACTCTGGTTTGACACTTTGGTTTAATTGGTATAGTTTGTTGACAATGCTGAACATTAGAATACCGCAGCGAAGCGCGATTAACCTTTCAGTTTATAAATGATTTTAGAAACCTTCCTACTCTTTTACATATTTAAGAGGTTAGGTTCTTGTATGCGTTTACATACGGTTTAATGATTTTTTTTAGATAATCAATATTTTTTTATATAGCATGTAACTTGAATCAGACTGTAACAAAGACGACAACTACAAAAAAAAACAATAAAAAGAGCCAAGAACTATCACATTGGTTATCAACACATAATAACATGTTTGATAAAAATGTTGGAATGAAAGAGACGAATATAATCGATAATGTGTCAAACTTGTTCATCTTCTGAGATAAGTTCCAACTTAGGATCTTTACCACTCGCATCTAGCAACTAAATATTCAGGACTCGAACTCGTATACTTGTATTACGTATCGTAGATGTCACTGCTTTAATGCATAAAATCAAAATAACAATTATAATATAAGTTAGAAATGCAAAAAAGAGACAAAAGCCAAGTTCGAAGCTACCTTTTTTTTTGTTTCAAATAAGAAACAAAAATTTTGTTTCTGGCTAAAAACAAAGTTGTTTTTAAAGAATAGTTTCTTCCTGCCGACCAAGTTGTTCACAAAACTTAAAAAACGTTTTCTTTTTAACTGCTTTGCTCTCTTTTACGACGGTTAGGAACCAAAATAATCAATGGATATATCCTTATAATAATTGTTTGCGAAATAAATTCAAATGCATATGAAAGAAAGATGATTGATAGTGAAAAAATACTAAGGGCTTCCGGAGTCAAGGCGGCTCGTTACGGATTGAAGGAACCCGCCCAGAAACACCTCCCCCACTCAAGCGGGCTCTGGACGGGTTGGATGGGAGTGGGTTAAGAAGACGCAAAAGGTAGAAGACGGGCTGCAGAAAGAGAGAGCGAGTGGACCTTTGCAACGGTCATTTAACGTTTGAAATTTTGGATTTTTGAAGCTTTAATTGAGTATTGCATTTTTTTTAATTCGTGCTTGTGTTAAAACGCAGAAGGGAGTGAAGAAGACGAGATCTCATATGAGATCTAATTCATATACAATAGTACTAGCTAATCAACCCGGACATGATTAGGAAAATACAAATAAAATTTTCTAATATTTGATCACACTTAAACCATATATAACATTTATGTCTCACATCTTTATAATTGATCTAATATATCAAGTAATAAATAATCATTCACCAGTCTCCCACTAAAATCATTACAACCTATGAATAAGTCAACTTAAAATTTATATTAGTAGTCGTAACATCATCGTGTAGCATGGATACTAAGTTGTAAAAGTGTCTTAACTTGACCAATAAGAAAAATCTCGCATATACTCAACCAATATAAGAAGTCCACATATACATCTTGTGCCTCAATCCGTTCATAACTGCAAGCACGGGGTGTCCTGTCATGCTCGTGTGGACGGGCAATATTTTTGTATCAAAAAAGGATGTGCCCTGTACTCAATCAAACCACGTGCATTTGCTGGAATCTACGCAAGTCAAAATGTAATTAGTCTAATTGTTACACTTGAATCACCAAACATGACAATCTGTAACTTTACATGAATTTCTAAATATAAAACATCATATTTTGGGTGATGGTGTTCCTTATAGCATGCTTAGCGAAACAGACGACTTTTAGAAATCGAGAACTACACACAAATACCAGAGTTGTGTCAAATTAACGGTTCATTTGAAATTTAACATCAGTGGTTTCTAGATGATTTGATTTTACAATTGGCAAGAATGGAGTAGAGTTTGACCTCATTTTGGCAAATTGCAAGCATGAAACGGAAGCATTCTGGATGCCAAATTATTCCCAATCTCCTCCCATGCAATTTATATATCTTCCAAGCCCAAGTTCTACATTGCAGCCAATAGATATCCTGCAAACCCGCATGCTTATAGCATGATGATGTGCAGGTATTGTGGCCTTGTTTTACATATTTAATGTTCCAACTTAAAATAATTGTTTTCCAATATACCTGTATTCAGCGGAATAAAAGTATAAGTATGACAGAGGCGGGATTACATTTCCATAATTGTTTCGTGGTGGTGAGTCTGTCTGCAAACTTTTTTTGAAGAGCTTTGGCAAGTTGTTCATCTTTCCTCTATTCTAGCATCGTCATCTGTTAAAATCAATACACAAAACAGAATTAGAATCCTTACTGACATTATTTGTACTCGAACAACAAAAGCTCAATACATCTCTATTCACCAATTACTTAAGTTCAATAATTGAATTCCCACTATACTTGCATAACAGATAACGAAGTGAACATACTATGCAATCTTCCTATTACAAGTTAACCACTTTAGAAATCATATATCATATACTTAATAAGTAATATAGCATGTCCATACAATCTTGGTGGAAAAACTAAAACGGTTGTTCTTTGTTGTTAATTTAGCATGTCCCTGATCACACCAAATAAAACATGGCATAGCTCTATGCACAAAAAATAACCGACCCGATACTTAACCGGTTAGGAACCGACTCCGTACAAACCGGTTATAATAGCTACATATTCATGCTTAAAATCAATTGTAAAACACGATATGAAGAAAAAGCAACAGCAATTAGTTGAAAAATCTTCGTAGTGGGACTTTTATAAACTTCTTAAACTCAAGGAAGTGGAATCCAAATTATCATTCAAACACTTAATCAAACAGTTGGTATGCATTATAATAGCCCAAAAAAAAACAATATTTTTATTAAACTCACTTGATGACGCTTATAACGAAAAATATGGCAGCCCCCCCTGATATATAAATCTAAAATCCCAAAATTTGTAGGCAATCGGTTCATTCCCAAAAATAATATTATATCAAAACCATGTTATTATAAGTATACTTTTAGGAGATCAGATTCAAAATTACAAAATCATATCAAAATGGGCTAACTAACTTGAATATATCCTGTATGCAACACCTAAATTCACATGATAAATTACTGGACTTATTGTAAAATTCAGAACGGGGTGAATACCATAAATTACAAACTTTCATAACTTATTATATAACTTCAAACGTATAAGGGTTTTATTATAAGAAAAAGACACTTGAATCAACAAAATTTATATCATCCCATAATTTAGGGTTTTATTTTCCTTCCCAACTAAATTCCAACCGTAAACCAAATTGCATCCATAAATTCATCCATAAAACTAAATCATATAGATAGAATGACGTACATATTCGCATAAAGCATGCACTTTAACTTCCGATCGCCATAGATTCAAATCCGTATGGTGTGTGAAAATACGCCATTGATTCTTGTACATATTCAATAAAAAAGATGTTTGATCTCATGTTCAGAGAAAAAAAATAACTTTGGAATAAGAAAGAGAGAAGAAATAAGAATAAGAAAGAAAAACGTACGTGGGAAAAGTTTTTGGTGGGGTAACTTTGAAAAGTCAAGGTTCAGCCGCCACGTGGCAAATTTGGGAAACTTTTTTTTTGGTAGGATTTATATTAAGTTTCATATTTCACAATTAAACGATGTTTACAAATTTATATATTATTTTTGATAATAGGTAATTTTATCCCTAAGTTATTTTAATATTATTATTAATAAAAAAATTTAATTAATGTATTTTCTAAACTAAATATAATGTTTGTTTAATATTTAAACAATTTATAAGGGGTGGAAAAATCATGGGCGCCAGTAAAAATGGTTGAGATGGTTGATTGGGAAGATTAGAGGGGTAAAATGAGTTAAAAAAATTTGATTGGTAAAATTTGAGAGAGTTAGATATTTGGGAGTTATGACTCCTTATCCTCTAATAAACCTATTAATATGACAAAAAAAAAGAAGATAATCTGGTCATGATAAACAACATATATATAACACGAATCATAAAATAACAACGTATATAAATATCTTTATTATGTAACATAAGTTATTAAACTAATAATTTAATATTAAAAACATACACATAAATATCTTTTATTAGAATCATGGCATAACAACCATATATAAAAATTTTGTTATTATTTAACCTTTGATGAAAAATAATTATAAGAACAATATTATATTTTTCCATTGTGAGTTTTATATACTTAGTAAGCTTCCTTGAAACCATTGGGTAATAACCCAGTGGCCAGATGTATCTTCTAAATCCACTATGTAGGCCCCGGAGGTGAGTTTTTCTGTTAGATCTCAGGTTCAAGAATGAGGTTTCTCATCTCAAGGTATTTTCCATGAGGATGGAAATCTATTATATGTTGCAAGAATTAAACAAAAATCACATTACATCAAGTTATTATTAGAATATACATATACAAATAATATAAATGGTATGGGAAATGATTAATCCTCCTAATATAATAGCTTAAAAATCCTCCTAACTTTTAGATGAGGACATGTAGAAAAATCAGGGGGTGAGATTAGGAAAGAGAATTAGTGGTATCCACATGTCACCATATAAAGCTATTAGAAGGATTTTTAGGCTAGTTTTTTAGGAGGATAAATCATTTTCCAATATAATATTGTATAATTAAAAAAAAATAGAATAGAAGGATGAAAAGTCTTGCTTATCTATGTAAGGATGGGGCAATTAGAAGACAAGTGAACATTTAGTTCATTGGTGGCGTGTCTACTTATTTGTTTTAGACGCCATATGTTCGAAACCTGGCCGCCACTATTATTTAACTTTTGAGTATTTATTTTGGAGTTAACACATCAATGATGAGTTGGATAGCCACTTGTCAAGCTATTACTCAAAACCATATAAATATGTAGGAAAAAGATGATGTGGCGATATCTGAGACTTGGAGATAGAGAATTATATATATATAGAGATAAGTGTTTACTATTAAGTTTTTTTTGTCCACATCTATTATTGTTATTTTACGCAATTTATTAAATGTTACAGCTACCTTGCCAAACACTTAAAAATATTAAAAAAACTCTAACTAATAGCTTTCAGCTACAAGTTCTAGCCACTAGCTATCAGTTAGTTTTGGCAGACATACCCAACCTTCTAATATTGAAAGTTTGTAACTTGTAAGATATAACCGTATTTTGCTTAATCAATAACTGTTAAACCGGTAGATCTGATTTTTGAAGAAAACCGGTCAGATGACTAGTGAGTGGCAAGTTCATTGTAACCGAACTGTGTGAAGCGCCATGGTCGGATCGAAAGCAGACCAAATTTAACATGGATTTGGACCTGTCAAAGATGGTCAAAATGTAATTGATATTGAGTTGATAAAATATTTATTTTTTCTCCATTTAATTCTTTTGGGCCAAACTATTATAAAGAAGCCGGGCTTTGAGAGAGCCAAACTATCCATCTACTAGTTTCAATATATGGTTAGTTATCAATCCAAGCCCAATTAAAAGTTTATGACCAAATCAAATTAAAAGTGCGCAACAAAATTGCAACCTAATCTAATACTATCTTATAAAGCATTTTGCCCTTTTTAAAAAAAAAAAATGATTTGAACTACCCAAAATACCCCTATTCTTTATTCACTAATTTAAACATCTCTACCTAATATACCTATAATAACCTTAAATCTCAACCACTCATTTTTTTTTCTCTCTCCTCAAATCTCAACCACTCATTTTTTTTTCTCTCTCATCCATAAATCATTTTATTCCTCTAATTCATTCAAAATCTTTTATCTCAAAATCGTATATCGATAAATTATAAAAATTATATGGGTGTTCTTAAAATTTCATGCTCTTTCATTAGAAATGTCATTCGATATACTTTCGACGAATTTTTAAATCCGAGGGCGGAGCCCGTACGGCTAAGGCATTTATGACTTGACCTATCACCTCTACCATCTCACCGCCGCAACGCGCGGGCACTATCTCTCGTTATATTAATAAGTGATAGTTGATTGAAATTTTAGTTAATCAATCATAGCCTTTTAAATAAGAAACCAGAAAAAAACAAATGTAGAATTATGCCATTATGTAACTTCACAGTTTTTTTGAAAAAATATATTCAAGTGTAGATATTATTAACAAAAACAAAACCAATGTATACAAATCCTTCATAATGCATAAAAACTCTACCAGCACCCAAATTAAATAATGTATATAAATTTTTTTTAAAATAATGCGTACAAAGTGATGTAAGCCTCATCCTAAAAATACGATGTTAGTAACATTAATATATCAATTAATAAAAATCGTATATCGATAAATTATAAAAATTATATGGGTGTTCTTAAAATTTCATGCTCTTTCATTAGAAATGTCATTCGATATACTTTCGACGAATTTTTAAATCCGAGGGCGGAGCCCGTACGGCTAAGGCATTTATGACTTGACCTATCACCTCTACCATCTCACCGCCGCAACGCGCGGGCACTATCTCTCGTTATATTAATAAGTGATAGTTGATTGAAATTTTAGTTAATCAATCATAGCCTTTTAAATAAGAAACCAGAAAAAAACAAATGTAGAATTATGCCATTATGTAACTTCACAGTTTTTTTGAAAAAATATATTCAAGTGTAGATATTATTAACAAAAACAAAACCAATGTATACAAATCCTTCATAATGCATAAAAACTCTACCAGCACCCAAATTAAATAATGTATATAAATTTTTTTTAAAATAATGCGTACAAAGTGATGTAAGCCTCATCCTAAAAATACGATGTTAGTAACATTAATATATCAATTAAGTAACAAGATCTATCGTAATATAAATCTTAGCCGGATATATTATGGCCCCTTTTGTTTTTTTTTAAAAAAAAAAATAAAAAAAAAAAAAAAAAAAAAAAAAAAAAAAAAAAAAAAAAAAAAAAAAAAAAAAAAAAAAAAAAAAAAAAAAAAAAAAAAAAAAAAAAAAAAAAAAAAAAAAAAAAAAAAAAAAAAAAAAAAAAAAAAAAAAAAAAAAAAAAAAAAAAAAAAAAAAAAAAAAAAAAAAAAAAAAAAAAAAAAAAAAAAAAAAAAAAAAAAAAAAAAAAAAAAAAAAAAAAAAAAAAAAAAAAAAAAAAAAAAAAAAAAAAAAAAAAAAAAAAAAAAAAAAAAAAAAAAAAAAAAAAAAAAAAAAAAAAAAAAAAAAAAAAAAAAAAAAAAAAAAAAAAAAAAAAAAAAAAAAAAAAAAAAAAAAAAAAAAAAAAAAAAAAAAAAAAAAAAAAAAAAAAAAAAAAAAAAAAAAAAAAAAAAAAAAAAAAAAAAAAAAAAAAAAAAAAAAAAAAAAAAAAAAAAAAAAAAAAAAAAAAAAAAAAAAAAAAAAAAAAAAAAAAAAAAAAAAAAAAAAAAAAAAAAAAAAAAAAAAAAAAAAAAAAAAAAAAAAAAAAAAAAAAAAAAAAAAAAAAAAAAAAAAAAAAAAAAAAAAAAAAAAAAAAAAAAAAAAAAAAAAAAAAAAAAAAAAAAAAAAAAAAAAAAAAAAAAAAAAAAAAAAAAAAAAAAAAAAAAAAAAAAAAAAAAAAAAAAAAAAAAAAAAAAAAAAAAAAAAAAAAAAAAAAAAAAAAAAAAAAAAAAAAAAAAAAAAAAAAAAAAAAAAAAAAAAAAAAAAAAAAAAAAAAAAAAAAAAAAAAAAAAAAAAAAAAAAAAAAAAAAAAAAAAAAAGTTAATCAATCATAGCCTTTTAAATAAGAAACCAGAAAAAAACAAATGTAGAATTATGCCATTATGTAACTTCACAGTTTTTTTGAAAAAATATATTCAAGTGTAGATATTATTAACAAAAACAAAACCAATGTATACAAATCCTTCATAATGCATAAAAACTCTACCAGCACCCAAATTAAATAATGTATATAAATTTTTTTTAAAATAATGCGTACAAAGTGATGTAAGCCTCATCCTAAAAATACGATGTTAGTAACATTAATATATCAATTAAGTAACAAGATCTATCGTAATATAAATCTTAGCCGGATATATTATGGCCCCTTTTGTTTTTTTTTAAAAAACATTTGTATCTAAATCTGAGTATCACCTTTTAAGGGTGAGACCCTGCTATTCTACTTATTCCCGTACATATAGTTCAAGAAATGGCATTTCAAGGGAAAACCCCAGGGACTTTTAAAATTTCTAATAAAAGTTTCTTTTGAATGACAATTGGGATAAATCCAATCACGTACTTTCAAAAAACACATCCTCCTCCTCCTCCTTACATAGAATGTCGTATGGTTTTATGGAGAAACTTTACAAAAAAAAAAAGAGGGTAAATGGGTGGGATACCTCTTGTCCCATGTACCGAATAGGTACCCTGAGTCACTACTGAAGGATTTCGGTTCTATCTAGCGCAACGGAAGCATGCAATCAATAAACAATAGCATATTAAAATAATCTAGCAAGCGAAATCTATCCCACGGATCATCTCGTCAAACAAAAGCTCAAGAGAATGGGTATAAGAAAACATCCCCTTGAAGATTTCCTTATAGAAGATGCAATAAGATTCAAAGTAGAATCTCTCTATTCGGGGAGACACCCAAAGTTCCGATCTCGATCTTTAGCACATTCTTGAGTAAAACTCGAACCCTCCAAGTGATCCAAGCACACCCAAAATAAATTCTTATCTTTATTTAAGTCAACACCCCAAACCTTTTGTGTGTTGTACTAGTTTAAAACCCTTTTTCAAAAGAGGTGATAAACTAGAGAGTGATAGATAAAAGTGAATTATTGATGCTAAGGACTTTTGTCTTGGTTCTCTTTCCTTATAACCGTAAGAAAGAGATGGAGAGACTAAAGAGAGAGTGTGAGACAATTGCATGTGATGGTTGAGTGTGTTGGGAGTGTACAAAATGTGTAAGAGAAAAGGAATCTCATCATGACTCTTGTCTTCCATTTTCTCTTCCATCATTTCCAAAACTATTAAAATACTTACATCTAATATGTAAGAGTATTTTAGTATACAATGTCTATTATAAATATCTATGTATCTATAAGTTGTATTATTTATAAACATATAAAATCAAATACACTTATGAGATCACATATAAATAGACATCATATTTAATCAATTACTAGTTAAACATTTAACTAATTGATTAAACAAACACAAACTCATAAATAATTAACTTAGACCATTAACATAATGTCTAATTAATTAATCTCTCTTTGAAGATACATAAATCGATTATCGACCGGCCTTTGTGTGTGACCGAATAGGATAATGGACTTTATATATTATTCATGTCATGGGCATATCTTCGAATCATAGTGCACCACGGTCAAACCTATAGCCAACCCATGTGCATATATCCAACAGACTCCCACTTGCACAGACATGATAATATCGGTGTGTCTTGAAGACATACCAAGTATAACCAATGTATCATCATTGTTATACTCCTATTAGTTTTCTTTCAACAATTATCCTTTGTTCTAGATATCCATTTGAACTTGTGACATGGTTAATGTCAATCACAACTGTTCAAGATTATGTTTCTCGATATAGATTTGTAGTGATCAAAATAGACTTCAATCATCATGATTCAGTTCTAGCACGGCCATGCATTTATTATCATCACAAATCAACGAGGGGCCCAGAGATATCGCTTCAACCTACTTAAGGAAGAAGGAACAAATTGCTTCGACTATGTAGACATCTACCACATTTCATGCCACACCCAATCCACATCCTTATGACTGGCATTTACGCACAGCGTTAGATGTAGGTCAAAGCATGACACTAGATGTGTCAAGATTCTCACATATCTCCACTCTAGGATAAAAGTGTAGCCATCTTAGAATTACTTTGTGACATAAACCATGAAGTAATTCCTAAGTGTGGTCACTCCAGAACCTTGAATCCATTATCAAGTTCCTCATGAATGTAGTGTCATATAAATCTATATACTACACTTCATAGCAGCCTTAATTCATATCTCTCTCCAT
>CM067174.1:20318757-20333030 GCA_034093135.1 Erigeron breviscapus
GATAATAGATTAAAATCTAACAAACATAAAGAAAAACCTAAGGCATTTATTGATCTATAAAAATGCCTTAGATAACTTAAATAGATTTAAATCGAACAAGTCTCTATAGTTCACACTTGTATAGATACAAGAACTAGAAAAAACTTAGACTATATTTCTAGACAAATAGGGGGAATTTGTTAGGACCAGTTCACCTGGAACTGGCCAGTCACCAGTTTCCACTGACCAGTTCACCAGTTGCACCTGGTGACCAGTAACTGGTGACCAAGAAGATTTGTCGAGAAATATATTGAAGTCCAGTTGCACCGTACAGTTAACGCAACTGAAGACTTCCTTCAGTTGAGAACTGACCAAGTTGAAGAAACATTCCAGTTGAAGTCGAAGACAACAAATGGAAGAAGAGAATGACAATGGCAGCGAAGCCCAGTTGACATTCTAGTCAGTTACAAACTGGAGACCATCAGTGGAAAGCCCTTACAAAGCTTTTACACTGATTACGAGGAATTGACTTGTATACTTTATGTACCTTTACCCGGATAATAGCCTTATCTTATTATTTAAGTATTAAAAGGTACATAAAGGTGGTTATGTAAAGTTACTTTAACATGCGACTTTACAATGCTTTTTAAGGAATTAAATGCTATTCCTTAAATGCTCCCAACCACATTTGTACGGCTAGAGTTAACATCCCAATGTTAACTTTGCCTATAAATACAAGTCATTGCACAACCAAGAATTATAAGTTACTTCACAAAAACGAATAACTTCATACTTTGCATACCTGCAATATTCTTGGTGAACTTGTGCAATATTCTCTCAATCGCTAAAAGGAACATTTCACTACTTTAAGTGTTTCGATTGTTGAAGAGAAATTCCGAGTTTAGATCAATTGTATTTCATAGGTTGTTAGGATATTTACATTCGTGTATTATCTTGGTTCCGCATCAACCTTGTAATTTGTTTAATATCAATAAATAAATTACACTTTGAAAACTACATATTGTCCCATCAAGATTGTTTACAAGTTATTGTATTATTGCATTGTTCTTTACTTATTGTCTTTTATATAGTAATCTATCTAGAACTTGGTATATACCACTGCAACTGGTCGTCTCCAGTTCAGTAAGTATATTGCAAAGTAACTCCACCATCGACATAGAGGTGTCTTCAGTAGTACCATCTAACAAGTTGGGACTTACAGTAGCAATTCGGCGACGGTTCCATCCTTTTTCCCAAACTACTTTAGCAACAATTATTTCAAAACCAATCCCCGTGAACGAATTCGGACTTACCTTTTAGCTATACTATATACGAACGGGTCCACTGCCCGCTAGTGTGTAGTAGTCAGTTTTAGGGTAATTTTTGTTTATAAATTTTAAACTCGATTTCACACATCATATGCCGAGCATTATATCTACTTATCCAAAATGGGTACTTCCCATCTATAGCTTCCTTGATCATATATTCCTTACGCTCCTCATTCGCATTTCAAAGCCAAGACCATTCCTACGCGAAACTAAGGCGAATAAGGTCCTATCTTGGGTTATCATATAGAAATACCATATTGAGTTATGTTATCCTTATTCATTATTGGATGTATAGCCAATTTTTAGTACGAATTCACTTATGTGATATCACTTCATAGTTTGGTTAACGTAATTACTTATGTCCATCCCACTTAATTATCTTTTGTGTTACTTTGATTGCACTTATCTTTTTACTCACATATTTCTTGATATGTCGTATGATTACTCGGGTTTATGAAATTCGTTTAAATGTTATGGGCCATTACCAATTGGGCCTAAGTGTTTGTTCTTTTGGGCTTAACTTTAAATGGGCCATAAGGTTATTGGGTCAAATGGGTTGTTGGGCCAGATGGGCCCACTGAATTATGGTTCATTTGGGTTTATTATTTGGGCCGGGCTAGCCCATTATGTCCTTAGTGTATTTGTTGGTCCATTTATATACTTTATAGTTTACTTCTAAATTTTCTGATTTTACCTCACATTTTTACGACATATCACCTACTGTTTCGGGGTTAAATCTAATTATTTGGAATTTGGTGATTTGTATACAGTAACCCATGTGTGTCCTATATTTTTGTGAATTTTGGGTGAATTTTTAAGTGAGGTTTACTATCTCTAAAAATTACCAAATCAAAACTGGTCAGAATAAGAGCTGCTGTGCGACTCAAAATGTTTTATAAAAGATTTCTATGATGAACCTCTAAGAAAAATCTCCCAATTTTATTTTAAGTTAGGGACACTTTGAACTCAAATACCATCAAGTTTAAGCTCCTGAAACCTATTTGTTAAGGAATTAAAAATCATCAAAGTTGACTCAATATTAAGACAGAAATCCAGTTTTGACCACTTTTGGTAGAAAAATCATAACTTTCTTTGTACTCAGTGAATTGACTTGATTCTAACTCCATTCAAAAATACACTATTTGAACTTGATTTTAGACTCAAAAATCGTTCAAAAATGTTATACCAAACTCGAGATATGACCTCTCCAAGTTAACATAGTTTTCTGATCAGCTTTTCTTGAAAACACAATCACATGTCTTTACTTTATTACTTCACCCAACACTTGTTTTGACTTCCCCAATGTATTAACTTTATTTTGTATCATCCTATTTCATTTGATTGGTATTTTCACAGATTTTATACTCACTTTTAATAACAAAATTGTTGAATTAAAATGGTGGTTTCAAATTTGTACACTAGAGATTTTCGGTTTGTGATTATAGATGTTGTTCTTGTTTGATTCTTACCAAAACCCATACTTCTTGTTATATTATCTATAAATCTAGAACATTATACATATTTTAACATCTAAATATGTACAAAATCATAAATCAAAAGATCCATCTCAAATCCCATATCAAAACAACTCAAACTAATGCAAATCTAAGCATGCATGTGATGATCTAGCACTTTTACATTCAATCCATTATTATCTCTTGGATTCACAATTATTTCTTTTAGATCAATCTTTTAAATAGGCATGCATGTGTAGATCTATGTATTTTTAGTTAAAGAAATCAAGAATTTGTAAGGTGAGATTCAAGAGAGTTCAAGCTAACAACCTTTGAAGATCAAAACAAGAAGATCAAGAGTGTTGTTGGGTCTTGTTCTTGATGGCTGCCCAAGAGTTGTTTATTGGCTGTAACAAGCTTGAAAAGAAGGGAAAATAAGCTACAAGATGAAAGAAAGGATGATGAACAAACAAAGGAACGAGTTGGGTACCCTTTGATGATCAAAAATCAAAAGAAAGGAAGAAGATTGGGCTTGTTTTGCTCCTGTTTCTGCTGTTGTTCGATCAGCCTCTTAGAGGGCTGATTTCGTGACCTTGTTGCCTCTAAATCGACTCCATGCTTCCATCATACGTGATACTAGTTGTTGGATGATCAAGGGAACTTATTATTACATTAGATTAGTTAGTTTCAAGCTCCATTTTGCCTTGGAGAATCCGAAAATGGAGAAGGAGATGGAGATAGTTGAGAGAAAGTTTTTGGGAGGAGTGTGTGTTGTGTTTTCAAGAATGAAAGGTGTGGGGGTGGTGTGTGCAGATGTATGGACGTGGGAGAGAGGAGGAAAAGGAGTTAGGAGGATGCCTATTGGTCTAATGGAGTGATGTAGTGGGTTAGGAGTGAATTCGTTGGTTAACCCAAGTGGTTTGTGTTGGGTTTAAGTCCTAACTAGTGTTTGTATGTATGTATATGTATATGTGATGTATATTTATGTGTGAGTGTAAGAATAAGTGGGTTAGTTGTATGTTGATTGGTGGATTTTATAAGAGTTTATATTTATAATAAGTTTAAGTTGTATGCATATTTTCTAATTGGAAGACTTATTCAAATGTTGCAATATATATTTATGTCGTGTATGTATATACATATGTGCTTAACTTGTAAATTTTATTGATGTACTTGGTTATTATTTGAGTTGTTGAGTCATTTGGATCATTATATACTTTCTTGTTTAGATCATATACTTACAAAGTTATCGTTTTCCATAAACTTTGAGATTGATTTTGATAATCTTTAGTCATTATGGATGGCATTTCTAAGATGATTAGCTAACTTTGAGCATTCCATTGAACTAGAGGGCAATTATCACTAGGTCCTAAATGCCTAGAAGGCAAATGCTCTTAAGAAACCTCTAGGGATAATGCGTAGGTAAATCCAAGTAATTTGTCCTAGTCCAAAAATTAAGGGTTGTTACACCGCGGCAAACCCGACATTGCTATAAGTGAAATATGGATCTTAACCTTGTTAATTATAATTGTTTTCTTTAAACACTTGGGTAATTATTTTAACAAGGATTAAATATGTCAAATTAACTAATATAATCTACTACTTATATGATAGATGTCTGCTGCAAACGCAAACTCTTCTTCCTCATCTCTTTCTACCTTTTGCCTCAAGGGTCTCCTCGAAAAGGATAAGCTTACCGGCTTGAACTTTATTGACTGGCTTCACAACCTAAGAATTGTTCTTAGGATGGAAGATAAGATCAAGGCAATAGAGGAACCCCTTCCTGAAGAGCCACATGCTAGAGCCGCTCAAGCGACAAGGGACGAGTTTGAGAAACGTCGTGCGAAGTCAAATGAGGTTGCTTGCTTAATGTTGGCGACCATGACTCCTGAGCTCCAAAAGGGCTTGGAGAATCTTGGGGCGTACGACATGCTTACACAATTGAAGGACATGTTCCAAGTGCAAGCAAAGCAAGAATGATTTGACACTGTCAAAGCTCTCGTTTGTTGCAAGATGACACCGGGCAGTAGCGTGAGTGTCCATGTACTTAAGATGAAAGGGTACATAGACCAATTGGAGCGCCTTGGTTTTCCCATTAGTCAAGAGCTTTCTGCGGATTTTATCCTTAACTCGTTGACTAGTGCCTTTGATTCATTTGTGTAGAACTACAACATGAATAATATGGAGAAAACCATAATGGAGCTTCATGGCATGTTGAAGACCACCGAGTCTGGCATGGCCAAGACCAAACCTGCTGCCACTGCCGTTTTAACCATCAAGGAAGGAGGGATACGCAAGAAGAAGAAGAATGGACCCAAAGGTAAAGGTAAGGTAAAGGTTGGAAATCCCAACGTCAAACCCAAACCTAAGGGCATAGCCTCTACTTCTTCTCATAAGATCCCACAAGCCAAAGATCCTAAGGAGGCCGAATTTTTCCACTGTGGAGAAACAGGACATTGGAGGCGCACTTGTCCGGTGTATTTGAAAGACCTAAAGGAGCTTCAGGCCAAAGGTGTCGTCGACCCTTCAGGTATGTACATGATTGAACTTAACAATACATCTACTTCTGATTCTTGGGTATTGGACACAGGTTGTGGTACTCACATTTGTACAAATGTGCAGGGACTCACAAGAAGTAAGAAGTTAAGGACCGGAGAGCTTGATCTAATCATGGGGAACAAGAATGTGTCCTGGGTTGAAATGATTGGAGATTACAAGCTTGATTTTGATTCCGGTTTATGTATTGTTTTAAGAAATGTTTGCTACAGTGCCGATATGGCAAGAAACATTATCTCTTTTGATGCTTTGTTTAATGATGGTTTTGATTTTAAGTTTGATAATGGATCAATTCTCGTTTACAAGGATAATGTATTTTATTTTAAGGCTAGTCCTTGTAGAGGCATATTAGAAACCACCGTTAAACCAAGTTATAGTTCAATCAATAACATTGGTTCATCCAAAGATGGTTTGGATAAGTCGTATCTATGGCATTGTCGTTTAGGCCACATAAACAAGAAACGAATCGCCAAACTCCAATCGGACGGTAGTTTGGAATCATTTGATGTTGCATCTCATGATGATTGTGAATCCTGTTTATTGGGCAAAATGACAAAAAGCACCTTTCAAAGGAACTGCGAAAGGGGCAAAGATCTATTGGAGTTGGTACACACTGATGTGTGTGGTCCATTTAGATCTGCTACTAGACATGGTGAACGATACTTCGTAACATTCACTGATGATCTCAGTCGATATGTTTATGTTAATTTTATTAAACATAAGTCTGAAACTTTTGGAGTGTTCAAGACGTACCAAAATGAAGTAGAGAACCAATTGGGCAAGAAGATTAAGATTCTCCGATCTGATAGAGGCGGTGAGTATCTTAATCAAGAGTTTCTCGATCATCTAAGGGGTTGTGGGATTATCTCACAATTAGCTCCTCCAAGGACACCTCAACTTAATGGTGTGTCCGAAAGGAGGAATCGAACATTGCTTGATATGGTTCGATCCATGATGAGTCGTGCAACGCTTCCAATCAGTTTCTGGGGTTATGCTTTAGAAACTGCCGCAAGGATCCTTAACCTCCTCCCAACCAAGAAGGTTTCCAAGACACCACATGAAATATGGCATGGCAAGCCTGCTTCGTTGTCATATTTAAGAGTCTGGGGTTGCGAAGCTTATGTTCGTCATGAGACTCAAGATAAGCTTGAACCTAGATCACAAAAGGTGTTCTTTGTAGGTTACCCGGTCGATTCCTTTGGATATTTGTTTTACAACCCTTCAGAGAACAGAGTCTCTATTTCTCGAAGAGGAGTGTTCCTTGAAAGGAACATCATGTCCAAAGAAGTTAGTGGGAGCCCTATTGATCTTGAAGAGATTCAAGAACCAATTGACATGGAAACCGATGTTGGCCCTAGTTCTCTTCCATAGGTCGACGAACCTGTTGTTGAAGAGGAAGCTGACATACAGCCACCACCTGTACGCATGTCTGATAGAGAGCGACGTGCACCCGAAAGACTTGATTTAAACATATCTATGGGTGACGAAGCGCATATGGATTCTGACGAACCTATCTCTTATCAGGAAGCCATGGCAGGACCTGAGTCTGCTAAATGACAGGAGGCTATGGACAGCGAGATCCAATCCATGCACGATAACCAAGTCTGGAGCTTGGTTGATCATACACCAGGGATTGAGACCGTTGGGTGTAAGTGTGTCTTCAAAAAGAAGACTGACATGGATGGGAATGCACACACATTCAAAGCCAGACTGGTGGCTAAAGGTTACACGCAACTATATGGTGTAGACTATGATGAAACTTTTTCACCAGTGGATATGTTGAAATCCATTAGAATATGATGTGTGAAATCGAGTTTAAAATTAAAACAAGGAATACCCTAAAACTGACTACTACACACTTACGGGCAGTGGACCCGTTCGTATATAGTATAGCTAGAAGGTAAGTCCAGGATCGAACACGGGGAATGGTTTTGAAATAGTTGTCAGCTAAAGTGGTTTTGGAATAAGGATGGAACCGTAGCCAAATTGCTACCTCACCTTAATAATATGAAATTAAAGAAATTGAAATGACAAGACAATTGAAAAGTAAAGAAAGTTCAAACAATATGAATAAAGATCACCCACTTCGAATCCACTTGACTTCAGTTATGATTGCACTCGATAAAGTTCAGATTATTTAGAGTTGACAAGATAATCGTGACAGGATAAAATGCTCGCGTGGTACCACCAACCGCTCACAAATAACCCAAACACCTAAGTTGCTAGTTAAATTACCCAAGCCGGTACCACCAATGCCTAGAAAATCTCCCCAACATTTAGTTTGCTTGATTATCCAATTACCAATTATGCCAATGTGAATGAAAACGTGGTACCACCAACCGTTTCTAAACACGTTTACCACTTAACTCCTATTATAGATTTGACATTCACCGTCATACCATGAACCGGTGACAAACGACCATAGACAATCGAATTGAAATGATAAACGTATTCACCTAGTACCACTAACGATGAACACATAAATCATCAACATCAAAAGAATAAATCGCAAGGAATTAATTGATAAAGATCACGACACAACGATAATTGAATCAACTCTTGAATTAAAATATTGCAATCATATCATTCGTCAAGTTTCATCAAAGTAGATGATTAGAAATCTAGCCAATCATAAAAAATTGAATTGCAATAAAGAAATTGAAAGAAAACATAATGATTGTTGAATATAAATTGCAAGACAGAAGATTAGATACGATCTAGATGGATGTTCTTGAATCTTCAATGAATCAAATGATGAAATCTGTGATGATCCGTCAAAGACTCGTGGTAGAACAGCTCCTAGAAAGAAAAACTTGGATAATCGGCAAATAGGGTTTTTTCCCCTTTATATACCTCCCCCAAATCTGATGCAAAGAGGCTGTAGCCCTGATCTCCCCGTGCACTCACTGCGCCGCAGTGAGCCTTGTGCACCACCACTGCGGCGCAGTGACAGGCCCCTGGAACTCTGTTCTTTGGTTGACTGCGGCGCAGTGGGGCAACATCACTCCCACTGCGGCGCAGTTATAATCCACTGGAAATTATTTTGTTTTTGATCGACCAAGGACTGCGGCGCAGTGGGGCAACATTCCTCCCACTGCGGCGCAGTGTAAAACCTCTGGAAAGCCTTGGCTTTGGCACACCTTGACTGTGGCGCAGTGGGGTGTGAATACTCCCACTGCGGCGCAGCTCAAACTTGCTGGAATCCATGTGGCTTCTTCACTCCAGTGACTGCGGCGCAGTGGGGCATCATCCCTCCCACTGCGGCGCAGTCAAATCTTGCTGAAATCTTTGATTTTCTTTATCAACATCACTCAAACACTCGGATCAACATCTTGGCCTAAAATCGTCAGAAAATGTACCAAATGGACGCACAACCTGCTAAGAACCTGAAAGCACTAACAAACACCATAAACGCGCCAAATGCATACAATATCGACTCAAAACACATACGAAAAAGGCCAATAATGAAGTGAGCGATCTATATAAATTGGTCACATCAAATCCCCCACACTTGAGCGTTGCTTGTCCTCAAGCAAATCTGGAAATTAAGCAAAAAGCGTTCCTTGACACGAAGCTATATAAACACATTACGATTATCAAAAAGAAGCCACACCAAGCATGTCAATGACAAAAAGTTGGGTGAAGCAGTTTTAATCTTAAATGAAACCCCGAAATGTTTGAGAATATCTGAACAATCCACAAGCCACAATAACACGACTAAGCAAAAGTGAACAAATGAGCCTATCAAAATCATCCTACTCCAACGAACTTACTATTGGGTTGAATATATATGAATAATCACTCATTGCGCGATCGTGATGCATATCTTACCATAGGCTTGAACAAGGATCATAACTCCACCGACGTGGCGTAAGCACCAAGTACATCATCAAAATATGGCATATAGGTCGGTTGTATAGTCAGGCTAAGGTATATATTATGGAAATTTACAATGGAGTATGGGAAATTTAGGTTAGTGATAGGAAGTAACAAAAGTATAAGGTATGTATGAATTATGTACAAAATAGTCTAATCAAACACTTACCATTGATTTCCAACAACCCATAAGATGTTATCCCGCTAAGACACCTCAAAAATACCAAGCGAAACCCGACACCATTGTGGTGTATCAACTTCAAACAACTTAAATTCCACCAAGTCTTACAATCTTAATGATACAACAAAACTTTAGACATCTAAAAATGAAAAGTACCTACTAGTAGCCCAAGTTTTTTTTTTTTTTTTTTGAATTACTCTTTTCTCTTATTTTGAACCATTTTTACTCTACTAGTAGGCACCCTCTTACAATGATGAACAATGTCTATAACAATATACTTCCTTTGAACAATCCAAGACATTCCCCAATAACTTGACCAAATGACGTATTCTCATAGACAAGAATATTCCACTAGACAATCCACTGAAGCACTCCCAAACTATCCAAACAAACCAATGACAATCAATGGCCCCCCAGATTAGACTATCGGTATAGTAAGGTATAATTAGGTAAAGTTTACATATTTAAGTGATATATACAAAGGAAAAGGCTAAGTTAAAAAGGATGTATAAGTGTACTTTGCACTAAGGATGAGTGCAACAAAGGTTTACAAAGGAAGGAAAGAAAGTGTATGTACATGTATAAAAGTATGTATACTGAATGTAAAAATATACATAAGCAAGGGTGCAAAGAAAGAAAGAAAATACGGGTCAAACCTAATATGTCAATTCGTCATCCAATGTACTTATATCACAAAAGTGATCTCACTGCGGTCTCGTAACGATCACCAGGCCAAGTTCTAGCTCAACACATCACCGGCACACTCATATCAAAGAAATGAACCCGGAAATGGAATAAATTAACCTCAAATTCGCACATCTTATTGCAGAGTTCGAAATGGAACCCTTACTCCCGAATAAATCCAAGAGCCTAAGAGAGGGACAAATTACAAGGCAATCAAACCAAAACCGTAAACACCTAGCACATCTATAAATGAATGATGAATCTCAAAACTTTAGGTGTTTGGGAAATTTGAGTATGCAAGTAATGTTATCAATCCACAAGGATTAGCCCAATAACCGTTCAGAACACATTTCGCCGATTAAAATGGTGCCAAGGAAAAATTTTGTAGTAAAATTGCTTATTAAATTATTATGAATTAAGTGACAAAAGCAATTTACCACAAGGACAAGCTCAACACAAGTTTCAAATCATATCATCTTCCGTCATCTTACCAAATTGAAACAACCAATCTCAAACATGCACATCATAGTTCAGAATTCAAGATAGAACCCTTACTCTTGGATAAAACCCAAGAGCCTACGAGAGGGACACATCTACAAGAACAGTTAAATCTCAATGGCAAAACAACAAAAGAGATACATCCGGTTACTTAAACCTATTTGCCACCCCCCCCCACACACACTTAAGATGGACAATGCCCTCAATGTCCATATTCGGTCAGAACAAAGGTAAATAGGGGTAAGCACAATAGACAGAGTGTAACATCCCAAAACTTAAACGTATATGTTGACTAACGTCGTTAGGTCAAATTCTAAGTCCGTGATATGTTTACGTGGAAATACGTGTTTATATGTTTATGTGCCCTATATGTAAGATTTAATTATCTTTAATGAGTGACAATAAAGTGGATTAAATGATGTGTAAAAGGCCTATGTAGTGTGCGAAAGTGCTTTAGTGTGTTGTATGTATCCCCAATAGGTGTTGAATGTGAAATAAAGTCGATATGAAGTCCAGGGACTAGTTTTGCCAATGGAGAAAAGTTAAAAACGGGATTAAGTTAAGATTAACCTAATCTAGGATCATTTTGGAGTAATTAACCTAATTAACCACACCTGTACAGCCGCTTCAATTCCTTAACTAAATTCGAAAGCAATTGATCAAGTTTTGGTTGAATTGATTGAGTATTTTGGGTTACTTTCAATTGGCTATCAAAGCAATCAGGTAATCAATGGGTTGTTAATTGTATTTTCAGATCAAAAGATGTTTTAATATTGATTCAAAACTGGTTTAAAAGGGTTTTGGCAAATTATTAGAGTTTAAAAGATGTTTTGGTCAATTGATGTTCCTAATGGTGTTTAATGGGTTTATAATTGATTTTGATGATCAAAAGATGTTCAATTATGTCAAAAACGTGTTTTGGAAGAAGCCATTGTCGATCGATTTCTGGAAAAAATGAAGAACAGAGTTATTTTCTAAATTCTGGACGAAGTTAAGTATTAAGTTCGTTTTCTGGGTTCAAATTCGTTTCTGATGCTAAATTCGTTTTCTGGACGAAGTTAAGCTTAAGTTCGTTTGAGTCATCTTCGTAAAGCCTAAATTCGTTTCTGAAATCTAACTTCGTTTGACAAAACGAAGATCATCTTCGTTTGAAGCTAAAAACGAAGGCTAAGTTCGTTTGATGCTTAAGTTCGTTTTCTAAATTCGTTTTAAGCTAAATTCGTTCGATTCAAAACCTAAGTTCGTTTTCAAGTTAATTAAGGTCCCAAATGACTTATATTTCATATGTTAATGTACGATAGGTGTCGGGGATTACTATTAAGCACTGTTAGCTTTTGATTGCGCGCACATACTACTACGAGGTAAGATACACTACTTTTGTCACGCTGAGGGTGCAACAAAAATGGTTTCATAAACTATAACCTCCAAAACGGTAATGTATAACCTATATTGTGGTTGGGTTGATATGGGAGGCATTCGGGGATTAAAGGTGACGATGCCTATGCTTATAATGTTTCCCCGTAAATACGTTTATGAAATGATATGTGATGATATGTTTAAACGATATGATATGTTATGATGAATGGGGTTAATGATATGATGTAATGATGATATGTGCATGTATATGTGGCTTGTTCATCTAGAACACTAGACCTTTTAGGTTGCCATGACACGTGCACGTTTTAAGGGCCCTAACGTGAAAAGATGTTAGATGTGGATTAGTTTAGGATTAATGTGGAAACCTAAACTAAACGTGGTAAATGCTCGAGCTAATTAGATGTTAAGTGTTATGCATAACCCGTGCCTGATGTGGTAATAGGTACGTATAAATCGTGCTCGTATGTGGGAGAGTACGTCGTGCTCGCATGTGGGAGAGTACGTAGTGCCCGTATGTGGGAGGGTACGTTAAAAATGGTTGCTCGGGTGGCTCCTTGCAACCAGTCATATGTGGCGAGTAGTTCGGGTGGCCTGATGACCCACCTAATGTTATGAACATAACGTGCTACTCATGGATCGACATTGTCTTTCCTTAAAAAACGGTAACTTCGGTTACAACTTAACGGTGACCTAGTCACAACTTAATGAGATGAGATGAAATGACGAAATTGATTAGGCACGCTTAGGGTCATGAACTCTATGCTTATATGTGATGTGGATATGTTTATACGGTGGTATGAATGCCTAATTAAAATGACGTAATGTTTTAAAGTGATGATTTAAATGGATGAAATGTTTGCTTAAACCTGGTGTTATCTTACTTAGCTTTATAGCTAACACTTGTTTCTTTTAATGTGTTGACACCCCTCAGGTTAGGCATTGAGATGACGTGTGAAGCTTTGGCGAGAGATGGGTAGATGATCAAGCTGGCTTTAGTTTACCCAATAGCTTCGCAAAACCTTATGTTATTGATTTCCTTTATGGAACTTATGTAATGACTATGTTATGATTGCTTTATGTTGGGCAATCTTATGGATTTCTTTGATTACTGATTTGATGCTATTAGTAACACCACTTATGTTTTCTCAACTGTTTTCTTTAGTTGAGTATTTTCCTAAATCGTTTCCGCATGATTTAACGCCGTTAGGCGAAAATTTTTGGAAATCCATATTTTTACGAAACGGGTGTTACAAGTTGGTATCAGAGAAGTAGTTTAAGTGAACCAAGGCCTATTGACCATAGGGTTTGGACTTAAACTTAAGATGTGCATGCTAGGTATTTGTAGGATGCCTTAGCTTTAACGTAAGATGATATAGGATGGGTTGGGACGAGTGCGAGTGTGATAGGGCTTATGAGATGTTTACGATACGAAGTATGTTTTAGCCTTATCTTTGCGCTTATCGACTCTATCTTTCAGTGAAGGGAAAGATGGTTAACACTCGTCAAGGCAACTTACGACGCGATGGAGTTACTGCTAGCGTTACTCCACCTGTCCATCCGGGTGCAGGTGCTTCTAATGCTGCTGCTACTGCTACTGCAGCTAACGTGAATAGAAATCAAATGAATCCTCAGCAGGTCAATCGACAAGGCTCGTTAGGCCCTATGCCTCCACCTCTTGGTAATCAACCCATAGTTAACGAAGCAGTGGTGGAGCAAATCCCAAATGCAGCTGAATTGTACAATCTTGTGCTGACTCTCCAAGCCCAGTTGGCACAGACTCAAGAACAACTGAACAACGCTCTTGCTGAGAATGCTGAAGGAACTGATGGCAACTATTCAGTGCCACCTCACCACACTGAGCCACCAGTGGATAATGTTGTCGTTCCCCCTGTTAATGTTGATGTGGCTCCTCCTAATGTAGTTCAAGCTCCTCGATTTAAGTTCGACAGTTTCCAGAAGTGTGGAGCTCAGAAATTCAATGGAACACTTAACGCAGTAGGCTGTATGGAATGGCTTGATGATACTGAGATGGTCTTTGAAGCTTGTGACTGTCCAGAGGATAAAAAGGTGTTGTGTGCGAGTAGAATGTTGAAAGAAGGTGCTCGAGATTGGTGGAAGAGCATTACTATTTCGATGACTCCAGATATGGTATCCGCTATCACATGGGCTACCTTCAAGCAGAAGTTTATTGAGGAGTATATCGGGACTCATGAACAGCGCAAGATGGAAAAAGAGTTTCGTGCTTTGACTGCTGAAATGGGTAAAGTCAATGATTATGCTCGTTCCTTTATGGAAAAGATGAAATTCGTGGGTCATCTATTCAGAACTGATGCAGGAGCA
>CM067174.1:20334030-20441064 GCA_034093135.1 Erigeron breviscapus
GCAGCTGGCCGGACTATGACCAGATGTAAGCCCCTGCTTGAAGAGTTCACTGTCCAAGATGGACCGGCAGTGACGTTTGGTAATGATCAAAATGGAAAGACTGAAGTATATGGTGTGCTCACTAACGGACAGGTCGAATTCAAAAGAGTTGCATTTGTGAATGGTTTGAAATACAACCTGATCAGTGTCAGCCAACTTTGTGATGATGGCTTCAGAGTTTTGTTCGATATTGCTCAAGGCACCATATTTAACAAGGATTGGAACTTGGTGATGGTTGCACCAAGAAAAGGAAATGTGTACATCATGGATATGGAACCAGCTCCAAAAGAGCAGTGTTTCTATACCAAGGCTGATGAGGACACCAACTGGTTATGGCATAAAAGATTATCCCATCTTAATTTCAAAAATATTAACAAGTTGTCTCGCAAACAACTGGTTGATGGGATACCTCAGATTTCTTTTAATAAAGAAAAGCCATGTCCAGGGTGTGAGATGGGCAAGCAGAAAAGGGCCAGTTTCAAAACTAGGCAAAATTTAGCATCACTGAACCTCTTCACATGCTACATATGGATCTATTTGGTCCAGTGAATGTTCAAACTAGAGCTGGAAAGAAGTACACTCTAGTTGTGGTTGATGAATTCTCCAGATATTGCTGGGTGGTATTCCTCAGATCCAAAAGTGATGCACCTGCTGAAATCATCTCTCTCATCAAAAGAACTCTCAAGTACACTCGAAAAGTTTGTCAGTTACGAAGTGATAATGACACTGAATTTCAGAACAAAGTACTTGAAACATTTTGTAATGACACTGGCATCTCTCTCAAAACTTCTCATCACACACTCTCCAGAGCAAAATGGAGTTGTGGAAAGAAAGAATCGCACACTGATAGAAGCTGCCAGAAGCATGCTATCTGAATCAGGTCTTCCCACCAGTTTTTGGGCAGAAGCAGTGGCAACAGCTTGCCATACCCAAAACAGGCCAGTCTACATCAAGAGACACAAGAAGACTGCCTATGAAGTACTCAGGAATCGAAAACCAAATATTGGATATTTTCATGTATTTGGTTGTCCAGTTTATATTTTAAATTATTCCAGTCAGCTTGGAAAGTTTGATGCAAAAGCTGATGAAGGTGTATTTTTAGGCTATTCAGATATTCGAAAGGCCTTTAGAGTTTATAATTATAGACTCCAAAAGGTTCATGAGACAATTCATGTAACATTCGACGAATCAACTGAAGCAATCAACAAGAGACCAAGCCTTGATATTACTCCAGTCGTTCCAATAAATTTTGGTGAAACTGACCAAGTTCATCAGTCAGTTGTTTCACCAGATAATGTTTCCAGTTACACTCAACTGGAACCAGTTCAAAAGAACAAAACCATCAGTGATACATCATTTTATCACTCCATCATTTTCAACTTACCACAGAAATTGGTGATTGGATCAGATGTACGTGTCACTCCAATATCAGCACCAGTTCAATTGGAATTCGTCTGCCCAAGACACATATTAAATTGACGTGGCTAGTACGTGATGATCCAGTCGGGTCATACCCAATAACAAGCTAGACAAACACTTATGGTATTTATTTATATGATTTGATCTTTAAATAAATATCACTACTTGAAACATTTAGAAAGTGGTTTTCTAAATAATTGCACTTGAGATATATAAATAAATTATATGGATGATTTATTTTGAGAGAAATGTGAATATGTTTATTTGGCAAATTAAACACTTATGTGTGTTGTATATAATATGTAATATGTTACATAAGATATGTAACAAGTCATGTTGCATTTTATATACAAAATGTACAAGAAAAATGATTATAAAATTTGGACACAAAATTTGTTTGTGACCAACCCTTGGGGCCGGCCCCCTCCCCCCCCATGTGCCTTTGAAGTAATTTTGTTCTACTTATAGCACATGGGGTGATGTACACAAGAGACACAACACTCAACATAGAGTGTATCATCATTCTTACATGCAATTGAAGGATTATTTTTCTCTCAACTTCTCAAGAGCAAAAACACTCTCTTTTTCTCTTTTTGGTTCGGCAACAAGGAAAGAAAAGGGGAAGGGTTTTCAAGTTCAAATCCTAGCATAGTTTGGGTGTTTGTTGGAAGCTTGGGGTATACTAGCTTGAGGTTCTTCTAGGTTGAAGACTTGCCACTTCAAGATCATCATCTCCTTCATATCAACCTTCTCATAAGCTTGGAAGAAGGTAGTCTTCTAAAACACCCTATGGTTGTTGTTTTGTATGTATGTTATTCATATACATGGATCCTTATTGTTTGGGTTTTCTTTTAAAAGTTAAACTTTGGTTTTAACCATATAACACATTGAAATGGTTCAATTTTCCGCTGCGTTTTAATATTATAAGGATAATATTGCTTTGATAAAAACCCAAAAAACCAGTTCAAACTTCAACTTCTCCAGTTCTTCAAGAAATGCCTTTTAATGAAGAATTTCATGATGCAAATCGTGACCTCATTGACTCTGATGAGGATATAGAAGTCGTTTGGGCTGATCCTCCTCCAGAAGCTGCTGCAACTGAAGAAGATCACCAGGTGACTTGCACTGATATTGTAGTTCACCAGCCTAGTCAATACACTAAATGGACTCGAGCACATCCAATTGATCAGATTGTTGGAGATCCAAGTAGGGGTTCAGACTAGAAGAGCCACAAGTGAGCAATGCTTGAACGTCACCTTCTTATCACTGATTGAACCGAAGAAGATTGACGAGGCTATGGCAGACCCAAGCTGGGTGGAAGCTATGCAAGAAGAGCTCATCCAGTTTTGAAAGGAACAATGTATGGAACTTGTTCCTTGTCCACCAGGGTTAAAGAAAGAACCATTGGTACAAGATGGGTCTACCGAAACAAGATGGATGAAGATGGCAATGTTGTAAGAAACAAAGCCAGATTAGTTGCCAAGGGTTATTGTCAAGCAGAGGGGGTTGACTTTGATGAGACTTTTGCTCCAGTTGCAAGACTTGAAGCCATTAGAATATTCTTGGCTTATGCAGCCCATCTGCAGTTCAAAGTCTTCCAGATGGATGTCAAAAGTGCGTTCCTTAATGGAACATTGGAAGAAGAAGTGTATGTTAAACAGACTCCAGGCTTCATCGATGAGAAGCATCCTCACTGGGTATATAGACTGAACAAAGCTTTGTATGGTCTTAGACAAGCCCCAAGAGCCTGATATGACACTTTAACTAAACACCTTCTCAAAATGGCTTTCAAAGAGGCGCAATAAATAATACCCTATTCATTCTTAAGGAAAAAGGTAATATCTTACTGGTACAAATTTATGTTGATGACATTATATTTGGTTCAACTGATGATGCAATGTGTAAAAAGTTTTCTAAAATCATGTCATCGGAGTATGAAATGAGTTTAATGGGTGAATTAACATTTTTCTTAGGTCTTCAGATTAAGCAAACTGAAAATGAAATTTTCATAAACCAAGGAAAATATGTCAGAGATTTGTTAAGAAAATACAAATATGATTCAATCCCATCTAAAAACACACCTATTGCAGCACCTTTAAATTTGGACTCTGACCCAACTGGCAAACCAGTGAACACACTGAATATCGTGGTATGGTTGGTTCACTAATTTATTTAACTGCCAGTCGACCAGATATAATGTTTGCAACATGTCTATGTGCCAGATTTCAGGCTAACCCAAAAGAATCACATTTGCATGTTGTTAAGCGCATCTTCAGATACTTGAAAGGGTGTCCTAGCCTTGGTCTTTGGTATCCCAAAGGCTCATGGTTAGATCTAATGGGTTATTCAGATTCAGATCATGCAGGTTGTAAGATAGATAGAAAGTCAACAACTGGTGGTTGTCATTTCCTTGGAGGAAAACTGGTGAGTTGGACCAGCAAGAAGCAGACGTCAGTCTCTATGTCTACTGCTGAGGCAGAGTACATTTCTGCGGCCAGTTGTTGTGCCCAGATTCTCTGGATCAAGAACTAGTTACTTGATTATGGTCAGAAGTATACAAGGACCCCAATCTTTTGTGACAACACCAGTGCAATTGCTATATCTCACAACCCAGTGATGCACTCCAAAACAAAGCATATTGACATCAGGTATCATTTTATTCGTGATCATGTTATGAACGGAGACATTGAAATTCATTTCATCCCCACTGACAAACAGCTCGCTGATGTTTTTACAAAACCTCTTGATGAGAAAACTTTTAAACATCTCATCAGTGAACTGGGAATGTTAAATCCTTAAAACTGGAGACTTTGTTATGAACGCAGTGACACTGATGAAGTTCTCCAGTTGAGGAGGTCCAGATAATCTTTGCTCGCCAGGCTATCGAACGCCTTTGTGATACTATCCTGGCACTAATTGATTTCTGGATCATCGTTCTAGGGGAAAGACTCAAATATTTTTCTGACCAAACTTATCTTTGTTTGAAAAATTGCAACTGGAGAACTCTCCAGTTGGAAACTGGCACTGGACTAATCCTCCAGTGTACATGTTCAGTCTTGTCTTAAAACTGGTGGTCAACCAGATTTCATAACGTTGTAAAATACTTGGTCAATATTTGTGACACGTGATGGTACTCAAGTGTCTTTCCTACTTGCAACCGTCGCATGACGTGTCAAAGATATTTTTGTAAAAAGATGTACCTTTTTATGGGGATTGTAAAAGATAGTGGGCGCGTGGGAAGTTAAGCCGTCGTAGCATTAAATGCTGACATGGTGATATGATTTTATTTTTAAAATTCAAATTTTATTTTGATAAAACATCAAATCAATTTTTTGTTTTGAGATTAAAATATTCATGGTATTTTTCCTTTGGAATCAAATTTCATTATAAATACCCCTCATTTACTCCGAAACTCATTTACTTCTTTTACATTCCTTCATTTACTTCCAAATCATCAAAATTGCTTCTTTTCCTCTCTCAGCAAATAAATCAAGAACCCTAATTCCAAATTTCTCAATTTCACTTTCAATGGCACCTAAATCATCCAGATCAAGAGATATAATTCTCCTCACTGTCTCATATGTTCCCTCACCAGGTGTCAAACAGGCATCTGGTGCTCCTGGCAATACTACGCTCATCAAATTAAACCCAAATAATCCGATGGCTAGTTTGCAAGGGTTCAGACTGCCGATACTCTCATTGGACGAATCCAACGCTTTTCTTCGTGATTCTCCAATCGGCGAGTCTTTCTCTCTTAACCCACGCAAGTTATATCATGATTACTTGTGTGAGTTTTGGTACACTGCACAACTCTCCGACGACTGTTCATCCATCTCCTTCACTCTTAAAAATGGAACAGTCGAGTGTACATTAACGGCAGAAACATTGAGGAATGCTTTACACCTCAACTACTGGAGACAAGGAGAATCTCCAGTTGTCATCTCCCACAACCAAAATTTTAGACAAGTTCTCCTTGACATGGGACACAAGGATTGCTTGGAAAATGGGGTGTTGAAGACAAAGGGACCCATGACCATGAAAGGTCTCTCTCCATCTTGGAAGTATTTCTTCATCCATCTGGTGGAGAGCATGGGTGGGAGTTCTGGTGGATTAGACCAGATAAACTCCACACAAGCAGAAATGGCCTACTGCTTGTGGTACGGACTCAGAGTGGATTTTGCTGATATCCTGTTCAGGGGCCTTGCTCAAAAGCTGAAGGGCACCAGGGGACTGTGCATCCCCTTCTCCAGGTATTTATCCCTCTGTTTCCTTGAAATTCTGGGAGTGTTGAATATCATAACACTCAATCTTTGTACACTGCCCCATAAATGTTAAGGAATATTGACTCCCTAGCATCAACAACTGGGGAGGTTGAGATTCCAGAATGAATGCGGCTGGCATTCGCTAAAACTGATGCACCAGTCCAAGGTGAGTCAGAAAGGCAACTGGGCGGGCCTCAAAATAATGAGGGACCCACCAGTTCATCTGCTGGATTAGTGACAGTTCTTGGGCCTGAACAACTGTCTAACCCTTCCTGCTCCAGCTTGTCAGTTCCCTCAACTGTCACTGGAGACCTCCCAACAGGTCTCCAGGGTGTTCCAAAGGCAACCAGATCACGTCGTCTTAGGAAACAGTCAGATACTGCCACTGACAGTAGAAACCCAACCAGCCCTCCAGCTTCCTCCCAACAGGTTGCTGGAGATAGTCAAATGGGAGAACCGCAAGCAACCACTCTCGAAATTTCTGTAGGAGAGAGTGGTGAAGATAATACTGGGCTACCCCAACCCAGAGTAGAGTCCGTGTCTGCACAATTTGAGTCTGGCCAAATTTCTGACACTTCTATTACACGAACTGACGATGTCTCTGGCCAGTCACAGCTGGAGATTGAAGTTCCACACTCTACGGCCAGTGATGTTATGACTATGGATAGAGCACTTATAACTGAGGCAATCCCAGTGACCTCTATCCCAGGTGAAGTTGCTACGAAAACTGCATTACCAACTGATGAAACCTCCCATGAAACTGGAGAAGGTCATCAGGAGACTGATCAACCTGATCAGCCATCTCTATCATTCATGAATCTGGGCATGAATGTTGATGAGTTCCAGCTAGAGTCTTCGGATTCTGAAGGAACACCCTCAGATACAGAGATACTTGATTCTTCTATACAAGATCAAGACCCTTCATCTCTTATCTCACCCTCAGATCAAACAGTTTCAGTTTCCTCCACACAAATGCTCACTCAAATTCCACAAGAAAGACCACGATCCCTTATATCTTCACTCTTTGTGCCTAGAAATAGGCACATGCCACCGCCGCCACCGTTGGACACACCTGAGCATTCTCAGCATGTCCAACAAATTGATCTCTCTAGACGTCCTTCTTCTTTTCCCACTCTTGGTTCTATTTCTGTTTCTACTGTGGAGTCAACTGATGAGGAACCCTTTACTTTTCCCTCTCCAGTTGCTCCAATAGCACTTGTTGCTGGTCCAGTGACACCTTCTCCTCCGTCACTGGACAGTCAATTTGTCACATTTCAAGCCGATATCCGAAACCTTCTTACCAGGGTGGAGGATATTCACAAGACAATTGACAAAAATACTAAGTCCTTCTCCAGATACAACAAAGATACACTGACAAATCAAAAGGTTGTTGATCTGGGGATCAATAAATTTGCTGCAAATGAACACTTGGTATTCCAAAAGCTCAACGAGTTTGTCAGAAGCTACAACACCTTATCAGCTTCATTAAAAGAAGCTTTTGACCTAACTCAGACGAAAGTCTCCACATCTATCTCCAACCTGCTGGGTACTACTGTTCGATCATCAGAGGTTGATTTAAAAGAGATAGAAAGGCAGGTTAAGGAACTGTTTAATAGACCTGGCCTTAATGTGGTTGAGCTTGGGCAACAGGTGGCCACTTCAGTTGGCCAGAAGATTGATGAGACATTGGCTGCCAGAGAAGAAGAGTTAGTTAAAAAGGTGATGTCTGAGATCGCCAAGATACCACCTCCTCAGGTTGATCTGGCCCCATTGACTACAGAGATCAACCAGTTGAGGGGTTCTATTAATGCTCTGAGCACTCAATTGTCCTCCCATACAACCACTGTTGATAAACTGGTAACTGAAGTGGAGGAGTTGAAAAAGAATGAACAGGATAAAGAAGTTGCACAGGCTGGTCTCTCTCCAGATAATGTCAAATTGTTGGAAGAATTGAAAACTGGTCAAGGACAAGTTGCTGGTAATGTCTTGACCCAGTCTAGGGAGACCAACCATCTTTGGAGATCATTCTGCATGGTTTGCACGATCCTCAAAGAGTGCAAGGACATGCAGTCGTAGCAGCCCCTTGACCGATTGCCCAGCAGCAACACAGACTGGGAAGCAATTCGGGCAGGTCTAGATGCTGCCAAGGGGGAAAGAACTGTCCTTGCACCAAGATTGCCAGGTGCAGGTACAAGAAATCTGGTGGAAAGGCAAGTTGTTGCTGGTGCTGGTGCTAGTACTGATGCTAGCCAGCAGATTATTGAAGAGTTTGAAGATGATGGTGATAGGGGGAATGTTGATAAGGGCAAAATGATTGCAACTGATGAATCTGCCCAGCTGGCCACTGATACACAAACAGAAGCAACTGGTACAGATGCCAGTGTGCTAGAAACTGGTAATCCTGATAAGCTTCCTCCAGTGTCTGAAAGTGATAGCAAAAGACTGGCAAGAATTGGTGATAGTATAAAAGAAAGAAAGAAGCAAAAGCAAGCTAACCAATTGGTTGCCAGAGGACAACTGGAGAGAATGAAGATACTTGATGCTAGTGATGCCAATCTGTTAGGCATCCCACTAGAGCAGTACTTGAAAGTTAAAACTGATCAAAGGATAATTGGTATGTTGAATGAAATGCTTGATATCGAGCTGGACAAACATTATCCTGATGATGAGGCTGAATATGATGCCAAGAACATTGCTGTATCAAAGGAGAATGGAGAATGTCAAGAAAGTGGTCAGAAGAGTACTGAATCCACCCAAGTCCAAAGGAAAATTAAAACCACTGCCAAGAGATGCAGATTTGAGGACTTGGGTGCAACCAAATGAGCCCACAACTGAAGATATCCGAGCTGCAGGGCAAAAACTGAGCACTAGCCAGATCCAACTGGCTAATGAATCTGAAGCACGTGCATACTTGACTGAAGTACTGCAGCGTCGATATAAACCAGGCAAGATCATTGATGTTAGAGTGTCGATCAAGCCTGGAACTCAATACTTTACAGTTGGGGTTCAGTACTTCAATGGACCAATGTGCTCAACTGAAAATCCAGACATCCATAGGTATGGCCATTCTGAGCATGTGGAGATGCTGAATGTGTTGGAGGCTAGGCAGCAGAAGAACAAGTTGGAAAGAGGTTGGATTCATGTGCTTCAAAGTCTTATCAAGTTCAAGGAAAGTGTTGAAGAAAAACTGAACTTTGATCCTGAAGACAACCAACCCATCTCTACAGCTGCCAAGAGAAGGAAAACTGGCGAAGGGCCATCTGCATAAGTTTTCCTTCAGTTATCATCTTGTAATTTTATTTACATTCTTGTAACTTGTATAAATTTCATTTCCTTGTATAAATGGAGTTACCAGTTTGTAACCACAAGGTAGATAACGGATTAAATCTAACAAACTCAAAGAAAAACCCAAGGCATTTATTGATCTATAAAAATGCCTTGGAAAATTTAGATAGATTTAGTCAAACAAGTCTTTCCAGTTCATACTTGTACAGATACAAGAACTTGAAAAGACTTGGCAATATTTTAGGACAATTAGGGGGAATTTGTTAGGACCAGTTTACTGATAAACTGGCCAGTCTCCAGTTGAATCTGGAGACCTGAAGAAATTATCCAGAAATATGTGAAGTCCAGTTCCAACGTACAGTTGACGCAACTGAAGACTTCCTCCAGTTGAGATCTGACCAGACCTGAAGATATTCCAATTGAAGTCCAAGACAACAAGTGGAAGATAGAGAATGACAATGGCAGCGAAGCCCATTTGACATTCTATTCAGATAGAAACTAGAGAATATCAGTTTAAAGCCTTTACAAAGTTTTACACTGATTACGAGGAAGACCTTTGCATATTCAGACATTTGCATTTCTTGGTGAACTTGTGCAATATTCTCTCAATCGCAAAAAGGAACATTTCACTACTTTAAGTGTTTCGATTGTTTAGAGAATTTCCAAGTATTAGATTAATTGTATTTCATAGGTTGTTAGGATATTTACATTTTGTATTATCTTGGTTCCGCAACAACCTTGTAATTTATTTAACATTAATAAATAAATTACACTTGAAAATTACATATTGTCTCACCAATTTACATTACAAGTATTTACTTATTGCATTGTCGTTACTTACTTACATTTGTCACCTTATAAGTAACTCTCCAGAATAACCTGGTATACTACACACTGCAACTGGTCGTCTCCAGATCAGTGTGTGTATTGCAAAGTAATCTCACTATTGACATTGAGGTGTCTTCAATGGTACCATCTATTGAGTTGGGACTTACAATAGTTGTTTAGCGATTATAATTGCGAGATCCGTTATCATCCAAGCAAGACGAACGTAGTAGCTGATACCTTGAGTAGAAAGGATAGAGTTATGCCATGACAAATTAGAGCCATGAGCATTATCATGCATAATAGTTTAATGATATAGTTATTGGAGCACAAGTGGAAGCAAACAAAAAAGAAAACATTAACGGTGAAGGTTTCTGTGGTATGGAATGACAACATGAGCAGAGGAGGAATGGTGCACTGTATTTTGTTTGACCAATTCCAGATACCCTAGTATGGTGAAATGAGAAAACTAATGAAGGATGAAGTGCAAAAATCAAGATATTCTATTCATCCTAGATCAGAAAAGGTATATCAGCCTTGAGAGATTTATTCTGATTGCCGGGAAGGAATGAATGATGACTTAGCAGTTTATGTGAGCAAGTGTTTGACATGTCTGAAAGTTAAAAGCAGAACATAAGAAACCAGAAGGTTTGCTAATACAACCAGATATTCCCGAATGGAAGTGGGAAAACATTACCATGGATTTCGTCACTAAGTTACCAAGGACTAGTAATGGGAAAGATGCGATATAGGTTATAGTAGATCGGATGACTGAATCAGCTCATTTTATACCCATCTGTGAAGATTACAAGATGGTGCAGTATGCACGATTGCACCGGAAAGAGATTGTAGCCAAGCACGACGTCCGAGTGTCGATCATGTGTGACAGAGATAGCCGATTTACGTCACGATTTTGGAGATCAATGCAAAGAGCTTTAGGTACGCAGATAGATATGAGTACAACATATCATCCACATACAGACGGCCAGAGTGAGAGAACGATTCAGACTCTAGAGAACATGTTGAGAGCGTGTGTCATTGACTTCAAAGGTAGTAGGGACACGCACCTCCCACTAGTAGAGTTTTCGTGTAACGATAATTATCATTCGAGTATTGGATGTCCGTCTTTTAAGGCATTGTATGGAAGGCAGTGTCGATCTCCACTTGCGTGGCAAGAAGTCAGAGATACACAGTTGATAGAACCAGAAATCATTCTGGAAACTACAGAGAGGGTTGCACAGATCAAAGAAAACCTTATGAAGGTAAGAAATAGACAAAAGAGTTATGCTGACAACCAGAGGAAACCGTTAGAGTTTCAGGTTGGTGATCGAGTGATGCTTAAAGTGTCGCCTTGGAAAGGCATAGTCAGATCCGTAAAAAGAGGGAAACTAGCTCCAAGATATAGTGGACCGTTTGAGATTACAGAGAAAGTTGGTGTTGTTGCTTACCGTTTGAGACTTCCTCATAAACCTGGTCGTGTTTACAGTGTGTCCACGTGTCTAACCTTAATAAGTGTTTAGTTAACTAAATGACATATGTTTCTTTGGACGCGATTCGAGTAAACAGTAACTTAAGCTTCAAAGAAGAACTCGTTGAGATTATGGATATGGAAGTTAGAAAACTTAAGAGATATAAGTATACTATCATGAAAGTTCGATGGAATTCGCGTAATCAGATAAAGCTTAAGTATTTGCCCCTGTTTGGGTAACTTGACACACAAGACTTAGTAAGTGAACTTGACAAACTAATATGTGGCTTGATTTTCGACAGCCTGATGTGTGGTTTAATTTTTGACAACCTAATGTGTGGCTTAATGATTGACAACCTAATGTGTGGCTTAATGATTGACATCCTAATGTGTGGTTTATCGCTCGACAGCCTGATGTGTGGTTTAATTTTTGACAACCTAATGTGTGGCTTAATGCTTGACAACCAAATGTGAGACTTGATGCTTGAGACTGGATGCGTAACTAGATTATGGAAGCATGATGTGTAAACTGAATTTCGGGATGAAATTCCCTTAAGTAGGGGAGACTGTAACACCCGTGACTCGAACTCGACGTCTTTTTATGAATTATAAATTACTTAAAGTGAACATTTGGGAAAGTTGTTGCTTGACGACTTATATTTAGTTTGGATCTTAACTCTTGATGATTTTATGAGAAACTATAAAGTATTAATCAAATTAAAATGTTAGAACGCAAACCCGCTCTAGAAACAAGAGATAATGTCGTTTTAGTTAGGAGAAAAAGGATAAACGTTGGAACCATTTAGTGAGAAGGGACTAGTTTTGCCAAGTAACTCATTTTACTCTCTCATATAAATACTCGCTTTCTTCTCACAAACCCTTATCACCACCTTTCTAACCCAAAATATCTCTACACACAGTATTTCACCTTCAAAACACACACATATCAAATCTTCAAAATCAAAGCTTGTTTTTTGTTAGATTTCGGTTTATAATCACGAATCTAGACTTTTGATCATCATCAAAACGTTTGATTTTACATTTTAAAGGTATAATTTCAAAAACCCATTTTATGATCTTCATATTTTAGTTTTCGGTTTTTCTTCAATTAATCACATCAAAAACGTCAAGTTCCAATCTTTTTACGTCCATAATGTTTGAATATATGTGTTAAAACTTGTGTCAAATTTTGGTTGAAACCCACTAACAAAAAGTTAAGATTTGATGATTTTTATAGATTTTTTCTTAATGTTTTTAATAACAATTGGGTCACTTATTTTGTCTGAACCTCGTTTCCCATTTGAACCTCGTTTCCCATTTGAACCTCGTTTCCCATTTGAACCTCGTTTCCCATTTGAACCTCGTTTCCCATTTGAACCTCGTTTCCCATTTGAACCTCGTTTCCCATTTGAACCTCGTTTCCCATTTGAACCTCGTTTCCCATTTGAACCTCGTTTCCCATTTGAACCTCGTTTCCCATTTGAACCTCGTTTCCCATTTGAACCTCGTTTCCCATTTGAACCTCGTTTCCCATTTGAACCTCGTTTCCCATTTGAACCTCGTTTCCCATTTGAACCTCGTTTCCCATTTGAACCTCGTTTCCCATTTGAACCTCGTTTCCCATTTGAACCTCGTTTCCCATTTGAACCTCGTTTCCCATTTGAACCTCGTTTCCCATTTGAACCTCGTTTCCCATTTGAACCTCGTTTCCCATTTGAACCTCGTTTCCCATTTGAACCTCGTTTCCCATTTGAACCTCGTTTCCCATTTGAACCTCGTTTCCCATTTGAACCTCGTTTCCCATTTGAACCTCGTTTCCCATTTGAACCTCGTTTCCCATTTGAACCTCGTTTCCCATTTGAACCTCGTTTCCCATTTGAACCTCGTTTCCCATTTGAACCTCGTTTCCCATTTGAACCTCGTTTCCCATTTGAACCTCGTTTCCCATTTGAACCTCGTTTCCCATTTGAACCTCGTTTCCCATTTGAACCTCGTTTCCCATTTGAACCTCGTTTCCCATTTGAACCTCGTTTCCCATTTGAACCTCGTTTCCCATTTGAACCTCGTTTCCCATTTGAACCTCGTTTCCCATTTGAACCTCGTTTCCCATTTGAACCTCGTTTCCCATTTGAACCTCGTTTCCCATTTGAACCTCGTTTCCCATTTGAACCTCGTTTCCCATTTGAACCTCGTTTCCCATTTGAACCTCGTTTCCCATTTGAACCTCGTTTCCCATTTGAACCTCGTTTCCCATTTGAACCTCGTTTCCCATTTGAACCTCGTTTCCCATTTGAACCTCGTTTCCCATTTGAACCTCGTTTCCCATTTGAACCTCGTTTCCCATTTGAACCTCGTTTCCCATTTGAACCTCGTTTCCCATTTGAACCTCGTTTCCCATTTGAACCTCGTTTCCCATTTGAACCTCGTTTCCCATTTGAACCTCGTTTCCCATTTGAACCTCGTTTCCCATTTGAACCTCGTTTCCCATTTGAACCTCGTTTCCCATTTGAACCTCGTTTCCCATTTGAACCTCGTTTCCCATTTGAACCTCGTTTCCCATTTGAACCTCGTTTCCCATTTGAACCTCGTTTCCCATTTGAACCTCGTTTCCCATTTGAACCTCGTTTCCCATTTGAACCTCGTTTCCCATTTGAACCTCGTTTCCCATTTGAACCTCGTTTCCCATTTGAACCTCGTTTCCCATTTGAACCTCGTTTCCCATTTGAACCTCGTTTCCCATTTGAACCTCGTTTCCCATTTGAACCTCGTTTCCCATTTGAACCTCGTTTCCCATTTGAACCTCGTTTCCCATTTGAACCTCGTTTCCCATTTGAACCTCGTTTCCCATTTGAACCTCGTTTCCCATTTGAACCTCGTTTCCCATTTGAACCTCGTTTCCCATTTGAACCTCGTTTCCCATTTGAACCTCGTTTCCGATTTGAACCTCGTTGAGCATATGGTTCGTTTGAACCTTACCTCGTGTGAGCTTACCAAGTTCATTTTAGATATCTGAAGTCCCATAAGTATAGCCATGTCAATTGTTTATGGAGATAGATATATACGAGCACATAGGTAAACCGAAATAAGGATGCATAATGGTGATAAGGTTAATTTAAATACAAAAGTCACATAAATCCTTATCATATTATTATATCTTATGAACCTTACTTTAAAAGGAAATTAAAGAGTTGGTAACATGACCTTAGATTAAACAGCATGGAAAGATTGACTATGTATGAACATTATGGGTCAAACTCAAAACGTATTTTCAAACAAAAGGGAACTTGACGACGCGATGTGAAACATTAGTATCTAGAAACGTAAATTGATATATTATAACTTGAAACAGATTAAGGAGTACAAGTTGTCAGCTAACATATTTATTTGGTAATGTACTGTTGCTGAGCATTCAGGTGAGTTTCATAGACCCCCTTTTACACGTTTTCATGGGGCTGAAAGGATACAAATTGTTTTCTGTTAAACTGTAATTACTTGATATCATATTTGAAAACCCGTTTTGGATACATTATGAAAACCTGTTTTGGATACATTATGACTACATATTTTGGATACATATTTGGCAACCTATTTTGGATACATATTTGGCAACCTATTTTGGATACATTATGACTACATATTTTGGGTACATATTTGATACATATTTTGGATACATTATGACTACATATTTTGGATACATTATGATAACATGTTTTGCATACATATATGATTACATATTTTGGATACATATTGATTTACATTATGGATACATTTGGATGCATTGGATACATGTTATTGAGCACGGCTGGTTGTTGAACCGTAAGTCCCTTCATTGTTAGCACAGATGGTTGTTGAACCGTAAGTCCCTTCCTATAGCACGGCTGGTTGTTGAACCGTAAGTCCCTTCCTTGTAAACATTATCCTGGTACCGTAAGTGTTGTAAACTTTGATAAATCCATAGCAACATTGTGGTTATGGCAACATTGTGATGACAACATTGACTATACATTAAATGCATCCAGTTAACCTGACAACCTAGACAACCAACCTACGAACTCACCAACCATTGTGTTGACGTTTTTAAGTATCCTTTCAGGTGCACAGGTTAGAGGTGGCTGAGGAGAGTAGCATGGAGCCTTTATAGCAGACCTTGGACTTTAGGATTTGGAGCTGCATATCTTATGTTATTGTTGATGTTGCTTTCTGTTTAGACTATGGCATTATGCCTAAGTGATTCTTTCCCTGCGTAGGAGTTTATCTATGCTACTTTGAATATGGATGCTATGTTGAATGTTAGTGTTTGAACTTAATGAAATGTGAGCTATTTAAGTATTCATTTAGTTTTCCTATGTAATATCCATGACGCGTGTACTATGTGTCGCATCCCGAGTTTTCCGCCTTAGTCGGGGTGTGACACATAGACTTTATGGGACATTTTCTCCCCTCTAATAAGAATTTGTACATCCTTGTTGCTGTTGATTATGTTTCCAAGTGGGCCGAGGCTAAAGCCTTGCCAACGAATGACGCACGAGTCGTCATTCACTTTTTGAAATAGCTTTTCGGTAGGTTTGGTGTGCCCAAGGCCTTAATAAGTGACCGAGGAAGCCATTTCGCGAATCACCAACTCGCTAAGGTGCTTAAGAGGTACGGTGTCAATCACCGTTTTTCAACCTGATACCAACCGCAAACAAGTGGCCAAGTTGAAAACACTAACTGGGCTTTAAAAAGGATTCTTGAGAAAACTGTAGGAGACAACCCAAAGTCTTGGTCTACCATACCGATTGGGACCTCCTATAAGACACCGATTGGGACTACCCCATACCGGTTGCTTTATGGCAAGACTTGTCATCTTCCTATGGAAATTGAGCATAAAGCCTATTGGGCGCTCAAGAATTGTAATATGGACCTAGTTGAGGCCGCTGAGATGAGATCATCGCAACTACATGAACTAGATGAACTTAGGTTTCATGCTTATGATAACTCTAGACTTTACAAGGAACGAACTAAAGTGTGGCATGACCGTAGGCTTAGGAAGAAGGATTTTAAAGTCGGTGATAAAGTTTTGTTGTTCCTTTCGAAATACAAGTTTAAGCAACCCAAGTTGACTTCTAGGTGGACTGGCCCTTTTGTGATCAAACATGTTTATCCGTCTGGTTATGTTGAATTGTTAAAATCGGATGGATCTACTTTCATTGTCAATGGTCACAGGTTGAAGCTTTACAGTGAAGAAGAGGAAGAGGTGGGAGTCGTCTTAGACGAGCTTCTATTCATCGAAAAAGATCAATAAAAGAAGGTCTTGGAGTCGAGCTAACGACTCGTAAATAACCTTAGCGCTTCGCGGGAGGCAACCCGTGTTTCTTGTTTTTCTAGTTTTCAATAAATTTGCCTATTTCCCAGTTTTTAATGTTTCTATGTCGAGATTTACAGGTATGGAGGGATTCCCGCACGTTACGATAAGATCTTAAAATGGTAAGTGTGGGGGTGAGGTGAACTGCGCCGCAGTATACTGACTGCGCCGCAGTGTCCTTATGTTACTGCGAAGCAGCTTCAGTGGCTGCGACATACTCCAACTCTCGACCAAATAACTGCGCATCAGTCACCATGACGCGGCGCATCGTTTTTATTGTTCAGAAAATCGAAAATCAAAAAAAAAATCAAAAATTAATAAAATATTATTATTTTAATCCCACTGCGCCGCAGTGAGGGGTGTGACTGCGACGCAGTGTCGCACTGATCGGGTTCACACAAAAGGGGGGCTAGGGTTTTTAATTTTACACCTTACCTTTTTATCCATTTTGAAACAAGGGTTCCCTTTTACTCTCAAAAGTTCCAGCCGATCTCTCCCCCTACTTTCTTCAATTTCTAATCTTTCTCTTTATTTATCATCATCATGACTAGACAAGGAAAGGTTAGCTTATCTTCTTTAACTCTCATTGATTTTGTTTTTGAAGATTTCTTTGAATTCAATTCGAATTTTTATATGTCTATGTTTACTTTAATTGTCTATGTTCGAATTGGGTATGGATCTTGCTTAAGAATATGAGGGTTGGTTTAATTTTTAGATAATTAGTGATTATACTAGTCCACGAGATGTTAATCAAGATTAATTAAGGGTTAATTTTAGTTTGATAAGTTAATTTGAGAATACCCTTGGGGAAGAGTAATGAAAGTTGAATTTGTGCTTGGTTCTGTTCGTCCGCTGCCCTGACAAAATTAATTCTCACTGCGACGCAACTCACAGACTGCGCCGCAGTCTTGTGTTCGATAGTTACACTACGACGCAGTGTGGGAAACTGCGCCGCAGTGTCGTCCTGTCCAGCCCAACTCCTTGTTTTACATATTAATAGGGTTTAACAGTTCATTGTTTTTCTTGTGTGTGCAGCAACCGGTTACCGGCAGTCGAGCTCCAAGGGGTTCAAACAAGACATCATCTTCGTCAGAGCCGAATGTAGGACCTTCAAATCCTCCTGAACCAAGCGATGAAGCACTTGCTATGAGAATCGAATCACATGCTTAGTTAAAATGGCCAAGAGCTTCTCCTGAGGACAAGGTTGTCTACACCAATAGGTTGGCAAAACTTGTTCACAAAGACATCGAGCCACCAAGGTATATGGATCCTATGATGCTTGATCACTTACTTATCCGTGCTGACATTAGTAAGCTAATGCGCCTCAAGGCGCCGCCTCATGATGAGTTTGGTAATCCTAGTGATGTCGAGTTTGGTATGTGGATGGATATCTTTCGTAATAGGGAAGATATTTGTAGAGAGTGGTGCCTAGAGTTTTATTCCACTGTTTCTTTGAAAGGAATTGATACTGCTAGGAGTGTGTTTGATGATAAGGTTATATTCTTTTGATGTGGGGGTAAGGATAGGTCACTTACCATTGCTGAGTTCGGTTTGTGCACGGGTATGTATTCTCAGGAGATGTTAGAGAATAACCCTACATTTAAGATTTTGTTGACTCGTGCTACTAGGGATAGTCAGGGGTTTACTAAGGATGAGGGTGATCAGAGGGATTACTACACAAGGATCTCTGGGGGGAAAGACTTGGTCCTCGGCTAGTGGGGAAAACACTATTCAATCGCCCATTCTGAGGATATTTCATAAGATGTTGGTATATTTCTTTGTCCAGCGTTCTAATCATGGGGACAAAGTCTACTTGGAGGATCTCTGGTTGCTACGGTTCTTTGATGAGGGTGATCCGTATAAGACTGCTTGTGCCCCTTATGTCTTGGCCAAACACATAGGCACCCGAGGAATGAGAGATACGGGTTTGGTTTGTGGCCATTTTATCACAAAAATGGTCCAATTCTTTGATTGTGTTAATGATAGGGCGAACACTCACTTGTCTTGGAAGCCTATGAAGCCGTTCACCTATACTGATTTGACACGCTACAGATTTCTCCTACCTAGTGAGCATCGGGATATTCATGTCTTGATCCCGTTTGGTGGTTCCGCCCCTGAGGGCGATGATGATGAGGAGATGGCAGATGCACCAGAGCAGCCACCAGAGCTATCACGACGTCCTAAGCGTCGAGCCACTTTTACTACAGGTACATCTTCTTCCGCTGCTCCTTCTGCTTCTTGGGACTTTCCTACTCTACAGTCTACTGTAAACTCTATGTGGGGGTCACAGCAGCAGTTTCAGAACAGGGTGGATCGGGATTTTAGATGGATAGGTTTATGTGTGAGCAGAGTGATGTATGATCAGCAGAGGTACCAGCCGATGTGGGAGGCTAGCTATCAGGGGCATGATTTCACCCCGCCCCAGCCTTTTCCAGATTACAGGCCTCCAAACATTTTCATTCCAGAGCAGCGGACTGGTGGATTCTTTTACCCACCCGAGCGCTAGTATGAGCAGCCTCCTTCCCACGATCTCGGGGGAACGGGGCCAGATCATCCTATTTCTTTTGGCTCTTATGCAGGTACCCAGGGTGGAGATGCAGGTGCAGGAGGATTAGCAGCTCAGACTATAGCTGACCATGCACTGGAGTCTTTCTTTGGTCCACCAGGAGGTGGTATGCCAGGATATCCACCCACCAGCTGATCAGCATGTTGAGATGATGATGATGAGGAACGCCGTCTGTATGATTATGATGGCTTGTACACTTATTTGTTTAAACTATTTCCATTTCAGTACTCTATTTTCATTTGTTTGGTTTGTACCCACCCTACGGGGTGACGCGACTTCATATATTTCTTTCTTTTCATTACATTTCGAATAAGTAGGGATAGTGGTTTGCATGCTTGATTCTATAATCTGTTGCCCGTTAATCGTGTGTTCATGTTGAATAGCAAGTTTTGTCATATGCATATGCTGGCAGTAAGTTCAGCGTTATATTCTTGTTGGCATCATTCAAGCATGGAACACCCGTCATACCCGACAAGTTTTTCTTGTTCTTGATTTTGCTTTTTGTTTACTTTCCCCTATTTCCCATAGTTTGCCTTAGTTCATTGGACATTGAGGGCATTGTCCAACTCAAGTGTGGGGGGGGATGGTAAATAGGAAAAAGTCGGGTATTTTAGAGGAATTTTTAAACTTTTGCATGCTTGTCCTTGTAGTTAATTGCTTTTGTCACCTAATTATAGATATTAATGAGCAATTTGACTACACCCTTGGTACAAAATTTAATTGGTGGAATGTGTCTTGATTGATTAATTAGGCAATCCCTTCTGGATTAATAACATGACTAGCACGCTTATAGCACCAAAACACCAAATATGTGAGATTCTTGATCATTTATAGATATGCTAGGTGTTTACGGATTTGGATTGATTGGCCTTGTAAATTTGTCTCTCTCATAGGCTTTTGAATTTATTTAAGAGTAAGGGTTCGACTTAGAACTTTGAACTGTGATGTGCAAGTTTGAGGTTAGTTTTTCCATTTCCGGGTTACTTTCATTTGCTATGAGTGTGCCGGTGATTGCGTTGATTCTAGAACTTGTCCTAGTTGATCGTTTCGAGACCGCAGTGAGATCACTTCGATGATATAGGATAACTAGAAGACGAAGAGGTAAATTTAGGAATAAAACCTTTGTTCTTTGTATGTTCACCCCTTGTTTTGTAAACATTTGTTATGTGCATGTTTTGTTAATGTGCTTAGTAGCTAACTACACTGGTTAGTGAACCACCTGTGAAACCCTTATGTGCACTCATTTTTAGTGCAAGAAACAATAGAAAACATGTTGTCATTAGCCTGTTCTTTGTTATTAAATCCACCCTAAATATACACCTTCCCTCGCCATACCGATAGTCGAAGTCCTGGTGGGTCATTGGTTGCCTATGCTAGTGGATGGTTTGGGGTTGTCCTATTGTGTCGAGTTGGGATATTCTCGGTTACTGAGAATAGTTTGATTTCGTCATGATTTTTGGATCAAGTCTGGATTGTTCATCTTAGCATATTATTACATGATTTGTCACTGTTTCGATATTACTTAGAGAATACCAATTAGTCAGAGTAAAAATAGCTCACAAAAAAAAATGAAAAAAGAGCTTGGGCTGTCAGTTGGTATTTCTCACTTTTGGTCAAATCATTTTTATTAGTTGGTTCATCAATTACACCAACAAATGCTTCATTGTTACTACAATTTATTAAGTTAAAGTTGGTACATCTTTATAAACCAACAAAAGGTTCTCAAGTTACTTATATTTCTTTACTTATCATATTTGGGTTGGCACGTTCGTTTAAGCCAACATTGGTTAGTCATGGATTGATTGAGTTGTTTGAATGTCATACACCACAATGGTGTCGGTTTTTAATCGTTCTATTGGGGGTATTGTCGGGACAACTTCTCGGGATTTGGACCGTTGGCAACTGATGACATGGGTTCTATGGATTAGACTATTATGTAAAAACTTTGTTAATTGTTGTGTTATTTCTTTTTAACACCAATTGATATCCCAAATTTTCATACCCTTTTAATTACCCTGTTTAGCCTCAGAGTTCATTACAACCCTTAAAAGACCTCTTCTGATAGTTGTCCTGGTGCTTACGCCATGACGGTGCAGAAATGATTCTGGTACAAGCCTATGGTAAAAGATTATGCATCACGACTAGGCCTTGAGTGATTATTCAAATATTCAACCCCAATAGTAAGTTAGTTGGAGTAGGATAGATGATATATCATTGATTCGATTGTTCAGTGCTTAGTCGTGTTATTGAGGCTTGTGTATCAGTCAAGTATTGTCAAACATTCCAGTTTTCATTTAAGATTAAAACTTCTTAACCATCTCTTTTCATTTTCATGTATGGTTTAGCTTCTTTTTGATTACTGACATGTTATTCCCATGTATGTGCCAAGGTAATTAAAGTTTTTAAGCTTGGATTTGCTTAAGGACAAGCAAAGCTTAAGTGTGGGGGGATTTGATATGCCTTATTTTATACCCATTTCCCACTTCGTATTTAATTGTTTTTAAGTGCTTTTCGAGTCGTTTTTGTATACATTTGGTACGTTTATGGTATTTGTTAGTGTTTCAGGATATTAACAGGTATCATGACACAATTCGGGAGAAAACGACATTTCGAGGTGAAAAATGTGCTTACGGAAGGTTTACATGGCACGAATATGAAGTTTGGTGCTGAACAGTGGGACAATGCGACACAGTCATTCAACTACGCCGCACCAGGATGTACTCTGAAGGACCGCGACGCAGTCATATGACTGCGCCGCAGTTGTAGGTTCGAGAATTGAGATGTGACGCAGTGAGGAAAGATGCGCCGCAGTTCTACCAGTTCCATCAGCTAATCAAGTCAACGAAGTCAACGGATTAAAGGCAGAATGCGCCGCAGTTGGTGACGGGAATTTTGCTATTTTCTTGGAAAAATATAAAAGCTGGCAAATATTTCCAAAAACCCAATTCTACTATTCCCAGCCGTTTTGGAAGATCAAAAAGGAGATTTTTCATCAGTTCTTTCGCCTTTGAAGATCGATATTACGATTGGACGATTTCCATTATTCGCTTTCATTTATTTGTATTCGGTAACGATGAATTCTTCTATTTTGATTTGTTATTTCATTTCAATAATGAGTAGCTAATCACTTTATCATCCATCTTGATGAAGTGAGACAATATGTAAGGATTGCACAATTTTTATAATTCAATGTTGATTTCATTTAACGTTATATCGAGATCTTAGCGCATTTCTCCCTTTTAATTTATCTTGAATTGATTGGTGGTGTATGTGTGTCTTTAATGGTAATTATTGTTTACATATATATCATTTTGATTGTTTGGGTACAACTGATTGGATCTATGACGGGTACGGTAGATAATCATTCAATAATAATAGGAATTAATGTGTTAACGGTTGGGTACAATCGGTAGATATAATTGTTATCTTAATAACCAAAACCATTGTTTGATTAGAGAAGTTATAAAAGATGTCTTGGGGTACCGGTCTTTGTAATGAAACTAGTCTAAGCAAGAGAGTCAAATAATGTCATTAACTTGACGGGTACGGGGTTGGTGCTTTGTTTGAGTCACGGTTATTTAATCAACTTAAATTGAAATTGAACTTCATTTATGTGCAATCTGAACATGTTGTTGAGCGGATTCGAGATGGATGCCTTTTAAATTATTGTTTTCAATCACAAACTCTCTTTTCGATTAATCCTGAGGGATTACTAACTATTTGCAACGTGACAATTCGGTCACAAAACCCCCCTCATTTCTACTTGAACTGCTTTCTTTTAACAATTACTTAACTTTAGTCCTTGTGATCGACCTCGGATTTACCAAGCTAACTATACTGCATACGAACGGGTTCACTGTCTGTGAGTGTGTTGTAGTCAGTCGCTAGGTGATTCATGTTTATAAATTTTAAGACTCGATTTCACACATCAGGATCCTCTCTTCTACCAAGAAAAGATTAGACAAGTAGAAAGATTAATCAACACTTATGTAAAACTTAACCACAATACGAGAAGATTCAATAATAAGCTCACAATAAACAGATATACTCATATCAAAGAAGCACCAAACACAGAGTAGCAAGAAATCAGGCAGAAGCAACAAACATAAGCAAAAAGAGATCCCCACTGATAGGCCAAACTTTTCCCACTTGGAGCACTCCAAATGAGAAACAATTTGCTACTAGAAGGGTAGGATAAGAAGCTTACAGAGGGGTCGCCAACAGTAATTCCAATAATAACCAGAAAGGGACAAGAACAAGGAGAGATTAGGGTTTAATAAACCCAGATCAAGGCAACGATATACTCAGGAGAGATTAAGAAATATATTGCTCTAGATGTAAGGATCCAGATTCAAAAGAATCAAACCCTAAACATAAGCAACGAAGATGATCAAAAAACATATATAGATTTAATATACTTTGTATATGTATATCGTATTAAAGTATAGATATATAAAAATCTGAATCTAAAGAAAATATTTTTTTTTGATAAAATATAGATATATATATGTATATATATATAAAGAGCATCAAGATCTTTAAACCTTGGCTCTGATACCATGAAGAAAGAAATGATAAGAATAGATAAAATGACACTCAACAAGCAGATCATACACGAACTCAGCCATAAGATTAATTTGATTAAAAGTTTAATTACAGAAACAAGAAAAATAGGGTTTTCATCTAAAACGGTAACAAGAACATGACTGCTTGAAGAGGTGAGGCTACAGTGCCCTATCTCTTTCTTTTTATACACAAAAATATTACAATCAGCCCCCTGGTCTTCTTGTCTTCTACATCTTTAGCCCAATCTCTGTAAACTTTAGCATCTTCAGTCCAGGCAGCAAAACATGCAAGTAATGTCCAGCTTAAGTCCCTTATTCTGGCAAAGCATCCATCCAAAGTCCATATCCTACCAAAGCAACATTTTAAGTTAGAAAATAAAATTAATTTGATAAACCAACAGAGATAACATCTCCAACAAAGTTATCTACAGGGTCGTCTCATCAATTTTAGTGGCGTTGTTCTATTATTATAATTTACGTTCAAAACACTAATTACACAATAGGATCATGCATGATTTTATTAGACTTTACACATTATATCAAGTATCACATAACATTTTTACTTAACTAAATGGTAATATTATTTAGTTAGCTAACTTGGATTTAATTTGAAAGATTAGAAGATTATATTCAATATTTTTTTTCTATTTGTTCTTAGTCTTCAAATTTAAATGAAGATTTATGTTCTACAGATTATATCAAACTAAAAATGTTTTTTTACTATTTAATTAACATGCATCAATTTGTAAAAAACCTCAATGCAAACATAAACCAGATAATTAAACTTGGAAATTAAATAAATAAAGATGTTAACTAATATAAAATGTGTATGTAAGAAAAAGAAAATAAAGAGACTTTTGTTGGGCTGGATTTACATTTTGAACTCACGGATTTCGAAGTAAATTGTTTAGAATAAACTAGCATGGTGCCCGCGCAATGTGGCGGCGGTGTCGGCAATATGGTAGTGACGGGTGGCGGCGGCGACTAATGGTGGTGACGACGGGTAGTGTAGGCTATTGATGTAAATGTAATTAATATAATGGTTAGTATAGTTATTTTAAAAGTTGAGGGACTGATGGTGTATTTATTTCATTTAGGGTGTTAGTGTATTGTATTTAAGGTGTGTTGTTTTAATAAAGGGTATTTCTGACATTTTCCCCTTGTAACTTTCAACAGGGGTCTATTCTTTTTGATAAGGAGTATAGATTGTTAATTGTTTCTACATAAATTAAAATTAGTAGTTAATACGTTGATGAATAAAAGTTGATTGCACTTGTTGCACGCCCTTTCCTCCGGCCCTGTCGATAAAGCCATATAGGGCCATACGGTTAGTTCCACCAATCACCATACGAGTTTTGGCAGTAGTTCCCATTTGATATATTGCTACAACTCGAAAAGATTGTCGAGAGCCCGAGAACATAGTACACATCCATTTTTGACATGTTACCCAACCCATCCGTTTTGCCACTCCTAGATGACCGTCCAAATAAATGAATAATACATGAGAAAATGTGATTATCAGCTTTAATATGTGATAAATCACACAAGATTGAAATATAAGAACATGTGAATGTAAAATGAGACATTTCGTTCTATCATCTAAGGACATGGATTAAAAGCTGTATTAGCAACAAATCACAGCTGTATAGGACTATTTTTTTTTTCTCCTTTGAAGATGAAAAATGTATTATGCATAAAAAGTAATAACGACACCAACCTTGATATTCTCGGAATTAAAAGCTGGGTTGAGACTTGAGAATCTGACGATGTTTGATCCATTTATCGTCCTCGGAGACTAGAAGCCCACGGACAACATTATCTCGTACTGGTCCAGGGTGTGGCTTTTGAAACTCGTTGGGCCTTCATAAAGTCTCCTTTTTCGGTTCCCGGTCTATGATGTAAATCCGTGGGTTGGGGCCAAACCACATAAAGACCTTTTCCCTTGTCAAACAAGTCTAGGAATATCAGGATCCAAAATATTGAATTCTTGTTTGTGCAGTATTTTCTTAAAACCACTTTCCGGTTCTAGTTTTTTCCTTTAAGTCTTCATTTGTAGGTCTAGTTAGATAACATAACTGAAGCGATTTGCTAATTAGCAAAAAATGAACTCTGTTACACAAATCAATCGCATAGAATAAAACATTATTCAATTCAGGAAAACAAAAATAAGAAGAAAAAATAGTGATGTGTCGTATTTTATACTCATTTCCCACATTGTATTTAGTTGATTTTGCGTGCTTTATGAGTTGTTTTTGTATACATTTGGTGCGTTTATGGTATTTGTTAGTGTTTCAGGCTACTGACAGGTATTTAAGCGTAAATCTGGAGAAACGACATTGTTGAGGTGAAGTGAGTGCTAACGGAGGATTTCGGAAGCATTTGGATGAAGATTGCAGAAAGTCAACAAAAGTCAAAGATTGCAGAAAGTCAACAAAAATCAAAGCTGGCAAAAGGACAATTGCGCCGCAACAGTTCATTGCGCCGCAACCGAATTACAGGAAGTTAAGTTGCGCCGCAACTATCCTAGTTGCGCCGCAACGTCTTCTATACCTGGCCAGCCACGAGTCAACAATGGTCAAAGGTCAACGCGAGTCAACGTCCAATTGCGCCGCAACTAGTTGTTGCGCCGCAACCGAAAAGCAGAAGATTAAGTTGCGCCGCAATCAATTTCATTGCGCCGCAATGCATTCAAGTTCAAGCCGTCCTTGGTCAATAAAAGTCAAAGTCAACTCACGAGTCAAACCCAATTGCGCCGCAATTGGGGGCGGTTCTGGCAAATTTTGGGAGACATATAAATAGCATGCAAAAACATCCCAAAACTCTTCTTCTCTTCCCCGAGCCGATTTTGAAGCCTTTTTCAGATATATTTTCATCTATTTATCATCTTTTAAGGATTTCAAACACGATTGGATCAATTTCGTTTGTCGCTTTCGATTATTATCATTCGGTAACAATGAATTCTTCATATTTTATTTGTTATTCTTATTTTAATATGAGTGGCTAATCGCTTCATCATCCATCTTGATGGAGTGAGACATTATGTAAAGATTGCACAATTTTATTAATTCAATGTTGATTTCATTTAACGTTATATCGAGATCTTAGCGTATTTCTTCCTTATAATTTATCTTGAATTGATTGGTGATTTATGTGTGTCTTTAATGGTAATTATTGATTTCATATATTTCATTTTGATTGTTTGGGTACAAACGAGTGGGTCTATGACGGGTACGGTAGATAATCGTTCATGATAATAGGGAGGAATGTGTTAACGGTTGGGTACAATCGATAGGTATAGTTGTTATTTCAATAACCAAAACAATTGTTTGATTAGGGAAGTTATAAAAGATGTCTTGGGGTACCGGTCTTTGTAACGAAACTAGTTTAAGCAAGAGAGTCAAATGATGCCATTAACTTGACGGGTACGGGGTTGGTGCTTGTTTGAGTCTCGGTTATTTAATCAACTTAATTTGGATTTGAACTTCATTTATGTGCAATCTGAGCGTATTGTTGAGCGAAATCAAGATGGATGCTTTTTAAATTATTGTCATACAAATTATTTTTACTTTCGTCTTCAGACGAACCCTGCCCCGGTCATACCGGATTTAAGTTATTTACTTTTACTTTTTGCAAAGTGACAATTCGGTCACAAAACCCCCTTTCATTTGAATTACTTAATTTTAACAATTGCTTTCAAAGTCCTTGTGTTCGACCTGGTCTTACCACTTAGCTATACTATATACGATTGGGTCCACTGCCCAATAGTGTGTGGTAGTCGTTATTTGGTATTACTTGTTTAAAAATTTATAAACTCGATATTACACATCAAGTTTTTGGCGCCGCTGCCGGGGACTTTTATTTAAGTAGTTGTTTTATTTTGTAGTTCGATCCTTTTTCACATTCATTTGTGAGAAAGTTATTGTTTTACTAGATAGATTGTATTTTATTTTCTTTTAATTATACCACAGGTGCGGTTGACGGTTTGTTTGTGTGATTGTGCAGGTTTTTGTTAGTTGATGAACACTAGAGCTTCTGGCCGACCTTTGCTTATTACTTTATCTAATCCTGGGAAAGTCAGACGTCGCCTAGTGTCTAGGGACAACCAGGAACTATCCACATCAATCAAAATAGATCCAGAAACCGCAAGTAGTGTTCCACCCACCCCGAATTCAGAGGATCCGTTGGTTAATAGGTTAGAGCAAGCAGCTAAGTTCTTTAAAACAGGTGAAGACTCAGACTCAGATACAGAAGAGAAAATTCAAACACCTGAACCGAACAGTATTGTCATACCTCGAACCAACCTTAATATTAATCAACAACCGAGGGGAAACGGAATGGGTGATGAACAACCGGTAGATCCGAACGCCCGTCCTTACGGGGAACGAAGAAGAAACATACCGAATAACCGGGGCACAGCTATCCGCCCTCCGGCTATTTCGGTAGATTTCTCTTTGAAAGGTAATCACCTCAAGAGTGTTGAAGAGGACAAGTTTGATGGGATTCGAAGAACCGACCCTTATGCACATCTTGAGAGGTTTGAGAAGATTTGCAGGTTATATCAGTATGGTCAAGGGCAAACTGAAGCTGTTAAACTTGAGCTATTTCCATTAACTCTCATTGGAGATGCAGCTACTTGGTTTAAGGAGTTACCCGATAACTCATTCACCACTTGGGCAGAACTTCGTGAAGGATTTATTGATGAGTTCTATTCATTAAGAACTCAAAGGCAATTGGAGAATAAAATCAGAGGTTTTACTCAAGACAGTGGTGAGGATGTTGTTGATGCATGGAAACGGTTCAAGGAAATGCTAAGAAATTGCCCCGGACATAGTATGGGTACTGAAGAAAGTTTTGAGATTTTCTATGATGGTTTGGATAGAAAGACCAAAAGGGAGCTCGGTTATGCATTTGGGGGTAGTCTAAACAACATTTCCCCGAATGAAGGATACAAGATCCTTGAAGATATGGCTAAGGAATATTCAACCAGAGATGAGGACCGAGATAGGAGATCCAGTAGAAGTACAGTGGCTAAGGTTGAGAGTAATGAGGATTCAAAACAAGTCACTTAAGTCAAGGCTCTCTCGAAGCAAATGAATGAGAGGTTTGATAATCAAGATAATAGATTCAAGAGCCTTGAAAGAGACGTTAAAGTTATGGCTGACGGTTGTGAGCATTGTGGGGACTTGCATTATACGGAGGATTGCCCGGATAAACCAGTGCAAGATGTTAGTTATGTTCAGAATCAAGGGAATTTCAACCAAAATACCGGTTATCAAAACCGGCCATCAGGTAGTTCTTACCCCACTTCTTCTTCTTTTAATGCTAACAGTTCTGGTTATGGTGGTAACAGGTTTAGTAGGTTCAACAATCAACGAGGCTCGGATCCAGAACTAAGAGATATAGTGAAGGATTTCATTAGTGCCCAGAAAGCAACTAATGAACATGTTGCAGAAGAGTCCAAGAAGGTGATTTCAGTGTTGGACGCATTGACCACTCGTTTGGACGGATTGGGGCACAAGTTGGATCAAGGAGCAAAGAATCAACAAGCCACTATTAAAGATTTAGAAGGAAGGATTGAAAGGCTAGGAAACTCCAATAGGCAGCCCGGTACTCTACCGAGCAACACTCAGCAGAACCCAAAGCCTCAATTCAACAACCAAGGGAAGAATAATCAAGGATCAGGACAGAAGTACACCCCTCCCAATGCTCGAAATGAGCAAGTGAATGCCATCACTACGAGGATAGGTAAGACTTATGACTCTGCAGACCCTTTACTTGATGACTCTACCCCACTCGTGCAGGTTAATGAAGATTAAAAAACGGGTGATGAAGAAGTTGAGATGGAACCGAACCCAGCCGTGCCGATACCGGCCGTTCCATCCAAACCCGTTGAGAAACCAAAGATTCCATTTCCTCAACGGTTGAGGAAAGAAAAAGTCAAGGAACATTTTAAGAAATTTGTTGATCTTATTCAGTCTGTTAATATAACTGTTCCTTTAGTTGATTTGATTGCAGGTATGCCAAATTATGCGAAGTTCCTCAAGGAACTTGTCAGTGATAAGAAGAAGCTTGAAGAGGCTAAGACTGCAGTTATGAGTGTCGAATGTTCAGCTATCATTCAGAATCAGATTCCTCACAAGTTGGAAGATCCAGGGAGTTTTCTAATTGCTTGTTCTTTTGGTGCTTATTTGTGTGAGGCATTGGCCGATCTTGGGGCTAGTATCAATTTGATGCCTTATTCTGTGTATAGAAAGTTGTCCTTAGGAGAGTTGACCCCTACCCGCATGAGCATTAGGCTCGCAGATCGTTCTTTCCAATATCCCATGGGGATAGCGGAAAATTTGCAAATTAAAGTAAGGCACATGATATTTCCGGTTGATTTTGTTATTATTGAGATGGAGGCGGATGCTAAAGTGTAACAACCCTATTTTTTAAATATTATATATGCGCTAGTCATGTTGCCTATGATCTCGCAAGCCATAGTTATAGTAGAAACTAGTAGATGATGCCCCTAAATTAGCAATCTAAAGCTAGTATTTAGTTCTAAATCAAATTTAATAAAATAGCATTGAACAAAATTTTGTGGTTAATCAATCAAATTATCTAAATAATAATGTAAGTCTCACAAGTTGAGATAACCATCAAAAATCCTTACGAAGGTCCAACAACTTAATCATTTAGCTAATTAAAGTAAATTTGGTCACGAAAATAAAATTTCTATTTCAAAATATGTTTATAAGTTCATATGCGCATAAAAGCGTTTAAATCATAATAAGTATATATATATATACATATATGCCTAAAATAAATACAAGATTATAAATAATGGCCTATGTAATAAACTAAAAACACAAATATATATACATATACATATATATATACGGCACACATACACATATACATTGAACATCACTAGTTAACTTATTTATATAAACAAATACATAATACACTTATTAAACAAACACACATCTAAATACCCTTATACACCTAAATACATATACACTTTATTACCAAAATAAAAAGAAAGACTCTTCAATACCCGCCCCCCCCTTCACACCCACACACACCCATTTCAAATTATACTTACACTCTCTTTTGCCTTGGAACTCACCACTTCAACACACACTCTTCACTCATTTCACACACACAACATCTTTTCTCTCAAAAACTCTCCCTCCCCCCTTCTTTTCTTCTTCAATTCGGCCAAGCAAAAAAAACAAGGCAAAAACAAGGCTAAATCTCATCTAAACTTATATTAATAATAAGGGTTTTAAGTTAGATTGATAAAGGGTTAAACCAAGCAAGGTTCAAGGGTTGTTTTAGGTTTAGATTAAGGGTTATTAGAGGCATAAAAGGCCACGAAAATCTGCTCACTTTCATCATCAAAACCAAGCTCAAGAGGGTATAAATCTTCATCCTTTTTACTAGATTTAATCTTGCTCTTGTTTATATTCAAAGGTTTTATCAAAAGTTTATGTTTCCTTCTTGTTTTCTTTGTAATATACACTTGATGAGGGCAAAGTTGATAGGATCTTTCTTTCCATGCATATGCATGTCGAAATCTATGAGAAAGATCCAAGGATTCAACAAGTTTAAGACCCAAAAGTGTTGTTATAGATTAGTAGCTTTTAAAGTGATTTTCCTTTTGATAGATCTATATGTTTTTTGTATATTTTGAAGAATATATTTCTGAGATTTTTCATTTAAAAAGATGTTTTTATGTTGTTGAATGTTAGATCTATAAAAGTTGGTATTAAAAAGTGTTGATTTGAATGCATGTATGCTAGATTTAAGAAAGTTGGATCTTTGTTGGATTATGAGATGGATATGGACTTGTTATAAGTGAAAAATATGTTAATAATGATGTTAATATTCTGGAAAAATTAATGAAATAACAAAGAGACAAAGCTTGGACCAAAACTAGTGAAAATAAGCTTGAAATCACAAACCGAAATCATGCAAAAAGCTATTTTGAGCACACACTTGCACCATAATCAAAGGACAAGAAAAATATATTAAACTTACTGGAAATAAGTTGTTACAAAAGTATAAAACTCAAGTCTTTTGGTTCATGACAACAATAAGCTCAAAAATCACCTTTTCGGGTCAAATAAGCACCAACCGAATGCACTAAATTGCACATATCACACCACCACCACTATCACGACTTTGGACACCAAAATATGATGAACTTTCTGGAAATAATGAAACAAGAATGAAAACCCCTTTTGAAGCACTTTAATTACTTAAGAAATGAGGCTAAAATCGCTATTTCGGTAAACGATTTTTAAGCTTAAAGTCCTCAAAATAAGCAAGAAACAAGAGAGGTTGAATTGATATGAATTTTTATTGATAAAAGTTGCCTAAAAGGCCTGGGATTTTTGGCTAAAATGTTTAGTGGTGATTTCTAAGAATTTCCATGAATTATTGAATTTAAATGGTAATTAAAAGACATATAAATCAATAAATAAATTATGTAAATCAAGAATGGGGTTAAATCATCATAACCAATGGTAAAAATAACTTAAACCTACTGGAGAAAAATAATTAAAAGCTAACAAACAAGTGTTACATGATTTAAAGGTAAATAATTATGTAAAAATCACTAATTAATCACTATTATTAAATTAATGGAAAAATACACAAATAAAAGTATAAAACATGAAATTATAAATTGAGAAGCATATATATCAGAATATAACCCAACTAAAATCATTTATAATTTATAAAAACAATTATGACACTTAAAAGTATTTTTAACGAATTATTTAATTAATAAATCAATAAATGAATAAATAATTAATTAAATAATATTAAATTAAATAAAAACTTATAAATCAGAAAATATTCATAAACACCAATATTATAAGGTAACTAATGTCAAATATTATGATTAAACAAAGTATACAATGGAAATCATATAAATCAAAGCCAAACTACCGAAATTCCAATAAACATACAAAATGTATAACGAGAAATGACCTTCACCACCAAATCTCTTATAACCAAATAATGAGAGCATCATAATGCACTTAAACTCCATAATCTAATAACAACCAAAGATGGGCAAGTCTACTAGTATACATCTCATGATCTAGCTCACTAGTTCATGTCACGCGAACTTACGTCGTGAATATATACGTTATGGTCTAGGCTTGCTTGAGGCGCAACAAATCTAGGCGAAGGAATCGTGTTTGATCAGCCCATTTCACTCTCTAATCAAGTGAGTCATAGCCCCCCTTTCAAACTCTTTTATATGTTTTACTTACGGGGTGAAAAGCATGATAAATAAAATTGATTTCTTTTATGAAATAATATTCGAAAGAATGATTATGATATGGGAATTATATTGTATGTTCAACGTGTTATATGTTATATGATGAGCTTGAGTACTATCAAACGGTGGTCCCCTGTACACTACTATTAACTCATTGAGGCCTGTAGTTAGAGGGTTGTGCAACTAGGATTCGTCCCCTCACTCACCAAGATGGCAGCGGGTTGACTGGCCGCCTGAGTGGCCGCCCTCATCTCCGGTCTGCCTAGGGGTGCTCTAATCTACTTTTATTATTGGTCGTCTCCATGGCACGACCCTTTTATTATCATTATTGCACGTGATTGACAGCATGTGCTTCTATTATCATATCTTCGGGACATGTTATCATTATTATTATTTGGACGTGAAAGGGTCTTAGTAGTGGCTCAAGACAAACTCATCGAATTATGCTTTTGACCAAGTGTTATTGATATTAATTATGATTGGTTATTATTGATTGAACATACGGTTTGGGTATGGATAGTATGATGAAATCCTTGGAAATTCTATGACATATTACTTCTTGAATTGGATTAAATATATATGTGCTGTTAGCATAAACCTATGAAAAAAAAAAAAAAAAAAAAAAAAAAAAAAAAAAAAAAAAAAAAAAAAAAAAAAAAAAAAAAAAAAAAAAAAAAAAAAAAAAAAAAAAAAAAAAAAAAAAAAAAAAAAATAAAATATGGAATATATAATATGTAGCATAAACCTATGAACTCACTCAACTCTCGTAGTTGACACTTTTTCTTCATGCTTTTCAGGTCTAGAGCAGTAAGTTAGCACTATGGACCGCCTTTTGGATGATGTGTTTGTTTGTTGCATGTTGGACTAGTAATGCGAACATTTGATCCTTTGATTATGAATTTGGTTATGTAATGTTTAGTAAACGTCAACTTGAACTTGTAATCTTTTGAATTTGGATGGCATTTGAAACTTTATGACGATGTTTTATATTTAAATCTTTTGTACCATGTCGTTCTGTGGCATCTCGTGTTTCCGCCTTAGTCGGGGTGTTACAGAAAAATGGTATCAGAGCCAAGGTTATAGAGAATTTTTGCTATAACCTACATATTTTCAAAACGAGTCGAATACTTCTTAAACAATTGAGTCGATCATAAAGTATTCTTGTTTTACTTATGCATAGCCTGATCAACTATGCCTAACTAAAAATTTAATATGGAATGATCGAAATGGTTGTCTAAGGAATATTCAAAATGAGTCTTTTGAAAATAAGCTTTAAAAAAAAACGATTCTTGGTGCAAAAGATACATAACCAAATCCAATGTTTGCATTACCTATTAGAACCCTTAGTTAATACCCCCCACTTGTCTAGTATTACTTTGTCCATTTAGATATAATACATGAGAGCTATGCACAAGTTGAATCCTAGTCATTACTTTAATTATAAATGGTTATGTTGGTCGTGCGAGTCGAGTTGGTCGTCGGTTGTGGATGGTCATGTCGTTGTTCGGTTGCTAAGCTTGTGAGTCGTTGGTCGAGTTGGTTGGTTGCATGTCTAGTGGTTAAGGTCGTCTCATAGTCCGTCAAGTCATCCTGTTGTGTCAACGTAAAGAAGAAGAAGAAGAAGAAGAAGAAGAAGAAGAAGAAGAAGAAGAAGAAGAAGAAGAAGAAGAAGAAGAAGAAGAAGAAGAAGAAGAAGAAGAAGAAGAAGAAGAAGAAGAAGAAGAAGAAGAAGAAGAAGAAGAAGAAGAAGAAGAAGAAGAAGAAGAAGAAGAAGAAGAAGAAGAAGAAGAAGAAGAAGAAGAAGAAGAAGAAGAAGAAGAAGAAGAAGAAGAAGAAGAAGAAGAAGAAGAAGAAGAAGAAGAAGAAGAAGAAGAAGAAGAAGAAGAAGAAGAAGAAGAAGAAGAAGAAGAAGAAGAAGAAGAAGAAGAAGAAGAAGAAGAAGAAGAAGAAGAAGAAGAAGAAGAAGAAGAAGAAGAAGAAGAAGAAGAAGAAGAAGAAGAAGAAGAAGAAGAAGAAGAAGAAGAAGAAGAAGAAGAAGAAGAAGAAGAAGAAGAAGAAGAAGAAGAAGAAGAAGAAGAAGAAGAAGAAGAAGAAGAAGAAGAAGAAGAAGAAGAAGAAGAAGAAGAAGAAGAAGAAGAAGAAGAAGAAGAAGAAGAAGAAGAAGAAGAAGAAGAAGAAGAAGAAGAAGAAGAAGAAGAAGAAGAAGAAGAAGAAGAAGAAGAAGAAGAAGAAGAAGAAGAAGAAGAAGAAGAAGAAGAAGAAGAAGAAGAAGAAGAAGAAGAAGAAGAAGAAGAAGAAGAAGAAGAAGAAGAAGAAGAAGAAGAAGAAGAAGAAGAAGAAGAAGAAGAAGAAGAAGAAGAAGAAGAAGAAGAAGAAGAAGAAGAAGAAGAAGAAGAAGAAGAAGAAGAAGAAGAAGAAGAAGAAGAAGAAGAAGAAGAAGAAGAAGAAGAAGAAGAAGAAGAAGAAGAAGAAGAAGAAGAAGAAGAAGAAGAAGAAGAAGAAGAAGAAGAAGAAGAAGAAGAAGAAGAAGAAGAAGAAGAAGAAGAAGAAGAAGAAGAAGAAGAAGAAGAAGAAGAAGAAGAAGAAGAAGAAGAAGAAGAAGAAGAAGAAGAAGAAGAAGAAGAAGAAGAAGAAGAAGAAGAAGAAGAAGAAGAAGAAGAAGAAGAAGAAGAAGAAGAAGAAGAAGAAGAAGAAGAAGAAGAGGAAGAGGAAGAAGAAGAAGAAGAAGAAGAAGAAGAAGAAGAAGAAGAAGAAGAAGAAGAAGAAGAAGAAGAAGAAGAAGAAGAAGAAGAAGAAAAGGTGAGAAGAAGAAGAAGAAGAAGAAGAAGAAGAAGAAGAAGAAGAAGAAGAAGAAGAAGAACAAGAGAAACCTCCCCAACCACTCCAAGAAGAAGAAGAAGAAGAGACCGAGCCAATGGAAGACCCATCGGAAAGCGATAATGCTAGAAGTGTTGCCTCTAGCCAACCCGGACGCCGCTCACCCTCGCCACCACCATCACCACCAGCCCCTAGAGCACCCGCTCCGCCAAGGCAAGATGCACTCATGAACCTAAGTGATGGGCGATTTCCAGCCCAAAACCCATACCTTCAGCCGCGCCTTCCTCGTGATCATCCTTGGTACCATCTCGAATATAGGCGTCAAGGAGAGGAACCACATCGCCCAGTTTATGGGGTACCCCCTCCACCTCCCATTGGTATGACTCGTGAAGAAAGGGAGAGGGTGTGGGGAATAGCAAATGGATTAAGGGATGCTAGACTAAGGGTAAGGACTCAAGAAGTGATGATGGAAAGAGCCTTGGGAACCATGGATCGAACGGGGGATTATGCGAGGATGGCGATATCGGAAGTCCGTCGGATTAATGAGGTGATATTTATGATGGGATGTGTGCTCACGGCTGTTTGCACTCTCGTGGTAGCTCTCATGCTTAGGAAGTGAACCTAAGGACTTCTTTATTTATGAACTTATTTGATGTATGAACGTTTGTACTTGTTTCAATTTCTTGAACTTTCTAGCTTATATGTGACGATGATCACATCGGATTTGGCATGTAGCAATTTTGTAAACTTATCTTGAATGATATATATGTATGCTTAATGCCTCTCTATGGTTACAAGATGTGCTATCCTTGTTGTGTTATAGTTATCCCTATTATAAGAGTTATAGTTACAGCAGGAAATCAGTTCTGACCACTTTTGGTAGAACGGCCATATCTGGAGTTCTATTTCGTCTTTTGACCTGATTCCAGTTGGAGATGAAACTTAATTCATAGGGCTACGTTTTATATTTTATGAGTTTTTCCCAGATCGTCCATCTTAAGCCACTTTTACGTACTCCAAGTTCGTACACAGATTCTGTAATTCTCTTAGCTAACCTAGAAAGCATGGTTGATTAATTTTAGAATTTACCTAGCCATTTATTTGCTCATAATGACAAGTGTGTCGTGATTAAGAAAAAGGAATATGAATCGGGATACACATATACATATGTGTGCAAACGAGACCCCCATGCACTAAGTAACTTTAGATATACTCGTGTGAGATCAAAAAGTCGTGAGTCGAGTTTATGTCATATGATTCAATACACGAATGACTAAACTATATTATCCTTTGTAGAGACATGGCACCACGAAGGACCGGCGGAGAAACAAATGATGAGTCCCGGCGCCAAGAGGAAGAGGCCTAACGAAGGACTGAGTTAGCTGAGCTTATCTCTCAACAAATCAATGCCGTCATGCCAAACATTGCCACCCAAATTGCAGAGAATGTGACCGCTACACTTAACACGGCTAGGAGACAAGATGGAGGAGGCAATGTTAACACCCGTCGTTTAAAAATATGGGTTTTCAAAAACTTTTCACCTAACGGTGTTAAATTGCGGAAGTAAAGACTGTAAAAGTCAAAACCGATAAAAACATTTCGGTTTCTGCATTTATTTGGTGTTACATGCCATATCAAACAATAGTTCAAATGAAAACCCAACGGTTGCCCAACATAAAACAACCGTTCACACGTCACTACATAAATTCGACATTAAATACGAAATGTAACGAATGTCTAAAGTAAGCATCGTCTAAGGGTAGCTAAGGCTCCTGCATTGCATCTACCCAAGCTCACACGTCCTGCATCTAGATTCCATCAAGCTAAACCTGAGGGAACAACCACATTAAGAAACAAGTGTTAGCTATAAGAATAGCTAAGTAAGATAACAGAATTACACCTTAAATTAGACTTCGTACGAACTTAAGACTGGCTACGTAAAATTCCAGAATTACACCTTACGAATTTAGACTTCGTACGAACTTAAGACTGGCTACGTAAAATTCCAGAATTACACCTTACGAATTTAGACTTCGTACGAACTTAAGACTGGCTACGTAAAATTCCAGAATTACACCTTACGAATTTAGACTTCGTACGAACTTAAGACTGGCTACGTAAAATTCCAGAATTACACCTTACGAATTTAGACTTCGTACGAACTTAAGACTGGCTACGTAAAATTCCAGAATTACACCTTACGAATTTAGACTTCGTACGAACTTAAGACTGGCTACGTAAAATTCCAGAATTACACCTTACGAATTTAGACTTCGTACGAACTTAAGACTGGCTACGTAAAATTCCAGAATTACACCTTACGAATTTAGACTTCGTACGAACTTAAGACTGGCTACGTAAAATTCCAGAATTACACCTTACGAATTTAGACTTCGTACGAACTTAAGACTGGCTACGTAAAATTCCAGAATTACACCTTACGAATTTAGACTTCGTACGAACTTAAGACTGGCTACGTAAAATTCCAGAATTACACCTTACGAATTTAGACTTCGTACGAACTTAAGACTGGCTACGTAAAATTCCAGAATTACACCTTACGAATTTAGACTTCGTACGAACTTAAGACTGGCTACGTAAAATTCCAGAATTACACCTTACGAATTTAGACTTCGTACGAACTTAAGACTGGCTACGTAAAATTCCAGAATTACACCTTACGAATTTAGACTTCGTACGAACTTAAGACTGGCTACGTAAAATTCCAGAATTACACCTTACGAATTTAGACTTCGTACGAACTTAAGACTGGCTACGTAAAATTCCAGAATTACACCTTACGAATTTAGACTTCGTACGAACTTAAGACTGGCTACGTAAAATTCCAGAATTACACCTTACGAATTTAGACTTCGTACGAACTTAAGACTGGCTACGTAAAATTCCAGAATTACACCTTACGAATTTAGACTTCGTACGAACTTAAGACTGGCTACGTAAAATTCCAGAATTACACCTTACGAATTTAGACTTCGTACGAACTTAAGACTGGCTACGTAAAATTCCAGAATTACACCTTACGAATTTAGACTTCGTACGAACTTAACTTACGAAGTTATTCTTCGTACGAACTTAAGACTGGCTACGTAAAATTCAGAATTACACCTTACGAACTTAAACTCAGAAGACGAACTTAAGTCACACTTTACGAAGATAGGCCATTAAACGAATTTAAACTTCATTTTCGTTTTGCTTTGTAGTTTACGAATTTAGCCAACGAATTTGATAACCCTTCTTCTTACGAACTTAGTGAAAACGAAGATAGCTTTTCAACTTACGAAGATAACCTCAAACGAAGATCATCTTCGTTCAAACACTGTTCGACAGATTTTCATAAACAGACCAAAATCTTCGATTTTCCCAATAAACGACTCATCAAAACTTCTTCCAAAACATGTATTTGACACCAGTAAACACATTTTGATCATCCGGATCGATTACACTCTCGTTTAACATCGTTTTGAATGTTAATTAACCAAAACACCATTAAAACTCTAACTCTTTGAAAACTTCTTTAAAATCAGATTTAATTCATAATTACACAACCTCTAAATCTGGAAAATACATTCAATGATTCAATAATTACCTGCTTGACTCGATGATCGATCAATTACAACACCAAATCGTTGATCAAATGCTCTAATAACTGCTTTAGGATTAAAGAAAGGGTTAATTACTTTATTATTTGCTAATGGCTGCCAATTAACTCTAGATTAGGGTAATCCTAACCTAAACCCGTTTTTCAATTTCCACCTATGTCAAAATCAGCCCCTGGACTTCTAAACCCTTCATTATTGGTCACAAACTGCATTATTGACCATATACAACATTAGTCCTTCATTAGATGTCACTACATAGACATAAACCTTCATATTTCACACATTTATACTACATTAATATTTAGGCTTCCAAGCCTCTCACATAACACACATTAACTACGTATATGCATATATTCACACTAGACTTTTCGACACACACAAAGTTGACTTAACGGCGTTAGTCAAATCTTAAAGAAAAGTTTGGGATGTTACAATTACCTCCCCCTTAAGAGGATTCCGTCCCCGGAATCTCATCAGATAGGAACAACTCGGGATATTTCTCCTTCATTATTGGTCACAAACTGCATTATTGACCATATACAACATTAGTCCTTCATTAGATGTCACTACATAGACATAAACCTTCATATTTCACACATTTATACTACATTAATATTTAGGCTTCCAAGCCTCTCACATAACACACATTAACTACGTATATGCATATATTCACACTAGACTTTTCGACACACACAAAGTTGACTTAACGGCGTTAGTCAAATCTTAAAGAAAAGTTTGGGATGTTACAATTACCTCCCCCTTAAGAGGATTCCGTCCCCGGAATCTCATCAGATAGGAACAACTCGGGATATTTCTCCTTCATCACAAGCCTCACACATACACACATTAACTACGTATATGCATATATTCACACTAGACTTTTCGACACACACAAAGTTGACTTAACGGCGTTAGTCAAATCTTAAAGAAAAGTTTGGGATGTTACAATTACCTCCCCCTTAAGAGGATTCCGTCCCCGGAATCTCATCAGATAGGAACAACTCGGGATATTTCTCCTTCATTATTGGTCACAAACTGCATTATTGACCATATACAACATTAGTCCTTCATTAGATGTCACTACATAGACATAAACCTTCATATTTCACACATTTATACTACATTAATATTTAGGCTTCCAAGCCTCTCACTTTGTCCATCGGTTTGGGGATGATAGGCGGTACTCAAATTTATTCTACTACCCAACTCCCGTTGAAGACCCTTCCAAAAGTTTGACACAAACCTCGAGTCTCGATCCGAAACAATAGATAAAGGAACTCCATGTTTCGCAACTACTTCATCAATGTACATCTTTGCCATCTTCGTTAAAGGCACATCTTGTCGGGTAGCTAGAAAATGAGCACTCTTCGTCAATCTATCTACAATCACCCATATCATATCATTCCCTTTCGGCGTTTTAGGTAGCTTCGTTACAAAGTCCATGGTAATATGATCCCATTTCCACTCGGGAATTTCTAATTGATGCAACAAACCATACGGCTTTTGATGGTCCGTCTTCACTCTTGCGCACGTCAAACACTTTGCTACAAAATGAGCTACTTCACCTTTAATATCCGGCCACCAATAAATCGGCTTCAAATCTGCATACATTTTGGTGACACCGGGATGCATCGAATATCTACTTCTATGGACTTCTTCAAGGATCAACTCTCGGTAACCACCAAGCAATACCCAAATTCGTCCCTTGTATGTTTTGAATCCACGGCTATTAGTCTCCATCACAAGACGTTTCTTCTTTCCAATGCCTTCTTTGTCAATGTTATCCTTCATTAATTCCCTCGCTTGTGCTTCTTTAATTCGGTCTAATAGACCCGACTCGGCTTGAACCTGCATACTCATTAACTTGCATGAAAAGCTTTGCACTTTCCCACTTAGTGCATCCGTCACTACATTGGCTTTACTCGGATGGTGTTTGATCTCACAATCACAATCTTAAGTAATTCCATCCACCTTCTTTGTCTCACATTCATCTCTTTCTGAATGAACACATACTGCAACTCTTATGTTCGGTATACAAAGTGCACTTAGTGCCATAAGATAATGTCTCCATAACTTCAATGCAAATACTACCACATTTCATTCCAACCGTTTCGTCATGTCTTTGATTCACTCTCTAAATCAAAACAAGTAATCGCCTCATTTCTTCAACTTTCAAAAGTATTCCCACATTACATTCAGCGAAGACTATTCACTTGGCGGTAAGCCTTTCAAGCACGCATCTTTATTAGCTTGCTATCACAACTCACATGATTCATTTGAACAAAGGGTCGACTCGTCATAACCTTCGCTACATATCATATCCTTTCATAGAGACTTATGGTTAGACCATAATACCCTCTTTGTTCATAATAAACTTCCCTTTTCTCACCACAAAAACCCTCGGCCGATATTAAACTAATCAAAGCACTCATTTAATACTTCTAACTTCATGAGCTGTTATCGTCATGATCTTTGGCTTGACACTTTTCCCTTCAATAACATCGTATCATGGAATGACACCCAACACCCCTTAAACGTAACTTCATAGCATATCTTGTCATATCACACGTAAACTTGTCACACATCGTTTGAAGGTTCGACCTCACAATCGCAACGAAATTGGAAACCTTATTAGAGCGTCTCAAAGCTACGAGTGGCCTCGATTTTTGAACTATACTCCTTGCCTTACATAAGTAGATCACATAGGCGAGAAACATGATCCATCCGGAACCGAATACTCCTGAACACTTCTACTTTTGTGATTTAAGTATCCATAGTTAACTCCGTCATCCAACCTCTTAACTTTTCCTAAGGGCATACTCATTAACTTGCATGAAAAGCTTTGCACTTTCCCACTTAGTGCATCCGTCACTACATTGGCTTTACTCGGATGGTGTTTGATCTCACAATCACAATCTTAAGTAATTCCATCCACCTTCTTTGTCTCACATTCATCTCTTTCTGAATGAACACATACTGCAACTCTTATGTTCGGTATACAAAGTGCACTTAGTGCCATAAGATAATGTCTCCATAACTTCAATGCAAATACTACCACATTTCATTCCAACCGTTTCGTCATGTCTTTGATTCACTCTCTAAATCAAAACAAGTAATCGCCTCATTTCTTCAACTTTCAAAAGTATTCCCACATTACATTCAGCGAAGACTATTCACTTGGCGGTAAGCCTTTCAAGCACGCATCTTTATTAGCTTGCTATCACAACTCACATGATTCATTTGAACAAAGGGTCGACTCGTCATAACCTTCGCTACATATCATATCCTTTCATAGAGACTTATGGTTAGACCATAATACCCTCTTTGTTCATAATAAACTTCCCTTTTCTCACCACAAAAACCCTCGGCCGATATTAAACTAATCAAAGCACTCATTTAATACTTCTAACTTCATGAGCTGTTATCGTCATGATCTTTGGCTTGACACTTTTCCCTTCAATAACATCGTATCATGGAATGACACCCAACACCCCTTAAACGTAACTTCATAGCATATCTTGTCATATCACACGTAAACTTGTCACACATCGTTTGAAGGTTCGACCTCACAATCGCAACGAAATTGGAAACCTTATTAGAGCGTCTCAAAGCTACGAGTGGCCTCGATTTTTGAACTATACTCCTTGCCTTACATAAGTAGATCACATAGGCGAGAAACATGATCCATCCGGAACCGAATACTCCTGAACACTTCTACTTTTGTGATTTAAGTATCCATAGTTAACTCCGTCATCCAACCTCTTAACTTTTCCTAAGGGAAAACTCTTTATCTTGAGAAGCAGTCATACATAAGATTTTGCGCAAACATAGGATCTTCATATCATCTTCACGTCACACCGGCGAAGGCAGTTGCGATAGAACTGCTGGAAGGTTCACGTGTTAGTTCGCCATTCATTCCTGCAATATGAGAAAGAATCTCCATCTCGTCGTTCGTTCTTAGCAGCTTCCACCGTCATTCGAAGGACCTGAACTCTCGTCTTTGGAGTGGCTGCATTCTTTCCTTCGTTCTTCATCTGAGGGCAATCGGCAATAAGATGTCCCGTTTCTTGACACTTGTAGTAATAATACTATCCTTATAATTAACTGCAATGTGCCTCAATGAACCACACGTAATTTACCCTTTGGTCTTGTCTGAACATTGGCCTTCATGCGTAATCTTGCAAGTAGGGCACCACGTGCCACTCTTATTCTTGTCCTTACTTCTATTCGAAATTGAACTACCTTTAAACTTCTTATTAGAACCCGAAGAACAATTAGATCTTCTCTTGAATCTCGACTTCTTATCATCAGCTTTCTCAACAACTTTTCAGATTTGAGGCCATCATTCAACCTCTTAAACTCCTTCATAGTTGTAGATAAGGTAGTGTGCCGCCTACATAAACCACGTTAATTAGCCGGGAGGCCATCACAATAAGCCTCATCTCCCAAGTTCCCACATACTCTTCCAAGAACTTCTCCTTAAATGTACTCCAATGCATCACTGCTAGTACCTCGGGAGCTATTGACACCGTAGTAGCCCTCCACCAGTTACGGGCATTCTTCTTCAGCAATCGCGTTGCACACAAAACCTTCATGTCATCAGGACAATAACATGAAGCAAGGACAACCTCAATGTCCGCTATCCACTCCATTGTACCAACTGCATTTTGTGTATCGTCAAAATCCTTAGCTCCGCAATTCGAAAAACTCTCGTATTTGAAGTTAGTGGTACGAGGAGCAACCACTACACAAGGCTCCACCACGTTACCTCCACCATTCACTCCTGCAACAACATTTTCAGGAGCAACTTACGACCTCACATTAGATGGCTCAGCTTCATTAAAGGGATTAGAGTTATTCCCATCGGTTTGCTCATCCCGACGCAAGTTAGCTTCTCATTTCATCCTCACTTTCGGCCCTTGCTCGAGCCAATTCTTCTTCATTTGGATCAACACAAATACAGTCTCACAAGCACACACATGTCGTGATACATTTACAATTACGTTCGCGACCGGAATTGTAAATGTATCCTTCCATACGTGTACCCGGTAACCCAGCTGTGCATCACCTATTCATCACTCTTCAATTATCCTGCATTAACTCTACTTGTCAACTTCAAGTCCATATCCCTTGAACTAGTAGACTCAACAACAATGTCTACCAATCACTTCATTCCTCACGTACCTTTAGTCTTCATTTAACTTCATGTGCATTACAATCATCATACACATTTATCCGGCTATGACTTTTCATTGATCTTCACACATTTCCACACATACGAGACATCAACGTCATTAAAGTTGCTACACAATGTTTACTCTCAACACATGAAGGTTCACTACATAGAAACCTCTCCAACTTCATTCCTGCAATATGAGAAAGAATCTCCATCTCGTCGTTCGTTCTTAGCAGCTTCCACCGTCATTCGAAGGACCTGAACTCTCGTCTTTGGAGTGGCTGCATTCTTTCCTTCGTTCTTCATCTGAGGGCAATCGGCAATAAGATGTCCCGTTTCTTGACACTTGTAGTAATAATACTATCCTTATAATTAACTGCAATGTGCCTCAATGAACCACACGTAATTTACCCTTTGGTCTTGTCTGAACATTGGCCTTCATGCGTAATCTTGCAAGTAGGGCACCACGTGCCACTCTTATTCTTGTCCTTACTTCTATTCGAAATTGAACTACCTTTAAACTTCTTATTAGAACCCGAAGAACAATTAGATCTTCTCTTGAATCTCGACTTCTTATCATCAGCTTTCTCAACAACTTTTCAGATTTGAGGCCATCATTCAACCTCTTAAACTCCTTCATAGTTGTAGATAAGGTAGTGTGCCGCCTACATAAACCACGTTAATTAGCCGGGAGGCCATCACAATAAGCCTCATCTCCCAAGTTCCCACATACTCTTCCAAGAACTTCTCCTTAAATGTACTCCAATGCATCACTGCTAGTACCTCGGGAGCTATTGACACCGTAGTAGCCCTCCACCAGTTACGGGCATTCTTCTTCAGCAATCGCGTTGCACACAAAACCTTCATGTCATCAGGACAATAACATGAAGCAAGGACAACCTCAATGTCCGCTATCCACTCCATTGTACCAACTGCATTTTGTGTATCGTCAAAATCCTTAGCTCCGCAATTCGAAAAACTCTCGTATTTGAAGTTAGTGGTACGAGGAGCAACCACTACACAAGGCTCCACCACGTTACCTCCACCATTCACTCCTGCAACAACATTTTCAGGAGCAACTTACGACCTCACATTAGATGGCTCAGCTTCATTAAAGGGATTAGAGTTATTCCCATCGGTTTGCTCATCCCGACGCAAGTTAGCTTCTCATTTCATCCTCACTTTCGGCCCTTGCTCGAGCCAATTCTTCTTCATTTGGATCAACACAAATACAGTCTCACAAGCACACACATGTCGTGATACATTTACAATTACGTTCGCGACCGGAATTGTAAATGTATCCTTCCATACGTGTACCCGGTAACCCAGCTGTGCATCACCTATTCATCACTCTTCAATTATCCTGCATTAACTCTACTTGTCAACTTCAAGTCCATATCCCTTGAACTAGTAGACTCAACAACAATGTCTACCAATCACTTCATTCCTCACGTACCTTTAGTCTTCATTTAACTTCATGTGCATTACAATCATCATACACATTTATCCGGCTATGACTTTTCATTGATCTTCACACATTTCCACACATACGAGACATCAACGTCATTAAAGTTGCTACACAATGTTTACTCTCAACACATGAAGGTTCACTACATAGAAACCTCTCCAACTTCATTACTTTGCACTCCGGTCAACACAAGTACGACTATACAAATACGTTCGTGTCGTGATACGCTTGCAATTATGTTCCGGACCATAATTGTAATTGTATCCTTTCACTCGCATGTTCGTTACCGCATTTGTGTATCGCCTTCTCATCACCAACTACATTCACGCAAACATCTTCACACATATGCATCTCACTTCTTTTACGATCCATGTCACGAACCCCATGGGTTGGACATTAATGGAATACCATTTCATCAACTTCTCCAACATTCCTTCATTTCCAACACTTCACACATAAACTACATCGCACACTTATCAAATTCAGTTGGAAAAATGGCACATCACCTCGTGGACCTTCTATCGTAGCAATAGGATAACTAGCGACGGAGGAGCGAGAAACGAAAGAATAAAGGCTAAAACACATATCCACATATCAATAAACACACATCAAATAGCCTTAATCCTACACTCTCACTCAATCCCAACCCGTCCTAGAGTACTTCATCTCAAAGCTAGGCATCCTACTTAAGCCTAACACGGTCTTCGTCGGTCTAAGTCCAAAATCCTACGGCATAAGTCGAATTTTGGTTCACTTAAACCAATTCTCTGATACCAACTTGTAACACCCGTCGTTTAAAAATATTTTTCAGGAGCAACTTACGACCTCACATTAGATGGCTCAGCTTCATTAAAGGGATTAGAGTTATTCCCATCGGTTTGCTCATCCCGACGCAAGTTAGCTTCTCATTTCATCCTCACTTTCGGCCCTTGCTCGAGCCAATTCTTCTTCATTTGGATCAACACAAATACAGTCTCACAAGCACACACATGTCGTGATACATTTACAATTACGTTCGCGACCGGAATTGTAAATGTATCCTTCCATACGTGTACCCGGTAACCCAGCTGTGCATCACCTATTCATCACTCTTCAATTATCCTGCATTAACTCTACTTGTCAACTTCAAGTCCATATCCCTTGAACTAGTAGACTCAACAACAATGTCTACCAATCACTTCATTCCTCACGTACCTTTAGTCTTCATTTAACTTCATGTCATCAGGACAATAACATGAAGCAAGGACAACCTCAATGTCCGCTATCCACTCCATTGTACCAACTGCATTTTGTGTATCGTCAAAATCCTTAGCTCCGCAATTCGAAAAACTCTCGTATTTGAAGTTAGTGGTACGAGGAGCAACCACTACACAAGGCTCCACCACGTTACCTCCACCATTCACTCCTGCAACAACATTTTCAGGAGCAACTTACGACCTCACATTAGATGGCTCAGCTTCATTAAAGGGATTAGAGTTATTCCCATCGGTTTGCTCATCCCGACGCAAGTTAGCTTCTCATTTCATCCTCACTTTCGGCCCTTGCTCGAGCCAATTCTTCTTCATTTGGATCAACACAAATACAGTCTCACAAGCACACACATGTCGTGATACATTTACAATTACGTTCGCGACCGGAATTGTAAATGTATCCTTCCATACGTGTACCCGGTAACCCAGCTGTGCATCACCTATTCATCACTCTTCAATTATCCTGCATTAACTCTACTTGTCAACTTCAAGTCCATATCCCTTGAACTAGTAGACTCAACAACAATGTCTACCAATCACTTCATTCCTCACGTACCTTTAGTCTTCATTTAACTTCATTACGTTTGGATCCTTAAACGTGCAAGTGACATAGCAACCTAGCAAGTCTAGTGAACTAGGCGTACAAGTCAAGCATGCATATCACACATCAACTGCATTTCAACTTCGTTTCAATTAGGATAATCATCCTAAATGTGCCTATCCTGCATTAGTTCCCACATTATCACACATATCTTCGTTATCTGCATTATTAGTTCACACATTGTCACACGTATCTTCGTTAACTGCATATAAGTGTGCCCTGCATCACACCCGACTGGATAATTAGTCAAAAGACTACTCATCTTACGTCGTTAAGGAATGGCAAGCCAATCCTTGAGTAATCCGTATATGAAGGTTGGTCAAACCCCTCGTATTACTCGCCCTGCGTTATAAAGACCATGTTGCGAGGAGCCACCCAAGCAACAACTGCATCTACGCACTCGCCCGGCTAAGGCTAGTACGGGTTAAGCTTAACACTTTTCACTGCATCTGTTTTATGAGCTCAATTTCACACATATACTGCATTTCAACTTCGTTTCAATTAGGATAATCATCCTAAATGTGCCTATCCTGCATTAGTTCCCACATTATCACACATATCTTCGTTATCTGCATTATTAGTTCACACATTGTCACACGTATCTTCGTTAACTGCATATAAGTGTGCCCTGCATCACACCCGACTGGATAATTAGTCAAAAGACTACTCATCTTACGTCGTTAAGGAATGGCAAGCCAATCCTTGAGTAATCCGTATATGAAGGTTGGTCAAACCCCTCGTATTACTCGCCCTGCGTTATAAAGACCATGTTGCGAGGAGCCACCCAAGCAACAACTGCATCTACGCACTCGCCCGGCTAAGGCTAGTACGGGTTAAGCTTAACACTTTTCACTGCATCTGTTTTATGAGCTCAATTTCACACATATAGATTGGGTCCCTGCATTCCCAAACATTCACACACTTTAAACTTCATTTTCGTTTTGCTTTGTAGTTTACGAATTTAGCCAACGAATTTGATAACCCTTCTTCTTACGAACTTAGTGAAAATGAAGATAGCTTTTCAACTTACGAAGATAACCTCAAACGAAGATCATCTTCGTTCAGACGCTGTTCGACAGCTTTTCATAAACAGACCAAAATCTTCGATTTTCCAATAACCGACTCATCAAAACTTCTTCCAAAACATGTATTTGACACCAGTAAACACATTTTGATCATCCGGATCGATTACACTCTCGTTTAACATCGTTTTGAATGTTAATTAACCAAAACACCATTAAAACTCTAACTCTTTGAAAACTCCTTTAAAATCAGATTTAATTCATAATTACACAACCTCTAAATCTGGAAAATACATTCAATGATTCAATAATTACCTGCTTGACTCGATGATCGACCAATTACAACACCAAATCGTTGATCAAATGCTCTAATAACTGCTTTAGGATTAAAGAAAGGGTTAATTGGTTTATTCTTTGCTAATGACTGCCAATTAACTCTAGATTAGGGTAATCCTAACCTAAACCCGTTTTTCAATTTCCACCTATGTCAAAATCAGCCCCTGGACTTCTAAACCCTTCATTATTGGTCACAAACTGCATTATTGACCATATACAACATTAGTCCTTCATTAGATGTCACTACATAGACATAAACCTTCATATTTCACACATTTATACTACATTAATATTTAGGCTTCCAAGCCTCTCACATAACACACATTAACTACGTATATGCATATATTCACACTAGACTTTTCGACACACACAAAGTTGACTTAACGGCGTTAGTCAAATCTTAAAGAAAAGTTTGGGATGTTACAAAGATGCTATTGACAGGAATGCTTACAAGGCGTTCACGTCTTGCAACCCCAAGGAGTTTCATGGGACGGAAGGTCCTGTTGGGTTGCTTACTTGGTTCCAAAGCATGGAAGCCAACTTGAACATCATTGATTGTGCGCCAGCTGACCGTGTTAAGTTTGCCGCTAGTAAGCTTCAAGGAAGAGCTCTTACTTGGTGGAATCTCCAAGCGACTACTAGAGGTCCTGCAGCAGTCAATGCTTTGACTTGGGAGCAGTTTAATGATGAGTTGAAGCGTGAGTATTGTCCACGAGAAGAGGTACAAAAACTAGATGGAATTCTGGAACCATGCCATGAGGGGACTGGAATTGGAGGCATATGTGATCCGCTTCCACGAGTTGAGCGTGTTGGTGCCGGAGATGGTAACCCCTGTGGCTAAGAAGGTTGAGAGGTTTATCTATGGGTTGGCACCTGAAGTTAGGTTGATGGTCACTGCTGCAAGCCCTACCACTCTTGAGCAGGCTATAAGTTTGGCAACCAGGCTAGTAAACGATTTGGTTAGGCGTGGGAAGTACACGAGAGGTGAATCAAGTTCGAGACAAGGTGGAGGAAATCGGTTTGGCGATCGAAAGGAATGGGCCGGATAAGAGGCAAAAGATTGTGAGAAACTATGGGGTTGTGGATGCTAACCCCAATCCATATCGTGGCATGCCTCCAAGGTGCAATCGATGCGGTTATAACCACTTGGGTGAATGCAAACATTGCACAACTTGAAACCGAATGGGGCACCTTGCCGCTTACTGTCGGAATGGACCAAGGTTGGGAGGAAACCCCGGGGGATGCCGCGAGTGTGGAAGCACGAACCATTGGAGGAACACTTGTCCTAGGTTGGGAAGAGCACAAGGCAACCGTGGAAATGGAAATGGTAACCGTGGCAACTTTAGAAATGTTGGGAATCGCGGGAACCAAGCAAACCGAGGAAACAATGGAAATCAAGTTAACCGAGGAAATGTTGGGAATCAAGCTAATGTGGGGAATCAAGGCAACAACGTTAATTAAGGGAACCGTGGGAATCAAGGAGGTCAAGCTCGAGGAAGAGTGTACGCCATGGGCGAATGAGGCACGTGATGACCCTAATGTCATCGTAGGTACGTTTCCAATAAATAATGTTTATGCATCTATGTTGTTTGATTCTGGATCCGAAAGAAGTTTTATTTCCTTTGAATTTAAAGAATTGATTGATAAGAAACCTAGTGAACTTGATGAAATTATTATGTTGAATATGTCAATGGAAATGAGTATGAAACTAAGGAGATTATCCCTGATTGCAAGCTGGCTTTAGATGATAAGAGCTATAGTATTGACTTGATTCCCATAGAAATAGGAAGTTTTGATATAATCGTAGGAATGGATTGGTTGTCAAAAATGCGTGCCGAAATCATTTGTCATGAGAAGATCATACGGATTCCCTTGGTAAATGGAGAAGCGTTGATAGTGCAAGGTCATAAGGCTGGAGTCCAACCTAAGTTGGTGTCGTCCATGAAGGTAAGGAAGTACCTACGGAAGGAATACCACACGTACTTGGCACAAGTAGTGGATAAGCGAGTGAAAGATAAGGATCCTCTCAAGGTAACAGTGGTTAGAGATTTTCTAGATGTATTTCCGGACGAACTACCTGGACTTCCCCCAGCGAGACAAGTAGAGTTTACTATCGATTTAGTTCCCGGGGCAACCCCCGTAGCTAAAGCACCGTAGAGGCTAGCGCCCTCCGAAATGCGAGAACTCTCAGAGCAATTGCAAGAATTGCTTGATAAAGGTTTAATCCAACCTAGTTCTTCGCCATGGGGTGCGCCAATTCTCTTTGTCAAGAAAAAGGATGGATCTTTGAGAATGTGCATCGACTATAGAGAGTTGAATAAATTGACGATCAAGAATAGATAACCGCTGCCGCGAATAGACGATTTGTTCGATCAACTGCAAGGAGCGTCTCATTTCTCGAAAATTGACCTTAGGTCCGGCTATCATCAGTTGAGGGTACGAGAAGAAGATGTACCTAAAACTGCCTTTAGAACTCGCTATAGGCATTATGAGTTCCTAGTGATGCCATTTGGTCTCACAAATGCGCCAGCCGTTTTCATGGACCTAATGAATAGGATTTGTAAGCCATACTTGGACAAATTCGTCATAGTGTTCATCGATGACATTTTGATATACTCTAGAAGTAAGGAGGAGCACGAGAAGCACCTGAGGATAATCTTGCAGCTACTTAGGGACGAGAAGCTATATGCTAAGTTTTCTAAGTGTGAATTTTGGCTCCGTCAAGTCCAATTTCTGGGACACGTTGTGAACGAAGAAGGAATCCATGTAGATCCGTCTAAGATAGAAGCAATCAAGAAATGGGAGACACCCAAGACACCAACGGAAGTGCGTAGCTTCCTAGTTTTGGCGGGTTATTATAGGAGGTTCATTCAAGGATTCTCTAAGATTGCGGTACCTTTAACCCAATTGACCCAAAAGTCAAGAGAGTTCGAATGGGTGAAGAACAAGAGCAAGCGTTTCAAACACTTAAGAACATGTTGTGTGAAGCACCAATACTAGCATTGCCGGATGGAATGGAAGGATTTGTAGTATATTGTGATGCGTCGAATAAAGGGCTAGGATGCGTACTAATGCAAAAATCGAAATGACGGAGATGAAAAACTGGAGTGAAAGGAAAACTAGAGGTTAACAGCTTCAAGCAATCGGATAATGGATATCGAGAGGGGAAAGGTTACACAAAATGATTGGAAAAACCATGGCGAAGGAAGGATGAAACCGAAGGAACGAACAAAAGAGGATGGCCCGATGGTAGCAGGCAACGTTACGGGAGACGCCAACCACAAAATAAGAATGATGAGGAAAGAGTTACGAATAATCGAGAGCAGAGTGACACCGGGGGGAGGACAATAAAACCCAGAACGAAATGGAGACGGAAAGGTGTAGCAGAGCAAAGAAAAGGGACGGAGGAAGGATTATTATACGAAGGTTTTGGACAGGGGAAAAAATGGAAACCGCAAGGCCGAAAGACAGATCAACGAGAGAAGAAATCCCAGAAGAAGGCAAAAGAGACGCGGTGGAAGCTAAAGATGAACAAACAGGACATGAAACGGAGAAAGTAGTCAGCAAAACGGTGTGAGTCGGGTTAACGGTAAGATAAGTAGCGAAAAGCGAGAGTCCTTAACAAACGGGGAGGTTAAATGGAAAATGGACAATACATCGGGGTGGGGATGGTCAGCGATAGAATACAAGAAAAGAGGAGAAGCGAGAGCAGTCCCAGAGGGTCTGAGTCGGGGAACAGTAGAGAAGGAAATAGCCGGAAACGCAACTCACTGAGTGCAAAAGAAAACATTCCACGAGAGAATGAAATTAAGATAATAGGAAAAGGCTAATTCTAGTAGGGGCCTGCATATACGAGAAGTTGAGGCGGGAAAAAAGAAAAGATGGAGCTGGGAAAAGGGATGCAATAGCCAGAGCGGGAGTAAACGAGAAAAACACGGTAATCAAAACAAAACAGATAGGTGAGAGCATTGACGAAGAGAAGTGTGTCAGGGTCATTAAATCCGTGTGGGGGGGGGGCGAGGGGGATGGTAGTAGGAGATCAAAAGGGAGGCACACCAGCGAGTGAGCAAAACTACTGTATAGGAATAGGATGAAGATGAGACCCAGGACCGAGGCGCAGGAAGGAGGCGTGGAGGAGGTGCTGTTCATGAATTAGAAGTTAGGATGAGAGATGAGCAGATCGAGGACATGCCGTTGATGTCGTTCATATAGTCAGATGGGGCGATATATGAAGCGATATGGAGTCGGCGCGTGATGGCTGCGATGTAAGAGCTTTCATTAGAGGGGGTAGAAAGTCGAACTAAGAAGTAGGCAGAGAGAGAAAGGAAGCTAAGGAAGACTCTTAGGTCAAAGGAGAAAAGTACGAATGGGGGGGATAGAGGGGCAACAAAACCCAGCTTAGGAATTTCTCAGAAAATACATAATACTGACGAAGGAGAATCCAAATGAATGGGAGCCAGACAAACTGCTTCCTAAGTAGAGAACCGTATAATAGAACAGAGGCACAGACGTAAGGGAAAAAAGTTGGAGAGGTATAGCAGTGTGCGATAGGAGGACCTGAGGGAAAAAGAAGAGGGAAGGAAAGTGAAAGCGTTAAGTAAAAAGACAAAAGTAGCAAGAAGGAGATTGATGGAGAAGAGAGAAATGACGTAATAGAGAAAGGCCAACTAAACGGAAGAAAACATTCAGTAGGCCACAGTGGGCAGCGTCGGCGATAAGGAGACAGACGCGCAAGAGAGGAAGGGGACAAGGAATGGTACAAAAGTCCATGGAGGGGAGAAACAAAGGGAGGAGGATAAAAGACACAGGGAAAAAAAAAGCAGGGGCAGATAGGCAAAATAGAGGTGGAGCGAAGCATCGTAAGTCGCGTAAAGGGGAAAGAGAGGAAAGCAAAGGGCAATAAACCCGAAGGGGGGATAGTAATAGTAAGGGATTTCATCCTTACCAAGGGCCAACGGGAGGGGTGCAAATACAGGACGGAAAAGAGCGAAAGAAGACGAGGAGAAAAGCTGGGTACAGTGAGTCTGCGTAGGAATGTTGATAAGAGAGATGGATACCAAGTATAAGTGCAAGCGAATGGGGGGGGGACACTGTGGTTCCGTTTTTAAAAACGGGGAGGAGCGGAAGCAATTAGGTGAATGAGGACTAAGATGGAGAAAAGATTTGAAAGTAGGACATGATCGACAAGGTTTAACTAGTAGTGCTATACAGCATTGCCGGATGGAATAAGGATGTATTTTGATGCGTCGAATAAAGGGCTAGGGTGCGTACTAATGCAAAGAGACAAGGTTATTGCGTACGCATCTAGGCAATTGAAGCCACATGAGAAGAATTATTCGACACACGATTTGGAGCTAGGAGCCGTAGTGTTTGCCTTGAAGATATGGCGACATTACTTTATGGCACCAAGTGCACCATATTTACCGATCACAAGAGCTTGCAACACATCTTCGATCGGAAGATGTGGAACATGAGGCAAAGGAGGTGGATGGAGCTGCTTAACGATTACGAGTGCGAAATTAAGTACCACCCAGGAAAGGCAAATTTTGTTGCTGACGCTCTTAGTAGGAAGGTGAGCACTAGGGTGCCAAGGGCAAGAATTAATCACCTACGAGTGAGAATGTCTCTAAGAGACCGATTCTTAGAAGATCAAGCAAAGGCCTTTGAAGGTAAGAATATTGAGAAAGAGGCCTTAAGCGGAGTAGAAACAAGGTTCGATAGGGATGATGAAGGCATCTTGTATTTCAAAGGAAGAGCTTGGGTCCCAAAGATCAATGGGCTGAGAGAGGTACTAATGAATGAAGCTCACAATTCAAAATACTCGATTCATCCGGGAGCGGATAAAATGTACCAAGGTCTAAAAAGGGACTTTTGGTGGCCGGGGATGAAAGGTGATGTAGCCCTATATGTGAGCCGATGCATGACTTGTGCGATGGTCAAAGCTGAGCACCAAAAGCCAGCTGGACTTTTAAAGCAGCCGGAAATCCCCGAGTGGAAGTGGGAGCAAATAGCAATGGACCTAGTGACAAGAAAGGTCATGATGCTATATGGGTGATTGTTGATCGTCTTACGAAATCAGCCCATTTCATTCCAATAAGAGAAGATTGGAATACTGAGCGTCTAGCTCGCTTGTACGTTGAAAATATTGTGACATTACATGGTGTGCCATTGTCCATAATATCCGATAGGGATGGTAGATTTACCTCACGTTTTTGGGGTCTTGTGCAAGAGGCAATGGGAACAACATTAGCATTAAGCACGGCATACCACCCTCAAACGGATGGACAAAGTGAGCGTACGATACAAACATTGGAGGACATGTTGAGAGCATGTGCATTAGAATTTGGTGGAAATTGGGACGAGCACTTACCGTATGCGGAGTTTACTTACAATAATAGTTACCATTCTAGCATACAATGTGCACCGTTTGAAGCCTTGTACGGACGTAAGTGTAGATCACCCATGTGTTGGATCGAAGCGGGTGAAAGAAGTCTAGCTACCGTCGATTATGTCCAAGAGACAACGGACAAGGTGGCCATTATAAAGGAAAAGCTCAAAGCCGCGAGAGATCGGCAAAAGAGCTATGTGGATCAAAGAAGGAAGCCTCTTGAATTTGAGGTTGGAGATAAAGTACTACTAAAAGTATCGCCATGGAAAGGAACCGTAAGGTTTGGCAAGAAAGGAAAGTTGAGCCCTCAATACATTGGGCCATTCGAAATTGTTGCTAGAATAGGCCCCGTAGCCTACAAGTTGGAACTACCCCAAGAATTGGGAGATGTCCATGACACGTTTCACGTGTCAAACCTGAAGAAATGCGTGGCAGATGATTCGAAAGTGGTCCCACTCGAGGAACTACGAGTGGAAGATAAGCTCCAATATCGAGAGGAGCCGGTAGAGGTTCTAGACCACGACGAAAAGCGCCTCAAGAGAAGCAAGATCCCTATCGTTAAAGTTAGATGGGATTCGAAACACGAACCCGAATTCACATGGGAGCGCGAGGACTTTATACGAGAGAATACCCGCACCTTCCCCCTAAGCAAATTCAAATTCCGAGACGGAATTCTTCTAAGGGGGTAAGGATGTAACAACCCTACTTTTTTAAATATTATATATGAGCTAGTTATGTTGCCTATGATCTCGCAAGCCATAGTTATAGTAGAAACTAGTAGATGATGCCCCTAAATTAGCAATCTAAAGCTAGTATTTAGTTCTAAATCAAATTTAATAAAATAGCATTGAACAAAATTTTGTGGTTAATCAATCAAATTATCTAAATAATAATGTAAGTCTCACAAGTTGAGATAACCATCAAAAATCCTTACGAAGGTCCAACAACTTAATCATTTAGCTAATTAAAGTAAATTTGGTCACGAAAATAAAATTTCTATTTCAAAATATGTTTATAAGTTCATATGCGCATAAAAGCGTTTAAATCATAATAAGTATATATATATATACATATATGCCTAAAATAAATACAAGATTATAAATAATGGCCTATGTAATAAACTAAAAACACAAATATATATACATATACATATATATATACGGCACACATACACATATACATTGAACATCACTAGTTAACTTATTTATATAAACAAATACATAATACACTTATTAAACAAACACACATCTAAATACCCTTATACACCTAAATACATATACACTTTTATACAAAAAAAAAAGACTCTTCAAACCCCCCTTTGAGGCCGGCCCCCCCTTCACACCCACACACACCCATTTCAAATTATACTTACACTCTCTTTTGCCTTGGAACTCACCACTTCAACACACACTCTTCACTCATTTCACACACACAACATCTTTTCTCTCAAAAACTCTCCCTCCCCCCTTCTTTTCTTCTTCAATTCGGCCAAGCAAAAAAAACAAGGCAAAAACAAGGCTAAATCTCATCTAAACTTATATTAATAATAAGGGTTTTAAGTTAGATTGATAAAGGGTTAAACCAAGCAAGGTTCAAGGGTTGTTTTAGGTTTAGATTAAGGGTTATTAGAGGCATAAAAGGCCACGAAAATCTGCTCACTTTCATCATCAAAACCAAGCTCAAGAGGGTATAAATCTTCATCCTTTTTACTAGATTTAATCTTGCTCTTGTTTATATTCAAAGGTTTTATCAAAAGTTTATGTTTCCTTCTTGTTTTCTTTGTAATATACACTTGATGAGGGCAAAGTTGATAGGATCTTTCTTTCATGCATATGCATGTCGAAATCTATGAGAAAGATCCAAGGATTCAACAAGTTTAAGACCCAAAAGTGTTGTTATAGATTAGTAGCTTTTAAAGTGATTTTCATTTTGATAGATCTATATGTTTTTGTATATTTTGAAGAATATATTTCTGAGATTTTTCATTTAAAAAGTTGTTTTTATGTTGTTGAATGTTAGATCTATAAAAGTTGGTATTAAAAAGTGTTGATTTGAATGCATGTATGCTAGATTTAAGAAAGTTGGATCTTTGTTGGATTATGAGATGGATATGGACTTGTTATAAGTGAAAAATATGTTAATAATGATGTTAATATTCTAGAAAAATTAATGAAATAACAAAGAGACAAAGCTTGGACCAAAACTAGTGAAAATAAGCTTGAAATCACAAACCGAAAACATGCAAAAAGCTATTTGAGCACACACTTGCACCATAATCAAAGGACAAGAAAAATATATTAAACTTACTGGAAATAAGTTGTTACAAAAGTATAAAACTCAAGTCTTTTGGTTCATGACAACAATAAGCTCAAAAATCACCTTTTCGGGTCAAATAAGCACCAACCGAAAGCACTAAATTGCACATATCACACCACCACCACTATCACGACTTTGGACACCAAAATATGATGAACTTTCTGGAAATAATGAAACAAGAATGAAAACCCCTTTTGAAGCACTTTAATTGCTTAAGAAATGAGGCTAAAATCGCTATTTCGGTAAACGATTTTTAAGCTTAAAGTCCTCAAAATAAGCAAGAAACAAGAGAGCTTGAATTGATATGAATTTTTATTGATAAAAGTTGCCTAAAAGGCCTGGGATTTTGGCTAAAATGTTTAGTGGTGATTTCTAAGAATTTCCATGAATTATTGAATTTAAATGGTAATTAAAAGACATATAAATCAATAAATAAATTATGTAAATCAAGAATGGGGTTAAATCATCATAACCAATGGTAAAAATAACTTAAACCTACTGGATAAAAATAATTAAAAGCTAACAAACAAGTGTTACATGATTTAAAGGTAAATAATTATGTAAAAATCACTAATTAATCACTATTATTAAATTAATGGAAAAATACACAAATAAAAGTATAAAACATGAAATTATAAATTGAGAAGCATATATATCAGAATATAACCCAACTAAAATCATTTAAAATTTATAAAGACAATTATGACACTTAAAAGTATTTTTAAGGAATTATTTAATTAATAAATCAATGAAATGAATAAATAATTAATTAAATAATATTAAATTAATTAAATAAAAACTTATAAATCAGAAAATATTCATAAACACCAATATTATAAGGTAACTAATGTCAAATATTATGATTAAACAAAGTATACAATGGAAATCATATAAATCAAAGCCAAACTACCGAAATTCCAATAAACATACAAAATGTATAACGAGAAATGACCTTCACCACCAAATCTCTTATAACCAAATAATGAGAGCATCATAATGCACTTAAACTCCATAATCTAATAACAACCAAAGATGGGCAAGTCTACTAGTATACATCTCATGATCTAGCTCACTAGTTCATGTCACGCGAACTTACGTCGTGAATATATACGTTATGGTCTAGGCTTGCTTGAGGCGCAACAAATCTAGGCGAAGGAATCGTGTTTGATCAGCCCATTTCACTCTCTAATCAAGTGAGTCATAGCCCCCCTTTCAAACTCTTTTATATGTTTTACTTACGGGGTGAAAAGCATGATAAATAAAATTGATTTCTTTTATGAAATAATATTCGAAAGAATGATTATGATATGGGAATTATATTGTATGTTCAACGTGTTATATGTTATATGATGAGCTTGAGTACTGTCAAACGGTGGTCCCCTGTACACTACTATTAACTCATTGAGGCATGTAGTTAGAGGGTTGCGCAACTAGGATTCGTCCCCTCACTCACCAAGATGGCAGCGGGTTGACTGGCCGCCTGAGTGGCCGCCCTCATCTCCGGTCTGCCTAGGGGTGCTCTAATCTACTTTTATTATTGGTCGTCTCCATGGCACGACCCTTTTATTATCATTATTGCACGTGATTGACAGCATGTGCTTCTATTATCATATCTTCGGGACATGTTATCATTATTATTAGTTTGGACGTGAAAGGGTCTTAGTAGTGGCTCAAGACAAACTCATCGACTTATGCTTCTGACCAAGTGTTATTGATATTAATTATGATTGGTTATTATTGATTGAACATACGGTTTGGGTATGGATAGTATGATGAAATCCTTGGAAATTCTATGACATATTACTTCTTGAATTGGATTAAATATATATGTGCTGTTAGCATAAACCTATGAACTCACTCAACTCTCGTAGTTGACACTTTTTCTTCATGCTTTTCAGGTCTAGAGCAGTAAGTTAGCACTATGGACCGCCTCTTGGATGATGTGTTTGTTGCATGTTGGACTAGTAATGCGAACATTTGATCCTTTGATTATGAATTTGGTTATGTAATGTTTAGTAAACGTCAACTTGAACTTGTAATCTTTTAAATTTGTATGGCATTTGAAACTTTATGACGATGTTTTATATTTAAATCTTTTGTACCATGTCGTTCTGTGGCATCTCGTGTTTCCGCCTTAGTCGGGGTGTTACATAAAGTCCCCCTCATTCTTGGCCGACCATTCCTTATGACCGCGGATGCTATCATCCGAGTTAAGGCTAAGGAAATTTCCTTAGGGGTCGGTGATGACCGAGTCATTTTCAATGTTGATAGAGCACTAAAGCACTCTTACTCTTGTGATGAAACTTGTTTCAGGTTAGATGTGATTGAAGAAGAAGATGCTTTGGAGAAGGAGCTCATGGATTTCTTGGACATGGAAGAAGGTGAAGCATTGGTAGCTTGCAGTGAAGAAGAGCAAGAGTTGGTTGGAGATATGATGCAAGAGATTATGGCATTAAGTGTTGATGAAACTCCACCGGAAGATGAGACCTTTGAAGAGATCACGGTTAGTGATAGCACACGGGTGCTAACCTCGGTAGAGAACCCTCCTACCGACTTGGAGCTCAAGCCGCTTCCGGACCATCTTGAGTATGCATATTTGGAAGGTACATCTCTTTTACCCATTGTCATCTCATCCTCATTGATGGAGGATGAGAAATCTAGACTTATGACCGTCCTAAAGGCCCATAAAAAGGCCTTTGCATGGAAAATTTCTGATATTCCGGGTATAAGTCCAGAATTTTGCAAACATACCATAAACTTTGTTGATAATGTTAAACCGGTTGTGCAAAGGCAACGAAGGTTGAATCCAAATATGAAAGATGTGGTTAAAAAGGAGATAATAAAGTTGCTTGATGCGGGAATCATATTCCCCATCTCGGATAGTTCATGGGTAAGTCCGGTACATTGTGTACCAAAGAAGGGTGGGATGACCGTAGTTTTAAATGACAAAAATGAATTGGTTCCCACTAGGACTGTCACGGGGTGGAGGGTATGTATAGATTATCGGAGATTAAATGATGCTACCGCAAAGACCATTTTCCCTTGCCCTTTATTGATCAAATGCTCGAACGGCTCGCTGGTAACGAGTATTTTTGCTTTTTGGATGGGTTCTCCGGGTACTTCCAAATACCCATTGACCCCAAGGACCAAGAAAAGACCACCTTTACTTGTCCCTTTGGCACTTATGCCTATAGGAGGATGCCATTTGGTCTTTGCAATGCCCCTGGAACTTTTCAAAGATGTATGCTTGCAATATTTCAAGACATGATCGAAACTTCCATGGAAGTTTTCATGGATGACTTTTCGGTATTTGGTAGTTCTTTTGAGAGTTGTCTTAATAGTCTTGATAAAATGCTTGAAAGGTGTGAAAGGGCACACTTGGTTTTGAATTGGGAAAAGTGTCACTTTATGGTAAAAGAGGGGATAGTGTTGGGGCACAAAGTTTCAAAAGCGGGTTTAGAGGTAGATAAAGCCAAAATTGATGTTATAGCTAAGTTGCCTCCACCCACTAATGTCAAATCAATTAGAAGCTTTTTGGGTCATGCCGGGTTCTATCGTCGGTTTATAAAGGATTTTTCGAAAATTACCCGGCCAATGACCAAGTTGTTAGAAAAGGATGTCCCTTTCAATTTTGATAAGGAGTGTCTAAATGCATTCAACTTACTTAAAGACAAATTGACCAATGCACCCATTATGTCTCCACCTGATTGGTCTTTACCATTTGAGTTGATGTGTGATGCTAGTGACTTTGCTTTAGGGGCCGTGTTAGGCCAAAGGGAGGATAAACATTTCCGCCCTATTTCCTATGCTAGCAAAACCTTAAACCCGGCTCAACAGAACTATACCGTGACCGAGAAAGAGTTGTTAGCCGTGGTTTATGCATTTGATAAGTTTAGACCCTATTTGGTTTTGAATAAGACTATTGTGTTCACCGACCACTCGGCTTTGAAGTACTTGTTCTCGAAACAAGATGTTAAGCCTCGTTTAATTCGTTGGGTCTTACTTTTACAAGAATTTGATATTGAGATTAAAGATAAAAGTGGGGCTGAAAATGTGGCAGCCGACCACTTGAGTAGGCTCGAAAACCCTCACCTTGAGGAGTTAAAGGAGCATGATATTAATGATGCTTTTCCTGACGAGTTTCTAATGCAGGTGGATGTGGAGGAGGAACCATGGTATGCAGAAATTGCTAACTATTTATGTGCAGGTGTTCTTCCTAAGGAAATGTCTTATCAACAGAAAAAAAAATTCTTTTCTGAGATTAAGCATTATTTCTGGGAAGAACCATATTTGTTTCGAATGTGTGCAGATGGCATGATCAGGAGATGTGTGTCCGGTGCAGAAACCCGGAAGATTTTGGATGCATGCCACTATGGACCAACCGGTGGTCATTATGGACCATCTGTAACCGGTAAGAAGGTTTTTGATGCAGGATTTTATTGGCCTTCAATCTTCAAGGAAGCTCAAACATTAGTGGATACGTGTGAAGTTTGTCAACGTCAAGGTAACATTTCAAATAAGGACGAGATGCCACAAAACGTCATTCAGGTTTGTGAGGTATTTGACGTTTGGGGAATTGATTTTATGGGACCCTTTCCGCCTTCAAATAAGTGTCTTTACATTTTAGTGGCGGTTGATTATGTTTTGAAATGGGCCGAGGCTAAGGCCTTGCCAACTAATGATGCAAGGGTTGTCATAGATTTCTTAAAGCAATTGTTTTGTCGTTTTGGTTGTCCTGAGGCCTTAATCAGTGATCGTGGAACTCATTTCGCGAATCACCAACTTGCTAAGGTGTTAAAGAGGTATGGTGTTCATCACCGTTTCTCTACTTCTTATCACCCGCAAACGAGTGGCCAAGTAGAAAATACTAATAGGGCTTTAAAACGAATCTTAGAGAAAACCATAGGTGATAATCCTAAAAATTGGTCTAAGAAGTTGGATGATGCGTTATGGGCTTTTAGAACCGCATTTAAGACTCCAATTGGTACTACGCCTTATAGGTTGCTTTATGGGAAGACATGTCATTTGCCTTTAGATAATAGAGCATAAAGCTTATTGGGCTCTTAGGAATTGCAATATGGACTTAGTTGAAAGTAGTGAGTTGAGAATGTTGCAATTACATGAGTTGGATGAGTTGAGGTTGAATGCTTATGAGAATTCTAGGCTCTACAAAGAGAGGACTAAGGTTTGGCATGATCGTAGGATTAGAAAGAAGGATTTTAAAGCCGGTGATAAAGTTTTGTTGTTCCTTTCCATGTATAAGTTCAAGCAACCCAAGTTGACTTCTAGGTGGACCGGCCCTTTTGTGATCAAACATGTCTATCCGTCTGGTTATGTTGAATTGTTTAAATCGGATGGAGCTACTTTTATTGTTAATGGTCACAGGTTGAAGCTTTATCATGAAGAAGAGGAAAATGTGGGAGTCGTCGTTGACGAGCTTCCGTTTTTCGGAATGGATCAATGAAGAAAGGACTGTGAGTCGAGCTAAAGACTCGTAAATAAATTAAGCGCTTCGCGGGAGGTAACCCGTGTTTCTTGTTTTCATTATTGTTTATTTGTCATTGGTAATGTGTTTTAATAAGAATTGCAGGTAGGAGCCGCTCTCATGCCTTCCGGTAAGTCGTTTTCAAGGAAGAAAACAAAGGTAAGTGTGGGGGGGGCATTGCTCCGCAACTATACGTTGCGCCGCAATGAACTGCTTTGATTGCGCCGCAGCTACTCAAGTTGCGCCGCAACCTATCTTTCTGTTTTTCAGGTAGTTGTTGCGCCGCAACGTGTCATGTTTCAGAAAAATAAAAAAAAATAAAAATAATAATAATAATAAATAAAGGGGTGTTGCGCCGCAATCCGGGTCAAACCGGGTCAACACAGTTACAAAAGGGGATCGGGGCTCATATTCACACACACACTTATTTTTTCTCAAATAATTGAGCACCTACCTCCTTTCCTCTCTCTTGCCTGCCGATCCAACCCCCTCTATCTCTTTCAAATTCAATTAATTTCATCTTTTATTTCCTTTAATTAGCATCATGACAAGAACTGGAAAGGTATGTTAATCCATTCTCTTATCTCAATGTTTATTGATTTAAGTTTTGCCATTGTTCTTGCTTAAAATCGAATTAACTTGTTAGTATGCTTAATTGATTGAGTACTTTTGAATTTGAATTGAGTGGATAAAGAACAATGAATGGGTGGTTTAATTGTTAAGTTAATTGAAGATTTGTTGGATTGTTGTGTTAATGAAGATGGATTAGGGTTAATTCGGATTTATATTTAAATTGAAAGTTTAAACCCTAAGAATTAAGTTGTTATTTAGTTTGTGAGAGTTTTGTTGTTCATCCCTGCTGGTGCTAGACTCACTTTTCCATTGAGTTTATTAACTGCACGAGGTTATTAACCTCATGGACACATGATTTCATTGAGGTTATTTAACTCTGTAGACATATGCTTTTATTGAGGTTAATTTTAATTGAAGTTATTGTCCATTGAGGTTGACTAGTCAATCGACCTTAATTGCCTACATCGAGGTTAATTCATTCACTGAACTTAATTCCTTTTGAACTTAAACCCATTGACCTTATTTCTTTGAACTTAAACTCATTGAGGTTAATTTCATCCCCTTTGTTCCTGCGATCTATTTCATTGATTATATTTTTCACTGAAGTTAAATCCTTTGACCTTAAATCCCTTTGAACTTAAAACCCTTTGAACTTAAATCCCTTCAAACTTAACCCCTTCCACCGTAATTTCCTTTAAACTTAACCTTCATAAGTTAACTCTATTGAAAATAAACCCAATAACCTTATTTAACCTCGATATCCCACGAAGTTGTTTGAAGAGGTTTCGGAGTGTTTCAGTATGAGAAGAATATAGATCTTCAGATACAATGAAGCACATGAGACTGGGTAGTAAAACCCGTTTTTAGCGAAGAGTTATTTCTGAAGTTAGCTCTAGGCCTTTTTGAAGAACCTCATGAATGGGAGATAATTACAACCTAAGATGGGCTGATTTTCAGAGTTTTTGCAGAGAAATGGGGGGGATAAAACTTCAGGTTTACCTTTGGGTTTCTAAGCAAAACTCGGTGTAATTCGAGAGATAAACCAAGATCTGAAACAAGTTCGTGCTCATGTTATCACGTAGAGGTTTGTCCCCCGTGCTTGCATCATCACGAAGATGTCTATTTTCTTGTTATAAGTTTGTGCTTATGTTATCACGTAGAGGTTTGTCCCCCGTGCTTGCATCATCACAAGCTTATATTTTCATTTATGGAAGATAACAAGAAACAGATCGAGTAAAGAGGTTCCAAGCTGTGTGCATACACTTTCATATCCATTGAAGCACATGAGACAGGGTCTATGGTATTACATTTTGTGATTCAGGTTGTAGGGTTTCTTATCTTTGTGAGAGCTGATTGATTTGATGCTGATTGTTGGAAATTCAACTTCTCTATTATATGTCGGTTAAGCAAGACGTGATTAATTTCTCGGGTAATAGATCCAAGGGTGGAAGATTCACAATGCTTAATTCGGAGGTGGCTACTGTTGAGGGGGAGAACTACGATGAGACGTGTTGGGTTAGTTGGTTGTCATAGAGGTACAGAGATTTTGCAGGTTGAAGATCAGGATGCAGTGTCAGAAGATCGAGTTTCAACAAGAAGACTCGATATCATAGTTATGGGAAAGTCTATTAACTTAGCCTTTCTATAACTATTGATTATCGATGTTTGATAGAATTGATTGCACCGGAAAAGGGGGAGTCTGTTAGTGCAGTTTCTGTGCACTTATTATTGTCCGCTGCAATACAATTCTAAGGCTGACATTTTAAAGGCTTTGAAGTTATTTTATTGAAGTTATTCCTTTGATGTTAATGCTTTGAGGTTAATTCTTTGATGTTGATCCTTTGAGGTTATTAACATCAAAGCTATTATGTCAGACGCCATAGTCCAGCCCTATATATAGTTGTCTTAGGTTTTTGTTTATGGTTAATGATTTGAGTCTAGACAGATTTCATTCATGGCAGGCTGAGGTATGCGCAAACCTCAGTCCGTAAGTCCACCATATTATTCATTGTTATTAGAGTCATCATGATAGGTTGTAATTCGTTCCTGTTTTGATGTAATCAATACGAATTGTATTCATATGACTGAAATAACAAAGGAATTCTTATTGTTTATCTCCTATTCTTATCATATATATATGTGTGATTATGTATAACCTCAAGAACGGATCTAGATGGATTCCGCACATCTAGATTCGTATAGATCTCGATATGCATCGGTCAAACGGACCTAACAGGGTATAAGTAGGTATATGCATTTGATGGGTAGTTTGAATGACATTGATGGTAATCTCGTTGCCAAAGAATTTAGTTTGTGGTTTGATATATTTCGGAATCGGGAGATAGTTTGTAAGGAGTGGTGTTTGGAGGTTTATTCGACTATTTCTGTTGAGAACATAGAGAAAGCAAAGGATGTGTTTGCTGATCAGGTCATTTTCTTTCGTTGTGGGGGTGTTAATAGAAACCTTACTATTGCTGAGTTTGGGTTGTGCACGGGGATGTACACCCAAGAGATGTTGGATGATCCTGCTTTCGAGCGTCTCTTAGCCACTGCTGTTAGGACTACTTCTGGTTTTAATAGGGATGCAGGTGATTTTAGAGACTACTACAACCGGGTGTCTGGGGGTCGCGCTTGGCGCGCAGCTTGTGAGGCGAATACACTTCAGTCGCCTATTTTGCGCTTGTTCCACAAGATGTTAGTCCATTCCTTTGTCCAAAGGACTAATCACCCGGACAAGTTATATATGGAGGATTTATGGTTATTGAGGTTGTTTGATGAAGGTGATGTTTATAGGAAAGCTTGTGCTCCCTATGTGTTGGCCAAACATATGGGGACAAAAGGAGTTCGTGATAGGGGGTTAGTATGTGGTCATTTTATTTCCAAGATGGTGAAGTATTTTGAGGGTGCTGATAATGCAGTCGCTTTGAACTGCAAACCTATGAAGCCGTTCACTTGGAATGATTTGAAGCGTTGGAAATTGATTAAACCTCTAGCTCATAAGCATGCTATTCCAGAGTTGATTGATTTTGGTGGTGCTGCCTCTGATGATGAGGAGGAGGCAGAGGCAGGTGATGATGATGATGCGGAGATGGCTGATACACCAGAGCAGCCGCTAGAGCCCGCACGACGTACTAAGCGTCGTGCCACCGCTACACCTACTGAGGGGCCATCTTCTTCTTCTGCCGCCCCTTCAGGATCATGGGATTTTTCTTCTTTGGGGACTTTGGTTAGTAATATGTGGGAATCTCAGCAGCAGTTTCAGCATTCCCATGAGCAGTTCCAACAAAAGATGGGTAGTGATTTCAGATGGGTTGGTTCAGGTGTGGGGCGTGTGATGTATGATCACCAGCGCTATCAACCCATGTGGGAGGCCCAGTATACGGGTCAGGAGTTCCATCGACCTGATCCTATTCCCGACTACCGCCCTCCCAGTATATTTATTCCAGAGCACAGGCTGGTGGTGGTTTCTTCTTTCCACCAGAGCGTCAGTTCGAGGTTGCTCCTTCCCATGATCTTGGAGGAACGGGGCCCGATAACCCTGTTAGCTTTGCTCTTTTGCAGGTACGCAGGCTGGTGCGGATGCTGGAGGATCAGGTTCGGCAGAACCATCGTTTGCTGAGCAGGTGGTTGGATCGATTTTTGGTACAGGACCTATGCCTGGTTACCCTCACCCTCCTCGTGATATATGATGGGATGATGCTGCTGCCGTCTATTGGTTGTGATGGCTTGTATTATGTGTTTGAACAATCTTCCTTTCAGTACTTTTTCTTTACTTTTATTATTCTGGTTTGTAATCACCCTTAAGGGTGATGGAACATCGTATTTTATTTTTCCATTTCCATTTGAATAACTAGGGATAGGATGAATGCATGGTTTATTAGATTATGTTGCTCGTTAATTGTGTGTTCATGTTGATAGCAAGTTGAATGTCATATGCATATGCTGGCAGTAAGTTCAGCGACATATTTTGTTGGCATCATATTCAGGCATGGAACATACATCATACCCGGCAAGTTTTTCTTGTTCTTGATTTTGCTTTTGTTTACTTTTCCCTATTTCCCATAGTCTGCCTTAGTTCGTTGGATATTGAGGGCATTGTCCAACTCAAGTGTGGGGGTGGAAAATAGGAAAAAGTCGGGTATTTTTGAGGAATTTTGAACTTTTGCATGCTTGTCCTTGTAGTTAATTGCTTTTGTCACTTAATTATAGAACTTAATAAGCAATTTGACTACACCTTTGGTACAAATTTTAATATGTGGAATGTGTTTTGACTGATTAATTAGGCAATCCCTTCTGGATTAATAATATGACTAGCACGCTCAAAGCACCAAAACACCCAAATTGTGAGATTATTGATTCATTGCTAGTTATGATAGGTGTTACGGTTTTGGAATTATTAGCCTTGTAAATTTGTCCCTCTCGTAGGCTTTTGGATTTATTCAAGAGTAAGGGTTCTATTTAGAGCTCTGAACTATGATGTGCAAGTTTGAGGTTGATTTTCCATTTCCGGATTATTTCATTTGCTTTGAGTGTGCCGGTGATTGCGTTGATTCTAGAACTTGTCCTGGTTGATCGTTCCGTGTTATTTATCAGAAGAGGCAAATTTAGGATAAAACCATTTGTTCTTTGTATGTTCACCCCTTGTTTCGTAAATAATTTGTTATGTGCATGTTTTGTTAATGTGCTTAGTAGCTAACTACACTGGTTAGTGAACCACCTGTTAAACCCTTATGTTGCACTCATTTTTAGTGCAAGAAAACAATAGAAAACATGTTGTCATTAGCCTGATCTTTGTTATTAAATCCACCCTAAATATACACCTTTCCTAGCCATACCGATAGTCGAAGTCCTGGTGGGTCATTGGTTGCCTATGCTAGTGGATGGTTTGGGGTTGTCCTTTATGTCGGGTTGGGATATTCTCGGTTATTGAGAATAGATTGATTTCGTCATGATTGTTTGGATAAAGTCTGAATCGTTCATTTCAGCATATGAGTATATGATTTGTCACTGTTTCAAAATTATTTAAGAGAATACCAATTAGTCAGAGTAAAAGTAGCTCACAAGAAAAAAAAAAGGAAAAAAGAGCTTGGGCTGTCAGTTGGTATTTCTCACTTTTGGTCAAATCATTTTTGTAAGTTGGTACATCAATTACACCAACGAAAGGATCTGAATGCTATAATCTTAAGTTGTTATTTGTGGGTTGGCGCGTTTGTTTAAGCCAACATGGTTAGATTTGGTTGATTGAGTTGTTTATTGTCATACACCACAATGGTGTCGGTTTTTAATTGTTCTATTGGGGGTATTGTCGGGACAACTTCTCGGGTTTTGGACCGTTGGCAACTAATGACATGGGATTTAATGGATTAGACTATTTTGTGAAACTTTGTTAAGTGTTGTGTTATTTCTTTTTAACACCCTTTGTTAACCCAAATTTCCATACCCTTTTAAATACCTTGTTTAGCCTCAGATGTTCATTAAAACCATTAAAGTCCTCTTTTGATAGGCGTTGTGGTACTTGCATCATGGCGGTGAAGGAACGAACCTAGTACAAGCTTATGGTTAAAAGATTAAGCATCACGACTAGGCATTGAGTGATTATTCAAATATTCAACCCCAAAAGTAAGTTAGTTGGAGTAGGATAGACGAGATATCACTGATTCGATTCTTTTGTGCTTAGTCGTGTTATTAAGGCTGGTGTATCAGTCAAGTATTGTCAAACATTCCGGTTTTCATTTAAGATTAAAACTGCCTAACCATCTATTCTCATTTTTGATCATGGTTGAGCTTCTTTTTGATTACTGAAATGTGGTTTCCATTATGTACCAAGGTTTTATTTGTTTTTCAGCTTGGAATTGCTTGAGGACAAGCAAAGCTTAAGTGTGGGGGGATTTGATGTGTCGTATTTTATACCCATTTCCCACATTGTATTTAGTTGATTTTGCGTGCTTTATGAGTCGTTTTTGTATACATTTGGTGCGTTTATGGTATTTGTTAGTGTTTCAGGCTACTAACAGGTATTTAAGCGTAAATCTGGAGAAACGACATTGTTGAGGTGAAGTAAGTGCTAACGGAGGATTTCGGAAGCATTTGGATGAAGATTGCAGAAAGTCAACAAAAGTCAAAGCTGGCAAAAGGACAATTGCGCCGCAACTAGGAGTTGCGCCGCAACCGTCTAGTTGCGCCGCAACTGTTAGTTGCGCCGCAACTGTCCTAGTTGCGCCGCAACTGTCCTAGTTGCGCCGCAACTGTCCTAGTTGCGCCGCAACTGTCCTAGTTGCGCCGCAACTGTCCTAGTTGCGCCGCAACTGTCCTGAGTTGCGCCGCAACTGTCTAGTTGCGCCGCAACTGTCCTAGTTGCGCCGCAACTGTACCTAGTTGCGCCGCAACTTAGTTGCGCCGCAACCGAATTACAGGAAGTTAAGTTGCGCCGCAACTGTCCTAGTTGCGCCGCAACGTCTTCTATTGCGCCGCAACTGTCCTAGTTGCGCCGCAACTGTCCTAGTTGCGCCGCAACTGTCCTAGTTGCGCCGCAACTGTCCTAGTTGCGCCGCAACTGTCCTAGTTGCGCCGCAACTGTCCTAGTTGCGCCGCAACTGTCCTAGTTGCGCCGCAACTGTCCTAGTTGCGCCGCAACTGTCCTAGTTGCGCCGCAACTGTCCTAGTTGCGCCGCAACTGTCCTAGTTGCGCCGCAACTGTCCTAGTTGCGCCGCAACTGTTCAAGTTGCGCCGCAACTAGTTGTTGCGCCGCAACCGAAAAGCAGAAGATTAAGTTGCGCCGCAACTCCCATAGTTGCGCCGCAATGCCTAGTTGCGCCGCAACTTCGTTGCGCCGCAACCGAATTACAGGAAGTTAAGTTGCGCCGCAACTGTCCTAGTTGCGCCGCAACGTCCTAGTTGCGCCGCAACTGTCCTAGTTGCGCCGCAACTGTCCTAGTTGCGCCGCAACTGTCCTAGTTGCGCCGCAACTGTCCTGAGTTGCGCCGCAACTGTCCTAGTTGCGCCGCAACTTAGTTGCGCCGCAACCGAATTACAGGAAGTTAAGTTGCGCCGCAACTGTCCTAGTTGCGCCGCAACGTCTTCTAGTTGCGCCGCAACTGTCCTAGTTGCGCCGCAACTGTCCTAGTTGCGCCGCAACTGTCTGTTGCGCCGCAACTGTCTAGTTGCGCCGCAACTGTCCTAGTTGCGCCGCAACTGTCCTAGTTGCGCCGCAACTGTTCAATTGCGCCGCAACTAGTTGTTGCGCCGCAACCGAAAAGCAGAAGATTAAGTTGCGCCGCAACTCCCACAGTTGCGCCGCAATGCATTCGAGTTGCGCCGCAACTGTCCTAGTTGCGCCGCAACTGTCCTGTTGCGCCGCAACTGTCCTAGTTGCGCCGCAACTGTCCTAGTTGCGCCGCAACTGTCCTAGTTGCGCCGCAACTGTCCTAGTTGCGCCGCAACTTTAGTTGCGCCGCAACCGAATTACAGGAAGTTAAGTTGCGCCGCAACTGTCCTAGTTGCGCCGCAACGTCTTCTATTGCGCCGCAACTGTCAGTTGCGCCGCAACGAATTCAAAGTTGTTGCGCCGCAACCGAATTACAGGAAGTTAAGTTGCGCCGCAACTGTCCTAGTTGCGCCGCAACGTCTTCTATTGCGCCGCAACTGTCCTAGTTGCGCCGCAACAGTTAATTGCGCCGCAACCGAATTACAGGAAGTTAAGTTGCGCCGCAACTGTCCTAGTTGCGCCGCAACGTCTTCTATACCTGGCCAGCCACGAGTCAACAATGGTCAAAGGTCAACGCGAGTCAACGTTCAATTGCGCCGCAACTAGTTGTTGCGCCGCAACCGAAAAGCAGAAGATTAAGTTGCGCCGCAATCAATTTCATTGCGCCGCAATGCATTCAAGTTCAAGCCGTCCTTGGTCAATAAAAGTCAAAGTCAACTCACGAGTCAAACCCAATTGCGGCGCAACTGGAAAATTTTGGGAGACATATAAATAGCATGCAAAAACATCCCAAAACTCTTCTTCTCTTCCCCGAGCCGATTTTGAAGCCTTTTTCAGATATATTTTCATCTATTTATCATCTTTTAAGGATTTCAAACACGATTGGATCAATTTCGTTTGTCGCTTTCGATTATTATCATTCGGTAACAATGAATTCTTCATATTTTATTTGTTATTCTTATTTTAATATGAGTGGCTAATCGCTTCATCATCCATCTTGATGGAGTGAGACATTATGTAAAGATTGCACAATTTTATTAATTCAATGTTGATTTCATTTAACGTTATATGCGAGATCTTAGCGTATTTCTTCCTTATAATTTATCTTGAATTGATTGGTGATTTATGTGTGTCTTTAATGGTAATTATTGATTTCATATATTTCATTTTGATTGTTTGGGTACAAACGAGTGGGTCTATGACGGGTACGGTAGATAATCGTTCATGATAATAGGGAGGAATGTGTTAACGGTTGGGTACAATCGATAGGTATAGTTGTTATTTCAATAACCAAAACAATTGTTTGATTAGGGAAGTTATAAAAGATGTCTTGGGGTACCGGTCTTTGTAACGAAACTAGTTTAAGCAAGAGAGTCAAATGATGTCATTAACTTGACGGGTACGGGGTTGGTGCTTAGTTTGAGTCTCGGTTATTTAATCAACTTAATTTGGATTTGAACTTCATTTATGTGCAATCTGAGCGTATTGTTGAGCGAAATCAAGATGGATGCTTTTTAAATTATTGTCATACAAATTATTTTTACTTTCGTCTTCAGACGAACCCTGCCCCGGTCATACCGGATTTAAGTTATTTACTTTTACTTTTTGCAAAGTGACAATTCGGTCACAAAACCCCCTTTCATTTGAATTACTTAATTTTAACAATTGCTTTCAAAGTCCTTGTGTTCGACCTGGTCTTACCACTTAGCTATACTATATACGATTGGGTCCACTGCCCAATAGTGTGTGGTAGTCGTTATTTGGTATTACTTGTTTAAAAATTTATAAACTCGATATTACACATCAAATAGATATACTATGTATGGTGATCAAAGAGGAAGAACATATGAGCTAAAATCATGTTTATTCTTCGTTTTCTTTTAAGTTATAATTGTAGCTAGTGTTTAGAGTGCATTCGAGCAACCGTGTATCTCTGCAAAATTAATGAGGTGTTTTGTAGGCCTTCTTTTATGTTACTTTTTAAAAAAGGTACTCACTACCTTATTTTATAATAATACAAACCCTTGTCCACACTGAATGATATGAGTGCTATATTTGGAGTTTCTGATGCAGTATCAGAAATATCTATCATATGCTACATAAAATCAAGTGCGCACCAAATTGGGGTGGAAGACTGAATACGGCGAAAGGAGAATGTTTATAAGATGGAGAAAGCTTAAATGAGAATCTTTGCAGAATTTTTGCCATGGCTACCTTTGCTTCTACCATGGCAAAGTTTTGCCCAATGCAAATCCTTGGACAGCCACCACCAAATGGCAAAAAAGAACCCGACCCTTTACCCTTTGTTGCATTTGCTACTCCTTCAGAGAATCTCTCGGGCTTAAACTCTGTTGCATCTTCTCCCCATATTTCACGGTCATGATGAACTTTGAGTATAGGTATGATTATGTTCACATCCGATGGTAACGTCATCTCTCCTAGCTTTGTCTCCTTAATGGTACTTCGTAGAACATTGGTTGCCGGTGGGTATAGCCTAAGAACCTCATTTAATATCATGGTCATGATTTTGAGATGCTTTAGTCCTTCAAAATGCAGTTCCTCGGTTCCAAAAACTGTCATAATCTCTTCTCGGGCTTTAGTTTGCCATTCTTGATGTAAACTCAAACATACCATGGTCCAAACAATCAAACTTGAGGTTGTTTCGGATCCAGCAATGTAAAATAATTTGCACTCTTCAATCACATCTTTCATACTCATTCCAACTCCGTGTTGTTTAATTTCTTTAAAATTAGACTCGAGTAAAACTCCAAGTAAATCATCGTAGTTAGATTCTTCCATCTCGATTTCTTTCTTCCTCTTGTCAACTATACTCCTAGCCAGTGCATGTAGCTCTTTGCGGTTTTTGTGAAACTTCTTGTTTGCTTGTGTAGGTATAAACCTGTTTATTCACAAAAGGAATTTAACAAATTATAAAACAAGTCAATATCATTATATCGGAGTGATGATTAGGAATTACCTTCCTCCAGGAAGATAAAAAATGAATAGTAATTGTAATACAAGTTCCATTTGTTCCTTCTGGATTCGGAATATATTTTGTGCTTCCTCATAACAGCTGCTAAACGCTGCTCGTGAAATTACATCTCCAGCCAAGTTATCAATATACGGCCACACATCAACTTCAGTCACACCAGTTTCGGCTGTGAGTAGCTCCCATGTGCCAATCATATCACTACAGCTTGAACAAATAGCCGAGAACATACTCTATGCACACGTACATCAAACCCGACAAAGTTTTTTAAATTTTGAAGACGAAAAAGAAGTGCATATTGAAGGTGCGAATTTTGATCGCATATATAGGTATAAACAGGTGATTTGCGTAATGTTCTGTTCAACTAATTGCCATACGGGTCAAATGGGTTTAACAAGGATATTGGTTAGCAAGTCATATCCAAAGTGTATATAAATACATAATAGGGATCAGTCAGACATCCCTATACCAGATTAGTACTGTAAACAATACTATTTTCTTAGGACGTTGCTGTAAAAATAGTAAGTAATATACCTATGAAAGTTTATGCAGGTTGTCTTGAACTGGCCCAAAACAACTTGTTTTAACTTGCACAAAAGCTGCCCGTTTTAACCTGAGCCCAATTTCTAACCCACATATTTTATCGCCTCTAGTGTAAGGTGAATAAAGTGAAGGAGCTGACCTTAATACTTTCAAGATGAAAGGCCGGGTTTATAATATGACGATGTTTGGTCCATTTCTGACCCTCGGAGACTACAAGTCCACCGATTATGCTATCCCGTAACGGCTCTTCCTTTGGCCTCTGAAACTCGTCCGGTCTTGATAATATCTCCTTGATGAGTTCTGGGTCCATAACATAAATTCTTGGGTTTGGCCCGAACCAAACGTACGACTTTTTACCTGTTAAATAGTAAGCAATCTTACCAGTCTAGATCAAAACCTCTTGAAAACACTTGGTAGAAATAAAGTAAACCATACAATTTTTCTTGAAATTATACAGATTCAAGGCAGAACAAGAATACTTAATGAATGGGTTCATATAATAAAAATATTACTCATAAGGCTATGACTTCAAATACAAACTTATAAACTTAATAATTAAAAACTTAATCATTCAGTCAAATTTCATGTTTCTTTTTTTACTTAATAAACAAAAATAATCGTCAATTACCTATATTTTACTTAATACATACACATTATTTATGGATTCAGCCACTTACACTCAACACTTAATATTGACTAAAAAAAGAAACAGACCCTTAGTCTAAAATGACACTAAGGTTATAATAAAAGCAAGTTCAACTGTAAAAGGTCTGTATATGAAGTGATTAGAATACCATATTTATTGAAGATATGATGATCAAAATGCAAAACATGTGAAGTGATATCATGAGAAATTGGCATAGGTTTTGATCTAGCTTCTTTCACCATGGTTGCAAGCTCTAGGATATCACCTCTCAGCAGCTTGTATGAATTCCCTTTATACCCTTGTTTTCTCAGTGATTTTTCTAGCTTCATTGGATTCAGCCATGCCCAGTTTAGTACTTTCCATCCGAACTTCACAATCAAAGCTGAAAGTATAGTGATCACAATTGTACTCACTGTTCCTATCATTTTTGTTTTTGTTTTCTGATGAAGAAAAATGTTATGTCACCCGTTGACGCTTATATCCTGATACTCTGATAGGTTACTGAATTCTAGAAGTAGTCCTTGATCTATTTAGTTATATGTGACATTAGCCCAAAGTTTTATCTTTTTGTTTTTGTTTTTTCTTGAGAAAATCCAGGTTGGGTTTAAATTATTGACTGGGGCCTTGAATGGTTAGTTGATGTGGTTGCTTATATATCTATACTAGTGCTCAGGCCCGTCCAATGGACGGGTAGTCTCAAAGTATATTAATCAAAAGCTAAAAAATTAGAATTCAAGTATATTAAATCCCTATGACCAATATCACAATTTAATCAATACGAAAACTAAAGAAGGAGACATATGAAAATTAACTCCATATAAATATTGATTCCAGTTTACCTTTTTTTCAACTTTTAATTAATATAATAATAAAATATTAATAATGATAATAATAATTTAAGTTCATAATATATTGAATTTCATAAAAGTGATGATCTTTAAAAATTATATGTTACCTGGTATAGGAGGAGGTCGAACCTTTTGGTAGTCGACTTTTTTTTTTGTTTGGTCGTAGGTTTTTTTTGGTGAGAATATGTGAGGGTTTTTTCCTAGGTTGTATATATATAGATAATAAAATAATAATAATTTTTGGGAGTCTTTTTTTTATTAATAATATAAAGGTCGGCCTTAATAAATATAACTATTAAATAAATATTAAAAAATTAGAGGATTAATAAGGAGGGAGGATTAGGCTCTAGGAGGGGGATTAGGGGTGCCAAGTGTACCCCCAACCTCCTCTTTTAGTTATATTATAGATATAGATATTTTTATAGATGGCTATCGGCTAGCCATTCTCCCTTTATGTGTGTTCTTTTGTATTTGGATTATTATATTATACGATGTGAAAATGTATTTAATTTAATTGAAACTATAATAAGAAATGTTATGTTTACAAATTAATTATAAACATAATTTTACAAGCTGACATGATATATGAACTGAACCAATCATATAATCATGGGCGGCTCTTCCATATACATGGGCTAGGTGGTCGCCTAAGGCCTTCACATATATAAGGCCTCGAGTTTTTTCAGTTCTCGGGTCTTGGTATCTTCAGTTTTAGAGTTACGTTTACGTTTTCTTAACAAGGAATCACAAGAAATGAGAATTTGGGTCCTGGATAAAGCCTTTAAACAATAGGTTTAATAACATATTATACGGTACCAAGTCCAGATAAAGGAAGGTGGTTGTTAGAAACTTTAGAAAAAAAGCCTCCAAAATTAGTTCCGCTTAAGGCCATTAAAAAGCTAAAGCCGACACTGCATATTTGTAACACCCCACCGTTGGCGGAAACATGAGGTGTCATGAAAAGTACAGCACGACATGGATTTACATAGATACTTCTAAAGTGAAATAGAATATAATGATATATTCCCAAAACATGAGTTCAAGTCTTTTGTCGATTCTTTAAGTGCAAAACAAGTAGTTGTTCAATATATAAAGAGCAGAGTTACGCCATAAGTCAAAGTACTCAAAGTCTCAAAGCACGCAAAGTCCAAGGTACTCAATGTACCAAAGTACTCAAAGTGTGGCCTTACGGTACCTGCCTTGGCACACCAGTCTTACGGTACCTGCCTTAGTACAAGCACATCACAAGAACGTCAAAGTCTCAAAGTCTGGTCTTACGGTACCTGCCTTGATACAAGTCTCCAATGCACACAATAAGTACGTCCCAAAAAGCACAACCATCAAGCACATAATCACACACATACAAACAAGAACAAGCACATCATATGGCATCAGTAACTCTATAAGTACCGGCTCAATATTGAACATAAACAAAAATCGACAAAATTGTTTAAAAAGTACCAGTATACTTTTCACCCCAAAGCACGTAAAAAAAAGGGGCTACGAAACTCACCTGAAAGCAGCACAAGCACAAATACCCTAGATGAACGAACAAGAACACGAACAGTCAAGTACACCTGAAACACGAACAATATCTGTCCAAACGTCCTACACTGTACACAAGTCACCCAGTAAGTACTCACTCAATTGTACACGTCTAAGTCTTATACTAGTGTCTTAAGAAATGTCATTATGTCTTGTATAATGTCGTATTATATATATAATAACTTTGTTGTACTCGCTAACACTTGAAATGTTGATGACTTAAAGTTTAGTCTTTGACCATCGAAACAAATAACTCTTCATATATATATTTCAGAGAACTTATCCAGAGAACTTATCCAAAGAACTTAGAACTTATTCGAAGAACTTAGACAGAGAATTTATTTTGAAGAACTTGTTTGAAGAACTTATTCAGTGTTTATTTGAAGAACTTAAGCAAAGAACTTATTTGAAGAGTTTATTCGATGAGTTTATTTTGGAGAACTTATTTTAGAGAACCTGTTCGAAGAGTTTAGGAGAGAACTTATGTGGAGAGTTTGTTTAGAGAGTTTAGCTTGTGAAGAACTTGTCGACTTACACAAATCAAAAGAACAGAACTAACGCATAGAGAGTTTAAAAGAACAGAGAGTTTGTCTGGAGAACTTATCAGGAGAATTTACTTCCCACATAATTTAACAAGAAAACCCTAACTCACAACTTGCTGTACGAATTGAAGATCAAGAAGAAGGAAAAAGATGAACAACCTAATTTTGACCAAGTTTGACCAAAACCCTAGATCATGAGATTGAACCATTTTGCATGAAATTAAGAAAATCAAAAGGATTTAGTCTAGGTTTTTATCAAATCCCCTAAAAATCAATATACTTGTACCTATATACATAAATAAGGAAAGTCTATATATATATATATATATATATGAAATTTACAGAAAACGTTAGAGTCAAAACCCTTTAATTACCTTAACCAAACTTGAGAAGAATTTGATGATTGATGATGATGATGAACGAAATTAAGAAGAAGAAGAGGGAAAAGGGACGGCAACCAAAAGGGGGAAAAAGGAGAAGAGAATTTGTGAGAAGAGAAGTTATTTTGGAGAACTTAGGGCTTTTATAGTCCCCTCCAAGCCTTGACCCAAATTTTGACTTCTTTGACCTTTAAGAAAACTCATTTGACCCGACAATTAAAGAAAACCCGAGCCTCATTAATTTACCTTGTCGACATAATTATTTGTAACTTTTAAATAGCTTTCAAACGACTATAAACATGACCATATTTGATAATTAAATCTTTAACTGTTTTAAATTTAAGTGATTCACTTAATTTGGCTTTTCTACAAGACAACTAGTATTCCTCCTGTTCTCAAGTCCACGCATAATTTTTCCAAGGTCTAAACTGTAACATCCCAAACTTTTCGTGTTTGACTTGTTGACTATTCCGTTCGTTAACGTTAGGTTTCGTTATGTTATGTGCCCTAAACGGGATCATGTGATTAAATGCTTATGTGTTTAATATGAAATGTTTAAAGTAGGTTACATGATAGTATTGAAAGTTAAGATATGAAAGCCTAGTGCTTTTAAGCTACCAAGTATCTCGGTTAGTAAGTTAAGCTTAGAATGCGTTGTTTTAAAAGTTGAGGGACTTAAGATGACAACAGGAAAGTGATGTCCAGGGGATTAAGAGTTAATTAGGTTTCCCTAATTCTCATTATACAAATCTCACGTGTGTGTGAAACCCTCCAGCCACTTCTCCTTCCCTCTCAAAGCAATTCTCCTTCAAAACCCTCCGTTTCTTAGTATTTGATTGAAGTTTGAGCAAGATCTTTCATCCTTGTGATCACCTACAGGTAATATAGATGATTTCCATTTGATTTGTGATCTTATGAGTCGATCATATGGACATTGTTTCTGGTCTTAGGGTTTGGGTTGGTTTAATTGTAACCCGTTTATCGATTTCGAGTCATTCGGGTGATCAAATTGAGTGGCTAATGTTTGTGATAGATTCAGGGATCAATTAATGGATTAAAGTCATCAATTGTGTCCTATTTTATGTTAACTTAATGGAATTTGGTGTTTATAAGGCCTGGGGATATCACGGAATCGTTTTTAGGGTTTTATGGGAATATCCAACGAAAAGACCTGTACAGGTCGTAGTTACACATGTGCAGATGGTAGTTTCATATGTGCAGGTCATAGTTACACATGTGCAGGTTGTAGTTGCACGTGTGCAGATCGGTTGCACAACCTCAAGTGTGACCTATTATGCATATATGCTTCTTTTAGCTGAAGTGTTGGTCATTTAATGATTATAGGTAGTCGGGAATACTTGCAAAGCTCGGTAACTTACGTTATAATTTGTTTTGCGCTTCTACGAGGTAAGATAACATCTTTTATCACCTGATGGTACAATAAAACACGTTTTTATAAGTTAAACTTCCCAAATGATTATGAATGCATGTTTATATGTTTATGGGTGATTATGGGAGGTTGATAAGGGATACGATGCTTACCATTAACGGTGTATGGTATGCTTATGCAAGTTGCAAAGGTATGATGTAAGTGTATATGCTATGAAATGATGAAATGCTTACGTTATGTGATTATGAAAAGATGAAATGCTTATGTTATATGATTGCATGCGTGGCTTGAACACCTAGTCACTAGACTTATGATTAGGATTGACATGTCACGTGCACGTTTAAGGGCCCTAAAGTAAAGGTGATTATATGTGATTAGTTTAGGTGAAAGTTAGCCTAAGCTAATATAATTAAGAAGTCTCGAGCATATGAAAAGTCTTCCTAAATTACACTTTTCGTCCCTAAAGTTGGCACTTTTCGTCCCTTAAGTGAAAAAATTACAATTTTGACCTTAAACTTGGCAGAATTTTGCAATCAACGTCCTTTGGCCATACGGCGAGATTTTGAGTTTTCCGGCAAGTGTTGAATATGAAATCTTTTGGTTAGGATTCGTGCGGAAATTAATTTTGAGAAGTTTGGTGGTGGTTTCGTGGTCTAATTCAAAGAAACGAGTGAGATATCGACATTTTAAGTTTTCCGGCGAGTTGTTGAGTTTTTCGACGAAAGTTAGCCGGAGAAGATGAAGATGATGACAATATATAATGTAATATTCAGTTTTCGTCCCTGAACATGTCACTTTTTGCACTTTCAGTCCCTCACGTGTTTTGCACGTGTGGTCGTTAACGGCTGAAACTTAACGCCGTATGGCCAAAGGACGTCGATTGCAAAATTATGCCAAGTTTAAGGTCAAAATTGTAATTTTTTCACTTAAGGGACGAAAAGTGCAAAACGTGCCAACTTTAGGGACGAAAAGTGTAATTTACTCTAATGGGTATAAATGTAATTGTCTTTTACATCTTTGGTCACAGGAAATGGGCGTACATAGCCTATGAAGAAGATGAAACCAACTTTTCTTTTATTATTATTTTATTCTATCAATATTTCAATTTAGTCCCTGGAGTATTCAGAGCATTACAAATAATTATGTACATGTTTATTAATTACAATCTAGGCCCTCATTTCATATAAAACTCGATGTACAGTGTGCATTTAAGATTTTAATATATCAAGATAATAATATAATGAAATGAAAAGTCTAAATTTAGTTAAATAGTGATTTGGTTAGATTAATTTTATTTACCGCTCCAAAATGTTTCCTATGGTATTACAAATGGCTAATTTTCCATATTTTATTTTCGAGGCAAGTGTCGAAAACATTTTATATTTTCGGAGACGCCACTATAAATTAATTAACTTTAGTTAACATTTATTAACAATAATTGACTACATCATTTTTACAACACGGGTCCAGTTTTTTGAACTTTTTTTTATAAAACTCAATAAATATTTAATAACTTAACTTTAAAAAAAGTTTACATAAAATGACAAACTAAAGATCTGACGTACCGAAAATTATCTAGAAAATAAAAAAAATAGTAAAACAAATGAAATAAATTATGGAAGATAAAAAAAATATTAAAACAAGTTTTATCAATTTTTACAAAAATGGAAGATAAAAAAAATAGTAAAACAAATTTTCTCAAAAAAAAAATTGTTACAAAAAATGAAATAAAATGAAATAGTAAAACAATTTAAAAAATAAAAAACTATTACAATAAATGAAATAAAATATATGTTGTTTCAAAATCACATACTTTATTTTGATTTTATTTACATTATTTACATTTAAGTTACTAGTTTATTTATTTGTATATATTTAAGTTTTGGATTTATAAAAAAAATTCTTATACTTTTTTTTTAACCACAGATAAATAGAAATTAACCATTTAATACTATAGTAACTTTATAATTAAATTCTTCTTTAAAACAAATGAAATAAATTATGGAAGATAAAAAAAATATTAAAACAAGTTTTATCAATTTTTACAAAAATGGAAGATAAAAAAAATAGTAAAACAAATTTTCTCAATTTTTACAAAAATGGAAGATAAAAAAAATATTAAAACAAATTTTATCAATTTTTACAAAAATGGAAGATAAAAAAAATATTAAAACAAATTTTATCAATTTTTACAAAAATGGAAGATAAAAAAAATAGTAAAACAAATTTTATCAATTTTACAAAAATGGAAGATAAAAAAAATATTAAAACAAGTTTTATCAATTTTTACAAAAATGGAAGATAAAAAAAATAGTAAAACAAATTTTATCAATTTTACAAAAATGGAAGATAAAAAAAATATTAAAACAAGTTTTATCAATTTTTACATAAATGGAAGATAAAAAAAATATTAAAACAAGTTTTATCAATTTTTACAAAAATGGAAGATAAAAAAAATAGTAAAACAAATTTTCTCAAAAAAAAAATTGTTACAAAAAATGAAATAAAATGAAATAGTAAAACAATTTAAAAAATAAAAAACTATTACAATAAATATAGTATATATGCATAAAACAAAAAAAACGTATTAGTATATATATATATATATATATATATATATATATATATATATATATATATATATATATATATATATATATATATATATATATATATATATATATATATATATATATATATATATATATATATATATATATATATATATATATATATATATATATATATATATATATATATATATATATATATATATATATATATATATATATATATATATATATATATATATATATATATATATATATATATATATATATATATATATATATATATATATATATATATATATATATATATATATATATATATATATATATATATATATATATATATATATATATATATATATATATATATATATATATATATATATATATATATATATATATATATATATATATATATATATATATATATATATATATATATATATATATATATATATATATATATATATATATATATATATATATATATATATATATATATATATATATATATATATATATATATATATATATATATATATATATATATATATATATATATATATATATATATATATATATATATATATATATATATATATATATATATATATATATATATATATATATATATATATATATATATATATATATATATATATATATATATATATATATATATATATATATATATATATATATATATATATATATATATATATATATATATATATATATATATATATATATATATATATATATATATATATATATATATATATATATATATATATATATATATATATATATATATATATATATATATATATATATATATATATATATATATATATATATATATATATATATATATATATATATATATATATATATAGAAATATATATATATATATATATATATATATATATATATATATATATATATATAGTATATGTAAATACGACCTCATATATATATATATATATTGTAGTGTATATATATATATGTGTGTGTGTTTTTCTAGTAAATAATCAAAAGTTTCTTTATTGTATTTTGTATTATATTTTTTTATACATGTTTTTTGATAATTAATTAACTTTATAAAATATAAAATTATGATAATATAGCCACTAACGAATAATCTATTTTAATATGGGAAAAGTGAATATAAGGCTGTCCGGCACCTAAGCATTAGGTGTGGAACCCCTCACATACAAATTTTTAATATTTTTTGATTAATGAATAAATGTCTGGGCCCCATGAATTTTATGGATTAAAAAAATAATATGTGAGTGTTCACACCTAAGTTTACGTACCTAACAGCCTTATATTACCATCCCCTTTCAATATATACTATATCTTATCGTTAGTGATAATGAGGGATAAAATATGAATTATGCAACACATATGATACAAGTAATTACATAAAACTTTAGAAAGTGAAAGGTTGTTTGTAAACGGGGCGCGTAACACCACCGGAGCAAAAAGGGTACCCCCACCAGCACTATTAGCGGCGACGTCGCCGCTAATAGTGCGGGACCCAACTGACCAATTGATGACTTCAAAGGTGTTTCAGTCAATGGGTCCCGCACTATTAGCGGCGACGTCGCCGCTAATAGTGCGGGGCCCAACTGACAATTGTGAATTCAAAGGTGTTGTCAGTTATTGGGTCCCACACTATTAGCGGCGACGTCGCCGCTAATAGTGTACCAAATTTCTTTTAAAACGCGGCTGCCCCCCCCCCAGAACCCTCTTCTTCCCCAACGAAAAAACGCACAAAAGCTTTAAAAAAAAAAAAAATCTCCGGCAATCCACCATTGTTAGTCCATATTCCGGCCCTCAATCCCCTCACCCTCTGAATATCAACAATCCGGCCACCCACGCTTTTGCCCCCGACGAAATTCCGGCCAGGATTATTTTCCGGCGAGTTTTCAGGCGAAAATCCGCCCGGACCAATTTTCAGACGAAGTATTAGCGGCGACTAGCATTAGCGGCGACATTTCCGGCGACCCACTTTTCCGGCGACCCACTTTTCCGACGTTTTCTTTGTATGTTTAACAAGACTCATTTATTTTTATATTGTTGTTATTATTTTTAATATATGTTATTATTAGTTATAAAAATGTTATAGAATTATATTTAGAAATTTTACGTTTGTTAGTTTGATTTAATGAAATTTTTAGGATTTGATTGTTATGAATTATTGGTATTTTATGATTATTCTTAATATTATTGTTAATATTATGTTAGAAAACCATTTTGTTAATATGATTGTTAGAAATTAGTGATAGAAATGTTATGATATTATAGTTAAAAATGATATGATTTTTAGAAATTATATGATTTTTAAGAATTATTGGTAGTTTATCATTATTGATAATATAATTGTTAATATATTATGTGAAAAGTTATTATAATTGTAATTAGTGTTAAAAATGTTATGTTATCATAATTATAAATTATATGATTGTTAGAAATTTTATGGTTATTGTTAATATGATTGTTAGTATTGATTTGTAATGTTATGTAGTTGTTATAGTCGCTTAATTTGATTGCCAATCATTATGATTAGAATGTGTTGGTAATTTAGGCAATAATGAAGTTGGAAATAAGATTTGTAAAAATATACATATATAGGTTAAAATGGTATATAACTTATGTTTTTATTGATTTATAAGTTGTATATAACTTATGTAGGTTAAAATGGCTGCTGTTCATGGCGGAGATGGTGGCAATGACCCTCCAAATTGGGGGTGGAATCCCCAATGGGGCTGCAAGCGTAGCGGGGGTAAGTATATATAAATGTATGTAAAAAATATATGTATATATATATATATTTTTTGTACATTTATATAAATTTATTATTTAATTTTGCTTTGCAGGGAATAGTTCTGGGAGAGCTGCCGCTGCTAACAAGGAACTGGAGCGGGAGTTTCAGAAGTCTGGACGACGTATAACTATTAGACTTGATACCGCTGAAAGCAGGTGGCAGACTATCGGTGACACCTCCAAATGGTACAAGAGCTATTTGGGGACATATGTCGCTACCGTCCCGCATACTTACGACTCGTGGGATCAGGTGCCCCCACACATCAGGGATGGACTTATTCCCTGGCTCCAGGTTTAAAACATTTTATTTTACAATTTAAATACGTCATTACAAATTTAGGGTAAATGCTGACTATTACTACAAAATTGCAGAGACGGTTCTACTTGGACCCGTATCTAAATAACGAAGCCGGTCACCCCTTACGAGTCGCCATTGAAAACATGATTCGTCAAGATGCCCTAAAGAACTACAGGGATAAAAAATCAAAATTCAAGGGGAAATGGTTTAGCGACAGGGGTGGGTTAGATAGACTCGGCCAATTCGAAGGTGTTCCGCCGCATGGAATGCCTCAAGATGTCTGGAGGGATCTACTGCATTACTGGACCAGGGAGCACCGGATGCTTGTTGCCCAAAGAAACGCGAATAACAGGCATGGACAAGATAATCTTGTCAGTACTCACGGTCGCCAGTCATACGCTCAGCGTGAATATGAATACGCTGTAAGTTATTTTTTTACGTTTTATATCCACATATGTATATATATAGAGAGAGAGAGATACACATACATATATATAACTTTGATTAATGTATATACAGCGTAGTAATCAGGGGCAACGTGAGCCCCCGCCTGAGTTCTTTTTGCGGGCCCACACATTACACGATGGGACGGTGCAGGCAAGAGCTCCTCCCATTTATGTAAGTTCTCGGACAACACTTGAATTTGTATTTTTTGTAAATTTATATTAATTATAACTAACTTAATTTTTTGTTTATGATTTAATGTGGTACAGGACCGGCTTGTTGAATCCCACCAGGCACTTTCTCAACAGCCCAACACCCCGCCGACTCAGACATTTTTGGATGCTTTGGGGCTCCGGTCGGGACATACCCGCGGGGTTGGGCGTTTGGTGAGAGGAACACGAGGACTGAATGTCGAGCTCCCGCATATGGTTGACCCTCCTTTGGAGGCCCCAGCAGAGTCGCCGCTCTTTAACGTGGATCAATTCTTCAACCCTGCGAGCCCTTGGGACATGGCCGGGTCTAGTTCCGCCTCATTACCCACACATCGCTTGGGTAGTGATAGTGATCGTGATAGTGATTAGTTTGTATTTTTTAGTTTATTTAATTTTTCTTAATTCATAATTAAAAAAAAGTTTGGATTTTTGGATTTATAGATTAATTTTAAGTTTTATTTAACTCATTATATCAAAATGTTGATGTTATATACCTTTTAAGTTTTATTTTAATTTTTATTTTAAGTTATAAATCATAATCTGTACATAAATATTAATAGTATATACCTTTAATAATAATTAAATTCAAATAAGAAAATTATAAAATATGTTATTGGAAAACATATGTCTAATAAAAAAAATAACATAAAAAAAATCAAAATACTACATGTAATGAATTTAATCACTTATAACAATAGGAGGCCCAGGTGGTATTCTTGGGCAGTTTGCATACATCCATTCTTGAAACGCTTGTTCTCGATGTGCGTACATTGATGCCACCGCACGTGCAGGCGGGGTTGCGTAGTATGACCATTCAGGATTCTTGTAAGCCATTGGGTACTCACCTGTTAATTCCACTGCAACAAAATGACTCTCCTCATTTACGAGAGCAATAGTTATCGGTTGAGCCAACATTAAATGATCCAAACCATGATGCATCGGGAATACTGTTCTGGCGTCACGTAAGCTGATGCAGTTGATTATTATACCTAGCTTATTGGCCAAGAGGATATGGAAAAACACTTTACTCATCCAATGGTCTTTGGGACGCCATTTTTTATAATAAGAGGTTTGCAACGCCTCTAATATGCGTTTGCCCTCGGGCCCATACATTCGCATGTACCCTTCGAGGTCAGATTCAAACTCCTCGAGCATCTGCGTACGAACCCACTCCGAACCGTAATCCTCATCTAGGCCCAAAGCAACCGCGGTTGCTTGAAATCCACAACTACCATCTCCTTTGACATTCGCCGACAACGTAAGGTCGAATGTACGTTGGCAGCTCATCTAGTACCCATGTGATGTTTCGGGACAGTCTAGCGTTCATCGGTTCCGCAATATACCCAACCCAACTGGTGTCTGACTTTGCCTCTGACTCTGGCTCTGACTTTGCCTCTGACTCCTTTATATGCGATGGTGCCCGGAACAAGTCATCAACAAAGCTGGCATATGGCTGCTCAGATTGGACCCCATATGATTGGGAGGGTTCCCCCCAGCCATATAAATTTTGGAGCCCGTCGAACCCATAGGATTGAGACGGGTCCCCGAATGTATATATTTTGTCAAGACCTGGATATGGGTTGAGGTTTCCGAATAAGTCTGGATTATCCTTTACCCATTCGGATTGGGTCGTCTCCCCGAATAAGTTTCGTGTCTCGGGGAGACGACATGATTGGGACGGCTCGTACATACTGTGTCGCGCACCCTGCGGGTCATCATACCGTGATTTGGTGGGCGCGTACTCACTTTGTCTGGCGGGCTGCACAGGTGGCGGGCTATTCAGATCTGGCAACCTCTTCAGTCCTTGGGCGACTGGACTTGATTTCCGAAGCCCAGGTGGCTTTTTGTTAAGATCGGGCACCTAGACCAATAAAATAAAACAATTACTTAAAATCACTTAGTTTTATAAATTTTATTAAATCACTAATTAAGCTTATGATGTGTTTGGTCTACCTTTGGCGGCTTTTGTTTCGACCCGACCGGTCTTCCGCGTGTGCTCTTCTGAACAATGGGATCTTTCACCTGTGACTTACCCGGCTTAAACATATCCTTTATCTTAGACAACCAATGTTTTCGTTGGGCCTTGGGTTGCTCCACCAAGAAAGTTGTAAGATCACCTACGACTTCATGGACATCTTCTACATCGTCTTCCTCTTTTAGACATGTCGATGGTGTTAAGTCAAGCTTTCTCCAAAACGGGTCTATTACATGCGGCTGAATACGAGTCTCTGCATTTTTATATATCAATAAGTATACGACATTATGTTGGTATGATTAAAAAAATATATATTAAAACATACTAACCACGGTGCATGTACTCGGCAATCTTGCAGGCACATGGTAGCCCACAACTATACCGAACCTTGCACCCGCATTTTTTCACATTTTTTTTCAATTGTTTGTCTAAGCGAATGATTTCATCAACCATGATGTCCAAAGCTTTATGTGAAACCGTTCCCAGCAGGGCCTTCATACAGTTGTAGTTATGTTTACCCAGCCGGGTTCCCTTGCTATACCCCAGTTGGCCCCTTATTTCAGTTTCTTGACCGATAATGACAGAATCAACACATTGCAGGATTTTAGTAAATGTACATTTCCCCTTCAGCTCTTCCTTCAGATGGTGGTGCTCGGCCTCGACTCTGTTTGTGGTGTGGTTCTGATAGTTGAGATGTTCATCCACCCAACATGACACAAAATGCTCTCGGTACGGGGACAACCAATTATCGTTGAGGTACTTGTAGACACCTGGATAAGCTCCCAATTTTTTCTTTAACTCCTTCTCGTATGCTTTAAACTCGTCAAGAGTCCGAGATTCATAGACTCTTTTCCACCACACGTTAAGCATAAAGATGTTAACATCTTTCTTCACCCGCAATGCCGGTTCGCAGTGTTTGGTTATGTTTTGCCATATGTGGTACCTACACAACAGGTGTTTCGCTTGCGGCATAACAACCTTCAATGCTCTCATCAGGGCCAGCTCCCTGTCAGTTAAAACCACACGAACAGTTAAGCCTTCAACAAGGGTGGACTTCAGACATTGTAACACCCATTTATAATTCGCCTCCTGCTCGTTTACGATAAAAGCATATGCTAAACTGAAGGTCCGGCCCGTTGAAGTGACGCCGACAATCTCAACAAGCGGCATGTTGTACACGTTGGTTTTGTACGTGGAGTCTATTTCAATAACCCAGGGAAATGCGCGCCATAGGGTCATTGATGTTGGATGCATAAAAAAGAGGTTTTCCAACCGTCCATTTTTACTATTTGTAGTCAACTGGTAAAAGTAGTTTTTCTCTTGCAGCAGTGAGAACATAACCTGCGACATGTGAACAAGATATAGTAAATAAGTCACTTCCAACAACGGAGTACGTAATCACTAATATGATGTTTGTACCTGCATTGGTGTATGTCCTGCTTGGCCCGCCCTCCGTCTCGATTTCAGAAAGTTGGTAATGTCTCCTCTTCGAGTTAGGTTTCCTGGAAATTCATTTTTCAGGTTAACCAGGATCTGGCGTGGGAACATACCGCGATCCGATAGGTTTCCCACATATTGCTTTTCTTCCTCCGTCATCCGTCTCGCGTATGCATTCCCGTGCAGATCAGTAGCTGGATCATGATTGTGTTTCCAGTCCTTGACAGTTACCCTCCAACCACCATCATACCCGGGGCGGCCTTCCAAAGTAAAGGACACCCTATCTTGTTGGACCGTTTGGGTGGCCCAGTTAACCTTTTATCGCGTGGTCCACCGTGGTGACATATTAGTGTCACCTTATTGACCACCTTTAACGAGTTTTTGTTCGACCGCCGTGTGACTAGAACATAACCAAACTCCAGTGCTGTTCTTTTTGCCCACTCCGTCAATTCTTCGACGGAAGGGAACACCTCCTCGGTTTCTAAGTCTCCAGGTTCGCAGTCAAATTGACCGTCTACATCAGGTGACTCAAACTCATCATCGGGAACTTCAATACGTACGTTTTCTGGGTCTGCCCAAATATCTTCAAAACTATCCATCTTAAACAATTCAAGTAAACAAGTAAACATGTACTTCATTAACTATTTATGATATACATACTATATATATATCTATATTCATAATATACTTATGCATGTATCGTTCGAAATATACCTGTGCGAGCAGCTTTGAAAACGAGTTGTCTTATTATATACTTGTGCGAAAGAATGGTAGCCTGCAGTTTGAAAACAAAATATAGATAATTCTAGTACCAATATAAGTTCAAATGTTAAGAGTAAGTTGAAAGTTTTGAATATTCAGAACAACAATCACCAGGCTACCATTCGTACTAAATATATAGAATTATCATACACAAACCTCCAAAAATCACCAGTGCCACGTGTCACGTATTAGCGGCGACGTCGCCGCTAATACGTGACACGTGGCCCTAGCCGAGGTGCCACGTAGCACGTATTAGCGGCGACGTCGCCGCTAATACGTGCCACGTGGCACTCGCCGTGGTGCCACGTAGCACGTATTAGCGGCGACGTCGCCGCTAATACGTGACACGTGGCGCTCGGGGACGGCCATCGTCAGTGCCTGACGACGCTTGTTCCCGAGGTGCCACGTAGCACGTATTAGCGGCGACGTCGCCGCTAATACTGGCTACGTGGCACCTCGGGAACAAGCGTCGTCAGGCATGGTAACAAATTAGGTCGGGGCCCCACCATTAGCGGCGACGTCGCCGCTAATACCCTGGTGGGGGTACCCTGTTTTCTGGTGGGGATACCCTGTGCCTTGTGAAAACTAATAAGTAGTTCAATAGTCTCTTCCACTATGTCTTTCTGTCAGTAAAAAGTTGTCACTCAATTTAAAATGCAAATCAAATTTTCTTTTGCAGATGGGGCGAATTTTGAAAAGCAGAAGGGGCGATTTTCCTCTTTTGAGATTAGGCGTGAGATTAGGTGTCAAAAGACAAATTTCAGGTGTCAATAGTATGCCCCAAAATAAAAACATTGACATAAAACAATATCTATTAAAATCAAATGTGTAGATTTTAAAAAAAAACTTATAAAGATACTAATACATTGTACATAAGTTAGGAGAGATATGGAATAGTTAAATAAGGGGATAAGAAATTTTTGAAATTCGGTGAAATGTTGAGCGGGAGCATTTTGGATAGTGAATTTTTTGAAATGGAATGAAAATCTTGAAGCATACTAACCGTATGGTCCAATAAAATTGACACATGACATTTCTTGACAAGTTAGATGGTTTTTCTGATAACTGACATAGTCTTTTATTCTCACTTTTCATTAAAGTCTTTATTTTAATACATACTCAAATATAACCTCTTGACTTTATAGTTATACTTTTCTATTGATATGTTTGACCCAATTCTATCTTTTAAATATAAAGACTTACACATCTATTTATATTTCTTTATAATTTATTTTATATTTTGACCATTGTAAATTTATACCCATTTTCTTTTTCAAAACCTCGATTCATGTTAACAGCAAAAATAATCTTTCACAATTCAAAAATACATATTCACACCTCATATTCCTATCTAGCAATCTCTCAGTCGCAATCGCTTGAACCCCCTGATTACCTTTCACTTTTATCACTATTATTTATTCAACTAATGGAAACACAAACCTATTGGTGGTGATACAAATACATATACATATAAGTGGTGCCTGATCAATATAAGGGGTTTGAATTTTTTGGATCCACATCTTATCTATCGTTCAATCACACACTTGGTACAAACCATAACTTTTCTTGACTTTTCCATCCATCCGTTATAATTCAAGATCTGAAATAAAAGAAAGAATATGAAACAAAATATCTAACATATACCCAAATCAAATACCAAAGTCGGTACGAGTTTTACCTCGTAAATACGGAGTATGAAAATCCTTCAATGATGAATGTCTTTTGCATCTATCCTGTTGACTGTAGTTTCACAAACAAAAGCATATGAAGAATTAGCTTTAATCGATATACAATAAAAAAAAATCCCAAAATAATATATATACTCCGCATAAGACATAAAAAGTAATTAACTAGCATAAATAGAAAATAAGTATATAGTGACTTGAGGAAGAACTTTGGTTTCTTCAAAAGACAAATTAAAAACATTCATAAATCACATCGATAGATAATTAGTTGTAAGAGACAAAAAAAAATGGCATACTAACTACTATGCTTTTAAATGGAAAAATAAAATAAAATATTGTTTCAAAAGATAAAAATCTAAATACAATTAAATAATTATATTTAGCATCTTTCCATATGAGAAACCAATTAATTAACAAATGAATAAACTAAAATTAGGATTAGGAATAAGAGATGGAATAAACTTGTTGGAGAGAAGGAGAAGGTAATGTGTGTGTGAGAGATAGGCTGCGTTATTGGGCGGAGAAATGGGATAGGCTTTATCAAAAGAGAAAATAACATGAGTACCCAATTTTTAAAAAAAATATATCAATTTAGCCAACTTTTTTTGGATTTTCATAAAATACCCAACAAAATCGCAATAAAAAGTGAAAATCGCAATGAGATTTAGAAAATCCCTATGAGATTTAGAAAATCGCATAAAGATTTTGCAAAATCGCATAGAGATTTTGCAAAATCTCATAGAGATTTTTCAAAATCGCATAAAGATTTTGACTTGTTTCTGATTTTGACTTTTTTTATAAAAAAGTTTTGACTTTTTATTGAGATTTTGTTTTTTGCATTGTGTTTTTTGAATCTAAAAAAAGTCAAAATCTCAAAAAAAGTCAAAAAACGTAATGCGGAAATCATAAGTTCAAAAAAGAGTCAAAATCATAAAAAATTCAAAATCTCTATAAGATTTTAAAATCTCATAGCGATTTTACAAAATCTCTATGAGATTTTCAAAATCTTTATGCGATTTTACAAAATCTCTATGCGATTTTGCAAAATCTCATAGCGATTTTCTAAATCTCATAGCGATTTTTAAAATCTCATTGCGATTTTCACTTTTTATTGCGATTTTGTTGGGTATTTTGTGAAAATTTGAAAAAAGTTGGCTAAATTGGTATATTTTTATAAAAAATTGAGTACTCATGTTATTTTCTCTTATCAAAATTATCTGAGAGGTTGGGGCGGGAGTTTAAGGAGGGAAAATAGGATCTGAAAATTGTAAATAATATCGGAAGGATGGACCAAAATTTGAAAGGAATATATATATTTGGAAACATCTTTGATAATGATAATAAAGAATAACAGAAAATAAAAAATATATATATATATCATACCTTATAATAGATTTTTATTTTCATTTAATAAAATGAAGAATAATACTATACATACATGCATATATTAATTACAGTAATAGACATAAGTTAACATCGATATAATGATCAATGTTTTATTCTTATTTAGCTAAATAGAGAGCTACGATGAGAGACAGTAGAAGATTTCTTTATAGGGGTTAACTTTTTACTATACACACTGAGATGAGAGACAATAAAGTGACCTATTGCAGTCACATTTATATTGAATAGTCCTCTTGCACCACTAGATGCCTGAGTGCCTGACACACCCCATGGGACATGTTACTTTATTTTTATTTTTTCATTAAAATACCTCTTTGTTTTAGTACAAACACAACTCTCACCCTTTCACTTTATAGTTTTAATTTGTTTTCCTATTAAACGTCTTATTACAATTTACCTAAAATAATACGATGATATAAATAATCAATTTAGTTCTCAAACTAGATATATTTCCTTAAAAGATAGTATATAACAAGAATAATATTAAAATATTATCGTATGTATACTATCTTATCTACTATTATTATCTATATACTAACAAAAATAGTATTCAAATTTTATCGTATGTAATTAATCTGTAGATATATGTAAAAGAGAAACTTAATTCAAAAATCGAAAAAGTTTGAATCTTTAAATAAACCTCAACTTTTAATTAGAGCCATTAAATCATGATGTCATATACCTTTTATAACTTTTTTAGATTTAGTTTTAATTTAATAAATTTAAATATGGTCATTAATTATGGAAAGTAATTTCTTTTTTTATAATTATAGAAAGTAATAATTTAATGATATAATTAGAAAATAATTCTAAACTTTATATTATATTTTTAAAATCACTTTTTTGATTATTTTTTTTTGTTGTTATTTCAAATCCTGACTTTATATATCTTATTATCATATAACGTAATTGTTAGGACCAGTTCACCTGGAACTGGCCAGTCACCAGTTCACACTGACCAGTCACCAGTTGCATCTGGTGACCCAGTAAAACTGGTGACCAAGATGATTTGTCGAGAAATATATTGAAGTCCAGTTGCATCGTACAGTCAACGCAACTGAAGACTTCCTCCAGTTGAGAACTGACCAAGTTGAAGAAGCATTCCAGTTGAAGTCGAAGACAACAAATGGAAGATAGAGAATGGCAATGGCAGCGAAGCCCAGTTGGCATTCTAGTCAGTTACAAACTGGAGACCATCAGTGGAAAGCCCTTACAAAGCTTTACACTGATTACGAGGAATTGACGTGTATGCTTTATGTACCTTTACCCGGATAATAAGCCTTATCTTATTATTTAAGTATTATAAGGTACATAAAGGTGGTTATGTAAAGTCACTTAACATGCGACTTTACACTGCTTTTTAAGGAATTAAATGCTATTCCTTAAATGCTCCCAACCACATTTGTACGGCTAAAGTTAACATCCCAATGTTAACTTTGCCTATAAATACAAGTCATTGCACAACCAAGAATATAATTTCTTCGAATAAACTTCGATAGAATTCACACTTTGCAAACCTGCAATATTCTTGGTGAACTTGTGCAATCTTCTCTCAATCGCTAAAAGGAACATTTCACAACTTTAAGTGTTTCGATTATCTTGAGAAATTCCGAGTTTAGATCAATTGTATTTCATAGGTTGTTAGGATATTTACATTCGTGTATTATCTTGGTTCCGCATCAACCTTGTAATTTGTTTAATATCAATAAATAAATTACACATTGAAAAATACATATTGTCTCATCAAGTTATCTTTACAAGTTATTTGTATTATTGCATTGTTCTTTACTTATTGTCTTTTATATAAGTAATCTATCTAGAACTTGGTATATACACACTGCAACTGGTCGTCTTCAGTTCAGTGCATATATTGCAAAGTAACTCCACCATCGACATAGAGGTGTCTTCAGTAGTACCATCTAACGAGTTGGGACTTACAAGTGGTATCAGAGCAGAAGGCTAATAAACTTGCCTAGATCTGCTAAGATGAACACTACTGAAGGTGGAGATGGTTCTGGTTCAGGTGAAAACCTCTCGAATAATGCACAATAATGCACAACCTTTTCAAAATGTTACACAACTCGGTGCAAAACCCTCTCTTCTGCTAGACACTTGTTGAAGCGCCACAGGAGACTATCGCTTTTTTGAAACTCCATCACAACATTGGTGCTCATGTACTCGAGAATTAGTTAAACTTGCATAACCTCACTTGTTTGTTCCATAATTTGTTATTGTTTTATAAAAAACTAGAATATAGAAAATAGATAGAGAAAGTATTAAGAATAAGAGAAGATATACCCGTAAAAGAAAAAGACATAGAGAAGATATGATTTAATAATAAAAAATGTAAACGAGAGTATCCAATAAAAAAAGTATATAGAGAAATGTGAATGTATACATTCGGTATTAACTCAAAGTGGATATGGGCTCTTGAAACATTATTGTATTTGGGTGAGTGTGTATTATGGGGAAAAGGTAATAATTCGGTTCAGTTGAGAATAACCCTTAAGAGATGCGACCCATATATAAACCACTAATTGAGTCACAGCTCTGGTCGGGATTATGGTCCTCTATCTTCGATAAGCACATCATAGGAAGCAAGCGCTCAAGAAGAGTGTAAAAATAGACTAAAAGGACGTCTATGGTCTGAGAGTGAAAGCACACTTTAATATTTGGCGCAGAACTGGTGGATCGTGACACCAGACGTGACATATTGACGCACATGACCTAAATGAGGGCTAGGCCAAGAAAGTCAGCATAATTCCAAACCACTCTAGTGTTGTTACTCCCAGTGCCATACGCTGTATATAATGATGGAGGAATTAGTGATTCAAATTAGAGAATGGGTACGTGTGTATGATAACAACAATACCAGAATTGATAGTTTCATCCAGATAAAGTGTTGACTTTGAGAGACACAAAGATATGTCATTGATAGCCTAATGGCATGTATGCACTTTAGCCACACAAGCATGAATGTCTAACATGGTCATAGTTCAAAGGCACTAATCACGAGGGCAATGAAAGGGAGAGATATTCTTATTATTGCACGTCAAGTCAATAATCAGCTTAGAATTCTGGGTGTATGAGAAACAGTGATTACGGATATTCTTCTTGGAGAAATTTTGTGATTAATTGCTTATGTGGCTTCTCTAATAATGAGGGACCCAATGACCATAGTGATACTGGTGTACATGAGACAAAAGGTAAAACCTTGCACACTCATACTCTTGCATCGCTCTATGGAGCCTTCAGATTCACTGAAGATAATAATGCTACAAGACTTGTGGCTGAGCAAGATGCCATGAACCATGCCCAGAGTCCCAAGGTTGCATAAGAGTGCGCGATGACAGCAGCGTATTGAAACCGCTTTATGTGCCGCTTTAATGATCTGCTAGAGAGTGTCCAGGCTACACTCGATAGATGAGATGTTTTCGAAATTTTTTAAAGAATTCTGAGGATGTAACGCACAATAGCACAACAGTGATGGTTGTAATGAAACTGACGATGATGATCTGGTCGCCATGATTGCTAAGACCTTTAATAGGTTTAAGCATAAATCCAAAAGATTTTGGTCTCATCCAAAACAAGCTCTCTTCCGTTCTGATAAGCTCCAAGACTCTGCATGGATAAGGAGGACCCATATGCTTATAACACCATGCTATTATAAGTGTAGTGGAAAAGGGCAATTTCAAGATCATCAGGGAGTACATTGTATTGTGAGAGATGCAGATCTTAGTCAGGTTGAACAACCGAATCACCATCGCGCAACCTCACATCCCTCACACTCAATCCGAGGCCCTGATGAAAGGCGTACAAACACCAAAAGCATAAAATATACAATGGTGTGTTCCTGAAGAAAAGGCGTTAGAGGAGGCCCAGAGTATTGCCACTATACTCTATGTCCATGGAAAAGAAAAAGGATCAGTGCTTAATGGCATAAACTGAGGGAAAATGGGAGTACTCTGATGACTCATCTGATGATGAAGAAGAGGAAAGGGACATGTGTTTCATGGCCTTGGAAGATCAACAAAAGCAGCATGTGGTGAAAGATGATGTCATCTCTGGAAGATGGGTGGACATCATACTGAAAAAGGTATGTGACTATGATAACCAGGTTGACCCTGAACTTAAAACTGGACCTGGCTGAATCATTAAGTGGTGATTTGGCATTTGTGGAAACTGTAAGAGCTGATAGTGAAAGATATCTTGACACTATCCTAATTGAACTGAACAATGTTAAACCACAACTAAATGATTTGCAAAGTGTCCAGTTGGCTCTCAAGGAGTCAGTTTTAAAGATTGAGGCTTTAGAACTTGATAATCAAAAATTATTTTTTGATCTTGAAAAAGAACAAAAGATTATCAAGTCATGGGTAAAAGCATCTGGCAAAAACTATGATGCATTTTCAAGAACTATTGATGCCCAGAAGAATGCATGGAAATCTGGAGATCTGGAGATGGCAGCTCTCATACCAGATCTTCATGCATTGCCTCCAGTTCTCAAGGTTGAAACACCTTATGATCAACCTGAAGCTGTTGAAACTGAAACCTTTGAGACCACCCCCATTGAGGTTAAAACTGGAGCCAAACAGGCTAAAGCTCCAGTCAAAAAGGCCACTGGTAACAAGCCTTTACCTCAAAGTCTAAGGAGCCCAAGACCCAACAGACTAAAACTCCAGCTGAACCAAGGTCCAAGGTTCAACTGCCTGAAAATAATATTTTGGTTAATCTGGAAAGACAACTCCAACTTTTGTCTCGGCAGGTTCAGAGTTGTACTGCCCGGATTAACAATCTGGAAGGAGGTTTATTACCTCCAGTTTTCAAACAAAATATTAATCCACTCTCTTTAATACCTAAACAAAAGAATGTTCCTTCTGGAACAAAATCTGGTAAAAATAAAGGGAGTAAGTATAAAATACCAATTGTTTTTACTCCTGCACCTGGAGCTGGTGATAATGCTCCAGATGTAGCCTCCAGTTCAACACCTCAACAATCAACTGTGGCTTCTGTAGAGAAGTCCAGTTGACCCATCAAGAAAAGATGGGTTCACAAAAAGAACTAATGATTTTTGTGTGTGTGTAGGGCGATCGAAAGAAGAATATCTGGTATCTGGACAGCGCTGCTGGCTGGACTATGACCGGATGTAAGCCCCTACTGGAAGAGTTCACTGTCCAAGATGGACCGACAGTGACGTTTGGTAACGATCAATCTGGAAAGACTGAAGGATATGGTGTGCTCAATAATGGACAAGTCGAATTCAAAAGAGTTGCATTTGTGAATGGTTTGAAATATAACTTGATCAGATGTAAGCCAACTTTGCGATGATGGCTTCAGAGTATTGTTCGATATTGCACAAGGCACCATATTTAACAAGGATTGGAAAGTGGTGATGATTGCACCAAGAAAAGGGAATGTGTACATCATAGATATGGAACCAGCTCCAAAAGAGCAATGTTTCTATACCAAAGCTGATGAGGACACCAACTGGCTATGGCATAAAAGGTTATCCCACCTAAATTTCAAGAACATTAACAAGTTGTTTCGCAAACAACTGGTTGATGGGATACCCCAGATTTCCTTCAATAAGGAAAAGCCATGTCCAGGGTGTGAGATGGGTAAGCAGAAGAGAGCCAGTTTTAAAACTAGGCAAAATTTTAGCATCACTGAACCTCTTCACATGCTACATATGGATGTTTTTGGTCCAGTGAATGTTCAAACTAGAGCTGGAAAGAAGTACACTCTAGTTGTGGTTGATGAATTCACCAGATATTGCTGGGTGGTATTCATCAGATCCAAGAGTGATCTCTTATCAAAAGAATGTGTCGAGTCATCGAATAGGCACTCGCAAAGAGCTTGCTTCGAGAGTTGCGAACGTGATAATATATGCAATCCATGACTTGAATGTTCCACCAAAGTCACTGCTAGAAACATTTGGTGGCATAGACACTGACTATCTCGGTTCTGTATAAGACTGTCTCATCGCTGCCTATCAGTTCACTCTCCCAGATGACAACCAAGTTTGGGAATTGGTTGTTCAAAGTAGTTGGAAGTAAGTGGGTGTTCAAATTGAAACACGATATGCATGGAAACTTGAGTACTTATAAAGCTAGACTTGTAGCAAAAGGCTTCACTCAAACTCGAGGGGTCGATTATGATGAAACTTTTTCGCCTGTGGCAATGCTAAAGTCTATTAGGATATTATTTGCCATTGCCGCACATTATGACTATGAGATATGGCAAATGGATGTCAAAACCGCTTTTCTAAATAGATATCTTGAGGAAGATGTCTATATGGATCAGCCTGAAGGTTTTGTCGATCCTAAGCATCCTAATAAAGTATGCAAGTTAAAGAAATCAATCTATGGATTGAAACAAGCATCAAGAAGCTGGAATCGTCGTTTTGATGAAGAAGTCAAGGAATGGCAGAGTAGACGTTAAATATTGTGATGTACAAGTGATTTAAGGAGTGTCCTAGTCATATATATATAGCGTAAAGAGATTAGGCTCTGTCATTCCACGAACAACAAAGAAAGTTTTGAGAATGCAAAAGCGCATGATGAAGGGGTTAGTGTTTTTGGTGAGCTATTCTCAGATATTACAGAAGGCTAGTAAGGCCCTTAATAGGGGTAGAATGCATTCACTATAACTTTATTCTATAGTGTAATCTTACTAATGATGCGATGACATTCTAAGGTTGCATGAGAACAATTCATTGTCATTACTGGATTCAAGTAGACATGTTGAACTATTTGGAAATGACATTCCAACCTTGGAAGGTGTAAAAGCCTGGCTTGGAAGTTGCTTTTCCATTAAGGATCTTGGTGAAGCCGCCTATATTTTGGGAATAAGGATCTATAGGGATAGATTAAGGCGCTTAATAGGTTTGAATCAAAGTGCATACATAGACAAGATCTTGAAAAGGTTCAAGATGGAAAACTCCAAAAAGGGTTTGGTGCCTATTCAAAGAGGAACTATATTGAGTACTTCTCAATCTCCCAGCTCAAAAGTTGAGCAATCGTCCATTTTATCCGCAGACGCACAGAGTTGCGCAATTCTTCCATATGCATCTGCGAGTGGAATCCCATATGCATCTGCTATAGGATCCATCATGTATGCTATGATATGCACGAGACCGGACGTGTCATGCGCTTTAAGCATGACGAGTAGATACCAGCAAAATCCAGGAGATAGTCATTGGATGGCTGTCAAATATATATTGAAATATCTTAGAAACACTAAAGATATGTTCTTAATATATGGATCTGGTGAGGAGGAACTCGTTGTAAAGGGTTACACGGATGCGAGTTTCCAAACTGATCGAGATGATTCTCGATCACAATCGGGGTATATCTTCATTCTAAATGGAGGAGCTGTTTCTTGGAAAGCTCAAAGCAAGATGTGGTTGCATTGTCCACTACAGAATCGGAATACATCGCCGCTTCTCTAGCAGCACAAGAAGCTGCATGGTTGAAGAAATTCATTGCCGATCTAGGGGTTGTTCCTTCCATTCAAGGACCCCTAGAAATTCTTTGTGATAACGAGGGTGCGATTGCTCAAATCAAGGAACCTCGTGCACATCAAAAGACTAGGCACATTGAGCGGAGATTCAACTACATAAGGGATGAAGTTGAAAAGGGAAAGATATGTATTCACAAAGTTCACACCGATCAAAATGTTGCGGACCCACTCACGAAGCTCCTTGAAAGGCCTAAGCATGAGAGTCATACTTGTGCCATGGGACTTCGATATTCTAGTGATTGGATTTGATCTATCTTATGTATTTGGATATCGGAACACTTGTAGTTATTAACACATTTATATGAATATTGGTATTTTGCATTTAAATTGTGTTATGTTCCATTTTTGCATGTTTAAATCCATGAATAAGTTAATTATTCTAAATGTCCGTAGTCGATCATATTTGTGGGAACAAATATGAATGTAAGATTATTATGAACTTGGATTGGTAGATATTCAAAAGGTTTGAATATAGAGCAAAGTGTTGCTACCAAGGTTCATAGATATTTGTGGGATACAAATATTGGACTGACCTGCAATCAAGCATTACTACATGGAATCTCTGTGATTGATCATAAGTAATCTTGAGTTAAAAGGCGAATATCATTGTGTCCTCAGACCTGAGATACATATTGGGTCTTGATATTCACTGAATATTATACTTTGACTTAGTTCTTCGCTGTTCTGAAACATGGCAGTACATAAGACTAAGCTCAGGTATGATATAAGGTGATTGTGAGAGACGTATGTAGTCGAGATGGAATTTGTCCCTCTTATTCGTTGAGAGTAAGATGTCTAAGGCCTGCTACAAAGTTAAATCAATAGAGAATGATCACTCTGTGTCTCTAGGATTTAACATGACATCTGAGACAAAAGGATAAATGATCGATTCACCTAAATCATTTCAAGTAAGGGACTTGAAGAGGATGATGTTATTGAATGGCACTTAGTCATACGTATTAGGGGTAGCAAACCGTTGTTAGGCGGTATTTGCTGCTTGCGTCAATCTTCTATGAATCTTGTGCAAGTGGGAGATTGTTGGAATTCGTCTGCCCAAGACACATATTAAATTGACGTGGCTAGTACGTGATGATCCAAGTCGGGTCATACCCAATAACAAGCTAGACAAACACTAATGATTTTATTTATAAGATATGATCTTTAAATAAATATCAATACTTGAAACATTTAGAAAGTGGTTTTCTAAATAATTGCACTTGAGATATGTAAATAAATTATATGGATGATTTATTTTGAGAGAATATGTTTATAAGGCCAGAGAGTTCCACTGCGGCGCAGTGGGAGCGTGTCAAACCCACTGCGGCGCAGTGGGGGTTTTTGCACACGAAGGCCAGAGAGTTCCCACTGCGGCGCAGTGGGAGTGTATCAGACCCACTGCGGCGCAGTGGGTTAACGTCCATGTGATGGACTAAGGGGCCGGCCCCCCCTCCCCATGTGATGTTACATGCAACTTGACACTTGTTGTCTTGCATGTTACACAAGACATAAGGCACATGGACTTGGAGTGTGAAGAGATACAATACACACATAGAGTGTATCAATTTCACAACTCTTACATGCAAGTGAGCCTTCTCTCTCATTTTCTCTCTCAACTAGTTTTCTTCTTATTTTTGGTTCTTGGAAAAATCAGCCAAAGGGAAAAAGAAGAAAGGGGTTTCAAGTTTAATTCCTAGCATAATTTAGGGTGTTTGTTGGAAGCTTGGGGTATCAAAAGACTAGGCACATTGAGCGGAGATTCAACTACATAAGGGATGAAGTTGAAAAAGGGAAAGATATGTATTCACAAAGTTCACACCGATCAAAATGTTGCGGACCCACTCACGAAGCTCCTTGAAAGGGCCTAAGCATGAGAGTCATACTTGTGCCATGGGACTTCGATATTCTAGTGATTGGATTTGATCTATTTTATGTATTTGGATATCGGAACACTTGTAGTTATTAACACATTTATATGAATATTGGTATTTTGCATTTAAATTGTGTTATGTTCCATTTTTGCATGTTTAAATCCATGAATAAGTTAATTATTCTAAATGTCCGTAGTCGATCATATTTGTGGGAACAAATATGAATGAAAGATTATTATGAACTTGGATTGGTAGATATTCAAAAGGGTTTGAATATAGAGCAAAGTGTTGCTACCAAGGTTCATAGATATTTGTGGGATACAAATATTGGACTGACCTGCAATCAAGCATTACTACATGGAATCTCTGTGATTGATCATAAGTAATCTTGAGTTAAAAGGCGAATATCATTGTGTCCTCAGACCTGAGATACATATTGGGTCTTGATATTCACTGAATATTATACTTTGACTTAGTTCTTCGCTGTTCTGAAACATGGCAATACATAAGACTAAGCTCAGGTATGATATAAGGTGATTGTGAGAGACGTATGTAGTCGAGATGGAATTTGTCCCTCTTATTCGTTGAGAGTAAGATGTCTAAGGCCTGCTACAAAGTTAAATCAATAGAGAATGATCACTCTGTGTCTCTAGGATTTAACATGACATCTGTGACAAAAGGATAAATGATCGATTCACCTAAATCATTTCAAGTAAGGGACTTGAAGAGGATGATGTTATTGAATGGCACTTAGTCATACGTATTAGGGGTAGCAAACCGTTGTTAGGCGGTATTTGCTGCTTGCGTCAATCTTCTATGAATCTTGTGCAAGTGGGAGATTGTTGGAATTCGTCTGCCCAAGACACATATTAAATTGACGTGGCTAGTACGTGATGATCCAAGTCGGGTCATACCCAATAACAAGCTAGACAAACACTAATGATTTTATTTATAAGATATGATCTTTAAATAAATATCAATACTTGAAACATTTAGAAAGTGGTTTTCTAAATAATTGCACTTGAGATATGTAAATAAATTATATGGATGATTTATTTTGAGAGAATATGTTTATAAGGCCAGAGAGTTCCACTGCGGCGCAGTGGGAGCGTGTCAAACCCACTGCGGCGCAGTGGGGGTTTTTGCACACGAAGGCCAGAGAGTTCCCACTGCGGCGCAGTGGGAGTGTATCAGACCCACTGCGGCGCAGTGGGTTAACGTCCATGTGATGGACTAAGGGGCCGGCCCCCCCTCCCCATGTGGTGTTACATGCAATATGACACTTGTTGTCTTGCATGTTACACAAGACATAAGGCACATGGACTTGGAGTGTGAAGAGATACAATACACACATAGAGTGTATCAATTTCACAACTCTTACATGCAAGTGAGATTACTCTCTCATTTTCTCTCTCAACTAGTTTTCTTCTTATTTTTGGTTCTTGGAAAAATCAGCCAAAGGGAAAAAGAAGAAAGGGGTTTCAAGTTTAATTCCTAGCATAATTTAGGGTGTTTGTTGGAAGCTTGGGGTATACTAGCTTGAGGTTCTTCTAGGTTGAAGACTTGTCACTTCAAGATCATCATCTCCTTCATTCAACCTTCTCATTAGCTTGGAAGAAGGTAGTCTTCTAAACACCCTATGGTTGTTGTTTTGTATGTATGTTATTCATATAGATGGATCCTTATTGTTTGGGTTTTCTTTTAATAGTTAAAATTGGTTTTAACTACATATGTCACATTGAAATGGTTCAATTTTCCGCTGCGTTTTAATATTATAAGGATAATATTACTTTGATAAAAACCCAAAAATCCCAACAAGATGATATGTAGTTTTTACATTACTCTTAAGATATAGTATTAGATGGTGTAAAAAGACCATGTCTTGAAACACCTTGGATATACACTAAAAAGCCTCTCAAACAGAGCCCAGTTTTGATTGCTTAATTTATTATGTAAACTAAATTGGTATATCATATACATAGGTGATGGAAACTTCTATAAAGCTTGGAAATTATTGATTGCTGGACTGTAAGCTTGAATTGAGGTAAGATATTGGTTATCCCTGCGAACACAATCAAAATGTCCCGTTTTAAAGTGGTAAACGTACCTTAAACATATCTATATGTCCTATGTTTTGGTATGGGCATTAGGGAGAAGGGTTTAATCTATTACGGGAGACTTTGGGACTGTATTGTATATATGCATGTGGGTGGGATTGTTGTTTACCCATTATGATTGCTAAAGACTCAACCGTAGCTTAATTATGTTAATTAATCTATTGCGGGTTGAATGAAATGATTGTTGATTGTTCTTGGATTCGTTGACACCCTAAGGTTTATTTTGTTGATTGAACCTTGTTGGGAGGGTGATTGATCATGTCGGGTGCAAGGTTTCTAGAAAGGTGACTGCCTATGCACAACTTGTGTTGATTATTTATGTGATAAAAGTCACTACTAAACAGTTGAAAATAGCATAACCTAAGATTGTTGATTGTGATTGTTGTGGAGGTGATCTTGATGATTGATGAAATGATTGAGGTTGCTAGGCACATGTGGGAATGTGAACTTCTTATTGTGTTATATGCTTGTTATGAGATGGTTGATTATTATGTGATAGTTTAAATGTTTGTAATTAGGTTTAATTGAATATGTGTTATTAATTGTATTTGTTAGGGTATGATAATGACTGAATGATGGGTGGATTGATGATGTTGGTTATAGTATATAAGGATATGGGGAAACTATAGGTTATATGACGATCCTTAAATACTGAGATAGGATTTGGTTGTTTAGAAATCCTATAAGGGGTGATTGATATAGTGCGAAATAGGGTTTCATTGATCATTAGGCAACCTATATGTGATTATAATGGAACCAATACACACACACACACAACACAATATATATGGAATGATATAGATATGGGATATGCGGGTTAAATTCTATTATTGGTATGTATTAACCTAATTGTGCAGGTATTGAATCGTTACCAAATGGATGGGTAATTATATATATGTAACTATTTTGATAAGCAGTTTTGTTTAACATATATATTTTGGATTAACCTTATCTTACTCAGCTTTATAAGCTGACACTTGTTTCTACTTTGTCGATTGTGTCTCGCAGAGTAGCAAGGATGAAGGTGCACGGTGAGGAATGGGTAGACTATTAGCTTATACTTTTGAGAAGTGCGCTAAGCAGCTAGTTGATTATCATGTTGTTATTTCCTAGTTCAAGTTTGTGTAGGCCTGCAAGATACGAATATTGGATTTCAATGTAAAATGGAGTAGTATTTTAGTAACACCGTTTGAATTAATAAGAGGTCAACCTTGATTTGCTATTAAGGTTGATAGTTGTTTAAGTATAAAGTAGACCTTTTCCGCCATTGTGGTCTATAGATGAATAAAAATTTTGGAACCCGGTATTTTTAAGTTTGGGTGTTACATTAATCACTTTCAACGCATCAACAATCATTCACATTAAACGACAAAGTATTTAATCATATATAAAAATAACGTTTGAGATACATATTCTTAACAGAAAGTTAGCGTTGACTAACGACAAGGTCAATAGTCAACTAAAAAGGTTTGGGATGTTAAAATTCTCTCCCCCTTAAAAGGATTCTGTCCTCAGAATCTTCTCACGACATACTTTAAATAATATGCATCCCTCTCTTCATCACAATCCTAAGGTCAAGTGGAATTCAACATCACGCCACATTATCACAATCATTATTATCAAGCTCATTAAACATCTTTCTAAGTCACCATGCGTATCATGGGAATATTCACACTTCAATTATATTAAATACTTCAACGATATCCCCACTCATAATATGA
>CM067174.1:20442064-20544357 GCA_034093135.1 Erigeron breviscapus
TTCTATTGTTGATGTGTCCATCCCTTAGGAATAATACCTGCAACAAGATAGTTAGCAAAATCTGCATACCATGGAAGATTAGCATCGTCAATACTCATTAAATACTCACCAGGGAAGGCATCATCTATATATCTAAGGCTGGCAATTTTGAAACGAAACCTGTTAACACGACACGACCTGTTCTTAACAGGTTTCGTGTTTAACCTTAACAGGTTTCGTGTCTTAACAGATCCGAACCTGTTAAGACACGATAAATTTCGTGTCTTAACAGGTCCGGAACTGTTAGACCTGTTAACATACACTATTATTATTATTATTATTATTAATTCTTAAAATACTTGGACATGATATAGTAAATTAGTAACTAGGAATGCATCTGACTTTTCACCCACTTTTGTCATTTCCGTTTCCCCACCCACTTTCTTTCTCTCTCTATTCTTACTTACCTTTCTTTACCAGATCTTATCTTCATATGAAATCTATGCAATATAATTTGTATCTATATATCTAAGAAGATAACAAGCGATTCATTTATTTGAATTCTGGTCATAACCATCATTCTCATCAGCGAATTAAAAACAAACGCCGCCTTCTACAGTACCAGATCGCTCTTATTTATTTTTTCCCCATAGATCTAGTGCTTATTTCTTCTTCATCTTTATATTTCTATAGATCTAAGGTTTATTACTTGAAACTTGTATGAATCTGGAAATGTTATGAAAAAAAGGTGCTTGTATATGAATCTGATTTTTGTATGTATGTGTTTGTATTTGAATCGGTTTTTGTATATATGTGTTGATGTATACATTTCTAGATATATAAATTTTATATTGATATAGATATATATATGATAAGTAAAGAAATATAAGTAACTTGAGAACCTTTTGTTGGTTTATAAAGATGTACCAACTTTAACTTAATAAATTGTAGTAACAATGAAGCATTTGTTGGTGTAATTGATGAACCAACTAATAAAAATGATTTGACCAAAAGTGAGAAATACCAACTGACAGCCCAAGCTCTTTTTTCATTTTTTTTGTGAGCTATTTTTACTCTGACTAATTGGTATTCTCTAAGTAATATCGAAACAGTGACAAATCATGTAATAATATGCTAAGATGAACAATCCAGAATTGATCCAAAAAATCATGACGAAATCAAACTATTCTCAGTAACCGAGAATATCCCAACCCGACATAAAGGACAACCCCAAACCATCCACTAGCATAGGCAACCAATGACCCACCAGGACTTCGACTATCGGTATGGCGAGGAAAGGTGTATATTTAGGGTGGATTTAATAACAAAGAACAGGCTAGTGACAACAGTTTTCTATTGTTTCTTGCACTAAAAGTGAGTGCAACATAAGGGTTTAACAGGTGGTTCACTAACCAGTGTAGTTAGCTACTAAGCACATTAACAAAACATGCACATAACAAATGTTTACAAAACAAGGGGCGAACATACAAAGAACAAAGGTTTTATTCCTAAATTTACCTCTTCGTCTTCTAGTTATCCTATATCATCGAAGTGATCTCACTGCGGTCTCGAAATGATCAACTAGGACAAGTTCTAGAATCAACGCAATCACCGGCACACTCATAGCAAATGAAATAATCCGGAAATGGAAAAACTAACCTCAAACTTGCACATCACAGTTCAAAGTTCTAAGTCGAACCCTTACTCTTAAATAAATTCAAAAGCCTATGAGAGAGACAAATTTACAAGGCCAATCAATCCAAATCCGTAAACACCTAGCATATCTATAAATGATCAAGAATCTCACATATTTGGTGTTTTGGTGCTATAAGCGTGCTAGTCATGTTATTAATCCAGAAGGGATTGCCTAATTAATCAATCAAGACACATTCCACCAATTAAATTTTGTACCAAGGGTGTAGTCAAATTGCTCATTAATATCTATAATTAGGTGACAAAAGCAATTAACTACAAGGACAAGCATGCAAAAGTTAAAAATTCCTCTAAAATACCCGACTTTTTCCTATTTACCACCCCCCCCCCCCCCCCCACACTTGAGTTGGACAATGCCCTCAATGTCCAATGAACTAAGGCAAACTATGGAAAATAGGGGAAAGTAAACAAAAGCAAAATCAAGAACAAGAAAAACTTGTCGGGTATGACGGGTGTTCCATGCTTGAATGATGCCAACAAGAATATAGCGCTGAACTTACTGCCAGCATATGCATATGACAAAACTTGCTATTCAACATGAACACACGATTAACGGGCAACAGATTATAGAATCAAGCATGCAAACCACTATCCCTACTTATTCGAAATGTAATGAAAAGAAAGAAATATATGAAGTCGCGTCACCCCGTAGGGTGGGTACAAACCAAACAAATGAAAATAGAGTACTGAAATGGAAATAGTTTAAACAAATAAGTGTACAAGCCATCATAATCATACAGACGGCGTTCCTCATCATCATCATCTCAACATGCTGATCAGCTGGTGGGTGGATATCCTGGCATACCACCTCCTGGTGGACCAAAGAAAGACTCAGTGCATGGTCAGCTATAGTCTGAGCTGCTGATCCTCCTGCACCCGTATCTCCACCCTGGGTACCTGCATAAGAGCCAAAAGAAACAGGATGATCTGGCCCCGTTCCCCCGAGATCGTGGGAAGGAGGCTGCTCATACTAGCGCTCGGGTGGGTAAAAGAATCCACCAGTCCGCTGCTCTGGAATGAAAATGTTTGGAGGCCTGTAATCTGGAAAAGGCTGGGGCGGGGTGAAATCATGCCCCTGATAGCTAGCCTCCCACATCGGCTGGTACCTCTGCTGATCATACATCACTCTGCTCACACATAAACCTATCCATCTAAAATCCCGATCCACCCTGTTCTGAAACTGCTGTTGCGACTCCCACATGGAGTTCACGGTGGACTCTAAAGTAGAAAAATCCCAAGAAGCAGAAGGTCCGCGGAATGAAGATGTACCTGTAGTAAAAGTGGCTCGACGCTTAGGACGTCGTGATAGCTCTGGTGGCTGCTCTGGTGCATCTGCCATCTCCTCATCATCATCGCCCTCAGGGGCGGAACCACCAAACGGGATCAAGACATGAATATCCCGATGCTCACTAGGTAGGAGAAATCTGTAGCGTGTCAAATCAGTATAGGTGAACGGCTTCATAGGCTTCCAAGACAAGTGAGTGTTCGCCCTATCATTAACACAATCAAAGAATTGGACCATTTTTGTGATAAAATGGCCACAAACCAAACCCGTATCTCTCATTCCTCGGGTGCCTATGTGTTTGGCCAAGACATAAGGGGCACAAGCAGTCTTATACGGATCACCCTCATCAAAGAACCGTAGCAACCAGAGATCCTCCAAGTAGACTTTGTCCCCATGATTAGAACGCTGGACAAAGAAATATACCAACATCTTATGAAATATCCTCAGAATGGGCGATTGAATAGTGTTTTCCCCACTAGCCGAGGACCAAGTCTTTCCCCCCAGAGATCCTTGTGTAGTAATCCCTCTGATCACCCTCATCCTTAGTAAACCCCTGACTATCCCTAGTAGCACGAGTCAACAAAATCTTAAATGTAGGGTTATTCTCTAACATCTCCTGAGAATACATACCCGTGCACAAACCGAACTCAGCAATGGTAAGTGACCTATCCTTACCCCCACATCAAAAGAATATAACCTTATCATCAAACACACTCTTAGCAGTATCAATGCCTTTCACAGAAACAGTGGAATAAAACTCTAAGCACCACTCTCTACAAATATCTTCCCTATTACGAAAGATATCCATCCACATACCAAACTCGACATCACTAGGATTACCAAACTCATCATGAGGCGGCGCCTTGAGGCGCATTAGCTTACTAATGTCAGCACGGATAAGTAAGTGATCAAGCATCATAGGATCCATATACCTTGGTGGCTCGATGTCTTTGTGAACAAGTTTTGCCAACCTATTGGTGTAGACAACCTTGTCCTCAGGAGAAGCTCTTGGCCATTTTAACTAAGCATGTGATTCGATTCTCATAGCAAGTGCTTCATCGCTTGGTTCAGGAGGATTTGAAGGTCCTACATTCGGCTCTGACGAAGATGATGTCTTGTTTGAACCCCTTGGAGCTCGACTGCCGGTAACCGGTTGCTGCACACACAAGAAAAACAATGAACTGTTAAACCCTGACGTAATCATACTCTATTAATATGTAAAACAAGGAGTTGGGCTGGACAGGACGACACTGCGGCGCAGTTTCCCACACTGCGTCGTAGTGTAACTATCGAACACAAGACTGCGGCGCAGTCTGTGAGTTGCGTCGCAGTGAGAATTAATTTTGTCAGGGCAGCGGACGAACAGAACCAAGCACAAATTCAACTTTCATTACTCTTCCCCAAGGGTATTCTCAAATTAACTTATCAAACTAAAATTAACCCTTAATTAATCTTGATTAACATCTCGTGGACTAGTATAATCACTAATTATCTAAAAATTAAACCAACCCTCATATTCTTAAGCAAGATCCATACCCAATTCGAACATAGACAATTAAAGTAAACATAGACATATAAAAATTCGAATTGAATTCAAAGAAATCTTCAAAAACAAAATCAATGAGAGTTAAAGAAGATAAGCTAACCTTTCCTTGTCTAGTCATGATGATGATAAATAAAGAGAAAGATTAGAAATTGAAGAAAGTAGGGGGAGAGATCGGCTGGAACTTTTGAGAGTAAAAGGGAACCCTTGTTTCAAAATGGATAAAAAGGTAAGGTGTAAAATTAAAAACCCTAGCCCCCCTTTTGTGTGAACCCGATCAGTGCGAACTGCGTCGCAGTCCTACACACCCTCACTGCGGCGCAGTGGGATTAAAATAATAATATTTTATTAATTTTTGATTTTTTTTTTGATTTTCGATTTTCTGAACAATAAAAACGATGCGCCGCGTCATGGTGACTGATGCGCAGTTATTTGGTCGAGAGTTGGAGTATGTCGCAGCCACTGAAGCTGCTTCGCAGTAACATAAGGACACTGCGGCGCAGTCAGTATACTGCGGCGCAGTTCACCTCACCCCCACACTTACCATTTTAAGATCTTATCGTAACGTGCGGGAATCCCTCCATACCTGTAAATCTCGACATAGAAACATTAAAAACTGGGAAATAGGCAAATTTATTGAAAACTAGAAAAACAAGAAACACGGGTTGCCTCCCGCGAAGCGCTAAGGTTATTTACGAGTCGTTAGCTCGACTCCAAGACCTTCTTTTATTGATCTTTTTCGATGAATAGAAGCTCGTCTAAGACGACTCCCACCTCTTCCTCTTCTTCACTGTAAAGCTTCAACCTGTGACCATTAACAATAAAAGTAGTTCCATCCGATTTAAACAATTCAACATAACCAGACGGATAAACATGTTTGATCACAAAAGGGCCAGTCCACCTAGAAGTCAACTTGGGTTGCTTAAACTTGTATTTCGAAAGGAACAACAAAACTTTATCACCGACTTTAAAATCCTTCTTCCTAAGCCTACGGTCATGCCACACTTTAGTTCGTTCCTTGTAAAGTCTAGAGTTATCATAAGCATGAAACCTAAGTTCATCTAGTTCATGTAGTTGCGATGATCTCATCTCAGCGGCCTCAACTAGGTCCATATTACAATTCTTGAGCGCCCAATAGGCTTTATGCTCAATTTCCATAGGAAGATGACAAGTCTTGCCATAAAGCAACCGGTATGGGGTAGTCCCAATCGGTGTCTTATAGGCGGTCCTGAATGCCCATAGAGCAACCAAGACTTTGGGTTGTCTCCTACAGTTTTCTCAAGAATCCTTTTTAAAGCCCAGTTAGTGTTTTCAACTTGGCCACTTGTTTGCGGTTGGTATCAGGTTGAAAAACGGTGATTGACACCGTACCTCTTAAGCACCTTAGCGAGTTGGTGATTCGCGAAATGGCTTCCTCGGTCACTTATTAAGGCCTTGGGCACACCAAACCTACAGAAAAGCTGTTTCAAAAAGTGAATGACGACTCGTGCGTCATTCGTTGGCAAGGCTTTAGCCTCGGCCCACTTGGAGACATAATCAACAGCAACAAAGATGTACAAATTCTTATTAGATGGGAGAAAGTCCCATAAGCCATGTTGTCACACCCCGACTAAGGCGGAAAACTCGGGATGCGACACATAGTACACGCGTCATGGATATTACATAGGAAAACTAAATGAATACTTAAATAGCTCACATTTCATTAAGTTCAAACACTAACATTCAACATAGCATCCATATTCAAAGTAGCATAGATAAACTCCTACGCAGGGAAAGAATCACTTAGGCATAATGCCATAGTCTAAACAGAAAGCAACATCAACAATAACATAAGATATGCAGCTCCAAATCCTAAAGTCCAAGGTCTGCTATAAAGGCTCCATGCTACTCTCCTCAGCCACCTCTAACCTGTGCACCTGAAAGGATACTTAAAAACGTCAACACAATGGTTGGTGAGTTCGTAGGTTGGTTGTCTAGGTTGTCAGGTTAACTGGATGCATTTAATGTATAGTCAATGTTGTCATCACAATGTTGCCATAACCACAATGTTGCTATGGATTTATCAAAGTTTACAACACTTACGGTACCAGGATAATGTTTACAAGGAAGGGACTTACGGTTCAACAACCAGCCGTGCTATAGGAAGGGACTTACGGTTCAACAACCATCTGTGCTAACAATGAAGGGACTTACGGTTCAACAACCAGCCGTGCTCAATAACATGTATCCAATGCATCCAAATGTATCCATAATGTAAATCAATATGTATCCAAAATATGTAATCATATATGTATGCAAAACATGTTATCCAAAAAAAATGTATCCAAAATAGGTTATCAAATATGTACCCAAAATATGTAGTCATAATGTATCCAAAATAGGTTGCCAAATATGTATCCAAAATAGGTTGCCAAATATGTATCCAAAATATGTAGTCATAATGTATCCAAAACAGGTTTTCATAATGTATCCAAAACGGGTTTTCAAATATGATATCAAGTAATTACAGTTTAACAGAAAACAATTTGTATCCTTTCAGCCCCATGAAAACGTGTAAAAGGGGGTCTATGAAACTCACCTGAATGCTCAGCAACAGTACATTACCAAATAAATATGTTAGCTGACAACTTGTACTCCTTAATCTGTTTCAAGTTATAATATATCAATTTACGTTTCTAGATACTAATGTTTCACATCGCGTCGTCAAGTTCCCTTTTGTTTGAAAATACGTTTTGAGTTTGACCCATAATGTTCATACATAGTCAATCTTTCCATGCTGTTTAATCTAAGGTCATGTTACCAACTCTTTAGTTTCCTTTTAAAGTAAGGTTCATAAGATATAATAATATGATAAGGATTTATGTGACTTTTGTATTTAAATTAACCTTATCACCATTATGCATCCTTATTTCGGTTTACCTATGTGCTCGTATATATCTATCACCATAAACAATTGACATGGCTATACTTATGGGACTTCAGATATCTAAAATGAACTTGGTAAGCTCACACGAGGTAAGGTTCAAACGAACCATATGCTCAACGAGGTTCAAATCGGAAACGAGGTTCAAATGGGAATCGAGGTTCAAATGGGAAACGAGGCTCAAATGGGAAACGAGGTTCAAATGGGAAACGAGGTTCAAATGGGAAACGAGGTTCAAATGAGCAGTAACGTGTTTGGCTAAATTTTTCAAGGAAGGCAAATCCTATATTTCTTTGTTTTAGTATTTTAAAGCATGGGATTAAGTTCTAATGTTACTATTAGATTCACTAAGTGTATAAAAACATCATAACAAGAGTTTAGACCCGATTTCATACAAAAATAAGTGACCCAATTGTTATTAAAAACATTAAGAAAAAATCTATAAAAATCATCAAATCTTAACTTTTTGTTAGTGGGTTTCAACCAAAATTTGACACAAGTTTTAACACATATATTCAAACATTATGGACGTAAAAAGATTGGAACTTGACGTTTTTGATGTGATTAATTGAAGAAAAACCGAAAACTAAAATATGAAGATCATAAAATGGGTTTTTGAAATTATACCTTTAAAATGTAAAATCAAACGTTTTGATGATGATCAAAAGTCTAGATTCGTGATTATAAACCGAAATCTAACAAAAAACAAGCTTTGATTTTGAAGATTTGATATGTGTGTGTTTTGAAGGTGAAATACTGTGTGTAGAGATATTTTGGGTTAGAAAGGTGGTGATAAGGGTTTGTGAGAAGAAAGCGAGTATTTATATGAGAGAGTAAAATGAGTTACTTGGCAAAACTAGTCCCTTCTCACTAAATGGTTCCAACGTTTATCCTTTTTCTCCTAACTAAAACGACATTATCTCTTGTTTCTAGAGCGGGTTTGCGTTCTAACATTTTTAATTTGATTAATACTTTATAGTTTCTCATAAAATCATCAAGAGTTAAGATCCAAACTAAATATAAGTCGTCAAGCAACAACTTTCCCAAATGTTCACTTTAAGTAATTTATAATTCATAAAAAGACGTCGAGTTCGAGTCACGGGTGTTACAGTCTCCCCTACTTAAGGGAATTTCATCCCGAAATTCAGTTTACACATCATGCTTCCATAATCTAGTTACGCATCCAGTCTCAAGCATCAAGTCTCACATTTGGTTGTCAAGCATTAAGCCACACATTAGGTTGTCAAAAATTAAACCACACATCAGGCTGTCGAGCGATAAACCACACATTAGGATGTCAATCATTAAGCCACACATTAGGTTGTCAATCATTAAGCCACACATTAGGTTGTCAATCATTAAGCCACACATTAGGTTGTCAAAAATTAAACCACACATCAGGCTGTCGAAAATCAAGCCACATATTAGTTTGTCAAGTTCACTTACTAAGTCTTGTGTGTCAAGTTACCCAAACAGGGGCAAATACTTAAGCTTTATCTGATTACGCGAATTCCATCGAACTTTCATGATAGTATACTTATATCTCTTAAGTTTTCTAACTTCCATATCCATAATCTCAACGAGTTCTTCTTTGAAGCTTAAGTTACTGTTTACTCGAATCGCGTCCAAAGAAACATATGTCATTTAGTTAACTAAACACTTATTAAGGTTAGACACGTGGACACACTGTAAACACGACCAGGTTTATGAGGAAGTCTCAAACGGTAAGCAACAACACCAACTTTCTCTGTAATCTCAAACGGTCCACTATATCTTGGAGCTAGTTTCCCTCTTTTTACGGATCTGACTATGCCTTTCCAAGGCGACACTTTAAGCATCACTCGATCACCAACCTGAAACTCTAACGGTTTCCTCTGGTTGTCAGCATAACTCTTTTGTCTATTTCTTACCTTCATAAGGTTTTCTTTGATCTGTGCAACCCTCTCTGTAGTTTCCAGAATGATTTCTGGTTCTATCAACTGTGTATCTCTGACTTCTTGCCACGCAAGTGGAGATCGACACTGCCTTCCATACAATGCCTTAAAAGACGGACATCCAATACTCGAATGATAATTATCGTTACACGAAAACTCTACTAGTGGGAGGTGCGTGTCCCTACTACCTTTGAAGTCAATGACACACGCTCTCAACATGTTCTCTAGAGTCTGAATCGTTCTCTCACTCTGGCCGTCTGTATGTGGATGATATGTTGTACTCATATCTATCTGCGTACCTAAAGCTCTTTGCATTGATCTCCAAAATCGTGACGTAAATCGGCTATCTCTGTCACACATGATCGACACTCGGACGTCGTGCTTGGCTACAATCTCTTTCCGGTGCAATCGTGCATACTGCACCATCTTGTAATCTTCACAGATGGGTATAAAATGAGCTGATTCAGTCATCCGATCTACTATAACCTATATCGCATCTTTCCCATTACTAGTCCTTGGTAACTTAGTGACGAAATCCATGGTAATGTTTTCCCACTTCCATTCGGGAATATCTGGTTGTATTAGCAAACCTTCTGGTTTCTTATGTTCTGCTTTTAACTTTCAGACATGTCAAACACTTGCTCACATAAACTGCTAAGTCATCATTCATTCCTTCCCGGCAATCAGAATAAATCTCTCAAGGCTGATATACCTTTTCTGATCTAGGATGAATAGAATATCTTGATTTTTGCACTTCATCCTTCATTAGTTTTCTCATTTCACCATACTAGGGTATCTGGAATTGGTCAAACAAAATACAGTGCACCATTCCTCCTCTGCTCATGTTGTCATTCCATACCACAGAAACCTTCACCGTTAATGTTTTCTTTTTTGTTTGCTTCCACTTGTGCTCCAATAACTATATCATTAAACTATTATGCATGATAATGCTCATGGCTCTAATTTGTCATGGCATAACTCTATCCTTTCTACTCAAGGTATCAGCTACTACGTTCGTCTTGCTTGGATGATAACGGATCTCGCAATTATAATCGCTAAACAACTATTGTAAGTCCCAACTCAATAGATGGTACCATTGAAGACACCTCAATGTCAATAGTGAGATTACTTTGCAATACACACACTGATCTGGAGACGACCAGTTGCAGTGTGTAGTATACCAGGTTATTCTGGAGAGTTACTTATAAGGTGACAAATGTAAGTAAGTAACGACAATGCAATAAGTAAATACTTGTAATGTAAATTGGTGAGACAATATGTAATTTTCAAGTGTAATTTATTTATTAATGTTAAATAAATTACAAGGTTGTTGCGGAACCAAGATAATACAAAATGTAAATATCCTAACAACCTATGAAATACAATTAATCTAATACTTGGAAATTCTCTAAACAATCGAAACACTTAAAGTAGTGAAATGTTCCTTTTTGCGATTGAGAGAATATTGCACAAGTTCACCAAGAAATGCAAATGTCTGAATATGCAAAGTTGTTTCTCGTAATCAGTGTAAAACTTTGTAAAGGCTTTAAACTGATATTCTCTAGTTTCTATCTGAATAGAATGTCAAATGGGCTTCGCTGCCATTGTCATTCTCTATCTTCCACTTGTTGTCTTGGACTTCAATTGGAATATCTTCAGGTCTGGTCAGATCTCAACTGGAGGAAGTCTTCAGTTGCGTCAACTGTACGTTGGAACTGGACTTCACATATTTCTGGATAATTTCTTCAGGTCTCCAGATTCAACTGGAGACTGGCCAGTTTATCAGTAAACTGGTCCTAACAAATTCCCCCTAATTGTCCTGAAATATTGCCAAGTCTTTTCAAGTTCTTGTATCTGTACAAGTATGAACTGGAAAGACTTGTTTGACTAAATCTATCTAAATTTTCCAAGGCATTTTTATAGATCAATAAATGCCTTGGGTTTTTCTTTTGAGTTTGTTAGATTTAATCCGTTATCTACCTTGTGGTTACAAACTGGTAACTCCATTTATACAAGGAAATGAAATTTATACAAGTTACAAGAATGTAAATAAAATTACAAGATGATAACTGAAGGAAAACTTATGCAGATGGCCCTTCGCCAGTTTTCCTTCTCTTGGCAGCTGTAGAGATGGGTTGGTTGTCTTCAGGATCAAAGTTCAGTTTTTCTTCAACACTTTCCTTGAACTTGATAAGACTTTGAAGCACATGAATCCAACCTCTTTCCAACTTGTTCTTCTGCTGCCTAGCCTCCAACACATTCAGCATCTCCACATGCTCAGAATGGCCATACCTATGGATGTCTGGATTTTCAGTTGAGCACATTGGTCCATTGAAGTACTGAACCCCAACTGTAAAGTATTGAGTTCCAGGCTTGATCGACACTCTAACATCAATGATCTTGCCTGGTTTATATCGACGCTGCAGTACTTCAGTCAAGTATGCACGTGCTTCAGATTCATTAGCCAGTTGGATCTGGCTAGTGCTCAGTTTTTGCCCTGCAGCTCGGATATCTTCAGTTGTGGGCTCATTTGGTTGCACCCAAGTCCTCAAATCTGCATCTCTTGGCAGTGGTTTTAATTTTCCTTTGGACTTGGGTGGATTCAGTACTCTTCTGACCACTTTCTTGACATTCTCCATTCTCCTTTGATACAGCAATGTTCTTGGCATCATATTCAGCCTCATCATCAGGATAATGTTTGTCCAGCTCGATATCAAGCATTTCATTCAACATACCAATTATCCTTTGATCAGTTTTAACTTTCAAGTACTGCTCTAGTGGGATGCCTAACAGATTGGCATCACTAGCATCAAGTATCTTCATTCTCTCCAGTTGTCCTCTGGCAACCAATTGGTTAGCTTGCTTTTGCTTCTTTCTTTCTTTTATACTATCACCAATTCTTGCCAGTCTTTTGCTATCACTTTCAGACACTGGAGGAAGCTTATCAGGATTACCAGTTTCTAGCACACTGGCATCTGTACCAGTTGCTTCTGTTTGTGTATCAGTGGCCAGCTGGGCAGATTCATCAGTTGCAATCATTTTGCCCTTATCAACATTCCCCCTATCACCATCATCTTCAAACTCTTCAATAATCTGCTGGCTAGCATCAGTACTAGCACCAGCACCAGCAACAACTTGCCTTTCCACCAGATTTCTTGTACCTGCACCTGGCAATCTTGGTGCAAGGACAGTTCTTTCCCCCTTGGCAGCATCTAGACCTGCCCGAATTGCTTCCCAGTCTGTGTTGCTGCTGGGCAATCGGTCAAGGGGCTGCTACGACTGCATGTCCTTGCACTCTTTGAGGATCGTGCAAACCATGCAGAATGATCTCCAAAGATGGTTGGTCTCCCTAGACTGGGTCAAGACATTACCAGCAACTTGTCCTTGACCAGTTTTCAATTCTTCCAACAATTTGACATTATCAGGAGAGAGACCAGCCTGTGCAACTTCTTTATCCTGTTCATTCTTTTTCAACTCCTCCACTTCAGTTACCAGTTTATCAACAGTGGTTGTATGGGAGGACAATTGAGTGCTCAGAGCATTAATAGAACCCCTCAACTGGTTGATCTCTGTAGTCAATGGGGCCAGATCAACCTGAGGAGGTGGTATCTTGGCGATCTCAGACATCACCTTTTTAACTAACTCTTCTTCTCTGGCAGCCAATATCTCATCAATCTTCTGGCTAACTGAAGTGGCCACCTGTTGCCCAAGCTCAACCACATTAAGGCCAGGTCTATTAAACAGTTCCTTAACCTGCCTTTCTATCTCTTTTAAATCAACCTCTGATGATCGAACAGTAGTACCCAGCAGGTTGGAGATAGATGTGGAGACTTTCGTCTGAGTTAGGTCAAAAGCTTCTTTTAATGAAGCTGATAAGGTGTTGTAGCTTCTGACAAACTCGTTGAGCTTTTGGAATACCAAGTGTTCATTTGCAGCAAATTTATTGATCCCCAGATCAACAACCTTTTGATTTGTCAGTGTATCTTTGTTGTATCTGGAGAAGGACTTAGTATTTTTGTCAATTGTCTTGTGAATATCCTCCACCCTGGTAAGAAGGTTTCGGATATCGGCTTGAAATGTGACAAATTGACTGTCCAGTGACGGAGGAGAAGGTGTCACTGGACCAGCAACAAGTGCTATTGGAGCAACTGGAGAGGGAAAAGTAAAGGGTTCCTCATCAGTTGACTCCACAGTAGAAACAGAAATAGAACCAAGAGTGGGAAAAGAAGAAGGACGTCTAGAGAGATCAATTTGTTGGACATGCTGAGAATGCTCAGGTGTGTCCAACGGTGGCGGCGGTGGCATGTGCCTATTTCTAGGCACAAAGAGTGAAGATATAAGGGATCGTGGTCTTTCTTGTGGAATTTGAGTGAGCATTTGTGTGGAGGAAACTGAAACTGTTTGATCTGAGGGTGAGATAAGAGATGAAGGGTCTTGATCTTGTATAGAAGAATCAAGTATCTCTGTATCTGAGGGTGTTCCTTCAGAATCCGAAGACTCTAGCTGGAACTCATCAACATTCATGCCCAGATTCATGAATGATAGAGATGGCTGATCAGGTTGATCAGTCTCCTGATGACCTTCTCCAGTTTCATGGGAGGTTTCATCAGTTGGTAATGCAGTTTTCGTAGCAACTTCACCTGGGATAGAGGTCACTGGGATTGCCTCAGTTATAAGTGCTCTATCCATAGTCATAACATCACTGGCCGTAGAGTGTGGAACTTCAATCTCCAGCTGTGACTGGCCAGAGACATCGTCAGTTCGTGTAATAGAAGTGTCAGAAATTTGGCCAGACTCAAATTGTGCAGACACGGACTCTACTCTGGGTTGGGGTAGCCCAGTATTATCTTCACCACTCTCTCCTACAGAAATTTCGAGAGTGGTTGCTTGCGGTTCTCCCATTTGACTATCTCCAGCAACCTGTTGGGAGGAAGCTGGAGGGCTGGTTGGGTTTCTACTGTCAGTGGCAGTATCTGACTGTTTCCTAAGACGACGTGATCTGGTTGCCTTTGGAACACCCTGGAGACCTGTTGGGAGGTCTCCAGTGACAGTTGAGGGAACTGACAAGCTGGAGCTGGAAGGGTTAGACAGTTGTTCAGGCCCAACAACTGTCACTAATCCAGCAGATGAACTGGTGGGTCCCTCATTATTTTGAGGCCCGCCCAGTTGCCTTTCTGACTCACCTTGGACTGGTGCATCAGTTTTAGCGAATGCCAGCCGCATTCATTCTGGAATCTCAACCTCCCCAGTTGTTGATGCTAGGGAGTCAATATTCCTTAACATTTATGGGGCAGTGTACAAAGATTGAGTGTTATGATATTCAACACTCCCAGAATTTCAAGGAAACAGAGGGATAAATACCTGGAGAAGGGGATGCACAGTCCCCTGGTGCCCTTCAGCTTTTGAGCAAGGCCCCTGAACAGGATATCAGCAAAATCCACTCTGAGTCCGTACCACAAGCAGTAGGCCATTTCTGCTTGTGTGGAGTTTATCTGGTCTAATCCACCAGAACTCCCACCCATGCTCTCCACCAGATGGATGAAGAAGTACTTCCAAGATGGAGAGAGACCTTTCATGGTCATGGGTCCCTTTGTCTTCAACACCCCATTTTCCAAGCAATCCTTGTGTCCCATGTCAAGGAGAACTTGTCTAAAATTTTGGTTGGGGGAGATGACAACTGGAGATTCTCCTTGTCTCCAGTAGTTGAGGTGTAAAGCATTCCTCAATGTTTCTGCCGTTAATGTACACTCGACTGTTCCATTTTTAAGAGTGAAGGAGATGGATGAACAGTCGTCGGAGAGTTGTGCAGTGTACCAAAACTCACACAAGTAATCATGATATAACTTGCGTGGGTTAAGAGAGAAAGACTCGCCGATTGGAGAATCACGAAGAAAGTGTTGGATTCGTTTAATGAGAGTATCGGCAGTCTGAACCCCTTGCAAACTAGCCATCGGATTATTTGGGTTTAATTTGATGAGCGTAGTATTGCCAGGAGCACCAGATGCCTGTTTGACACCTGGTGAGGGAACATATGAGACAGTGAGGAGAATTATATCTCTTGATCTGGATGATTTAGGTGCCATTGAAAGTGAAATTGAGAAATTTGGAATTAGGGTTCTTGATTTATTGAACTGAGAGAGAAAAGAAGCAATTTTGGTGATTTTGAAGTAAATGAAGGAATGTAAAAGAAGTAAATGAGTTTCGGAGTAAATGAGGGGTATTTATAATGAAATTTGATTCCAAAGGAAAAATACCATGAATATTTTAATCTCAAAACAAAAAATTGATTTGATGTTTTATCAAAATAAAATTTGAATTTTAAAAATAAAATCATATCACCATGTCAGCATTTAATGCTACGACGGCTTAACTTCCCACGCGCCCACTATCTTTTACAATCCCCATAAAAAGGTACATCTTTTTACAAAAATATCTTTGACACGTCATGCGACGGTTGCAAGTAGGAAAGACACTTGAGTACCATCACGTGTCACAAATATTGACCAAGTATTTTACAACGTTATGAAATCTGGTTGACCACCAGTTTTAAGACAAGACTGAACATGTACACTGGAGGATTAGTCCAGTGCCAGTTTCCAACTGGAGAGTTCTCCAGTTGCAATTTTTCAAACAAAGATAAGTTTGGTCAGAAAAATATTTGAGTCTTTCCCCTAGAACGATGATCCAGAAATCAATTAGTGCCAGGATAGTATCACAAAGGCGTTCGATAGCCTGGCGAGCAACGATTATCTGGACCTCCTCAACTGGAGAACTTCATCAGTGTCACTGATGCGTTCATAACAAAGTCTCCAGTTTTAAGGATTTAACATTCCCAGTTCACTGATGAGATGTTTAAAAGTTTTCTCATCAAGAGGTTTTGTAAAAACATCAGCGAGCTGTTTGTCAGTGGGGATGAAATGAATTTCAATGTCTCCTTTCATAACATGATCATGAATAAAATGATACCTGATGTCAATATGCTTTGTCTTTGAGTGCATCACTGGGTTGTGAGATATAGCAATTGCACTGGTGTTGTCACAAAAGATTGGGGTCCTTGTATACTTCTGACCATAATCAAGTAACTAGTTCTTGATCCAGAGAATCTGGGCACAACAACTGGCCGCAGAAATGTACTCTGCCTCATCAGTAGACATAGAGACTGACGTCTGCTTCTTGCTGGTCCAACTCACCAGTTTTCCTCCAAGGAAATGACAACCTCCAGTTGTTGACTTTCTATCTATCTTACAACCTGCATGATCTGAATCTGAATAACCCATTAGATCTAACCATGAGCCTTTGGGATACCAAAGACCAAGGCTAGGACACCCTTTCAAGTATCTGAAGATGCGCTTAACAACATGCAAATGTGATTCTTTTGGGTTAGCCTGAAATCTGGCACATAGACATGTTGCAAACATTATATCTGGTCGACTGGCAGTTAAATACATTAGTGAACCAACCATACCACGATATTCAGTGGTGTTCACTGGTTTGCCAGTTGGGTCAGAGTCCAAATTTAAAGGTGCTGCAATAGGTGTGTTTTAGATGGGATTGAATCATATTTGTATTTTCTTAACAAATCTCTGACATATTTTTCTTGGTTTATGAAAATACCATTTTCAGTTTGCTTAATCTGAAGACCTAAGAAAAATGTTAATTCACCCATTAAACTCATTTCATACTCAGATGACATGATTTTAGAAAACCTTTTACACATTGCATCATCAGTTGAACCAAATATAATATCATCAACATAAATCTTGTACCAGTAAGATATTACCTTTTTCTTTCAAGATAAATAAGGTATTATCTATTGCACCTCTTTGAAAGCCATTTTTGAGAAGATGTTTAGTTAAAGTGTCATACCAGGCTCTTGGGGCTTGTCTTAGACCATACAAAGCTTTGTTCAGTCTATATACCCAGTGAGGATGCTTCTCATTAATGAAGCCTGAAGTCTGTTTAACATACACTTCTTCTTCCAGTGTTCCATTAAGGAACGCACTTTTGACATCCATCTAGAAGACTTTGAGCTGCAGATGGGATGAATAAGCCAAGAATATTCTGATGGCTTCAAGTCTTGCAACTGGAGCAAAAGTCTCATCAAAGTCAACCCCCTCTGCTTGACAATAACCCTTGGCAACTAATCTGGCTTTGTTTCTTACAACATTGCCATCTTCATCCATCTTGTTTCGGTAGACCCATCTTGTACCAATGGGTTCTTTCTTTAACCCTGGTGGACAAGGAACAAGTTCCCATACATTGTTCCTTTCAAACTGGATGAGCTCTTCTTGCATAGCTTCCACCCAGCTTGGGTCTGTCATAGCCTCGTCAATCTTCTTCGGTTCAATTAGTGATAAGAAGGTGACGTTCAAGCATTGCTCACTTGTGGCTCTTCTAGTCTGAACCCCACTACTTGGATCTCCAACAATCTAATCAATTGGATGTGCTCGAGTCCATTTAGTGTATTGACTAGGCTGGTGAACTACAATATCAGTGCAGGTCACCTGGTGATCCTCTTCAGGTGTTACAACTGGAGGAGGATCAGCCCAAACTACTTCTATATCCTCATCGGAGTCAATGAGGTCACGATTTTCATCATGAAATTCTTCAGTTGAAGGCATTTCTTGAAGAACTGGAGAAGTTGGAGTTTGAACTGTTGGGATTTTTGGGTTTTTATCAAAGTAATATTATCCTCATAATATTAAAACGCAGCGGAAAATTGAACCATTTCAATGTGTTATATGTGGTTAAAACCAAAGTTTAACTTTTAAAAGAAAACCCAAACAATAAGGATCCATGTATATGAATAACATACATACAAAACAACAACCATAGGGTGTTTTAGAAGACTACCTTCTTCCAAGTTTATGAGAAGGTTGATATGAAGGAGATGATGATCTTGAAGTGGCAAGTCTTCAACCTAGAAGAACCTCAAGCTTGTATACCCCAAACTATCAACAAACACCCAAATGTGCTAGGATTTGAACTTGAAAACCCTTCCCTTTTCTTTCCTTGTTGCCGAACCAAAAAGGAGAAAAAGAGAGTGTTTTTGCTCTTGAGAAGTTGAGAGAAAAATAATCCTTCAATTGCATGTAAGAATGATGATACACTCTATGTTGAGTGTTGTGTGTCTTGTGTACATCACCCCATGTGCTATAAGTATAACAAAATTACTTCAAAGGCACATGGGGGGGAAGGGGGCCGGCCCCAAGGGGTGGTCACAAACAAATTTTGTGTCCAAATTTTATAAACCATTTACTTGTACATTTTGTATATAAAATGCAACATGACTTGTTACATATCTTATGTAACATATTACATATTATATACAACACACATAAGTGTTTATTTTGCCAAATAAACATATTGACATTTCTCTCAAAATAAATCATCCATATAATTTATTTACATATCTCAAGTGCTATTATTTAGAAAACCACTTTCTAAATGTTTCAAGTATTGATATTTATTTAAAGATCAAATCATATAAATAAATACCATAAGTGTTTGTCTAGCTTGTTATTGGGTATGACCCCGACTTGGATCATCACGTACTAGCCACGTCAATTTAATATGTGTCTTGGGCAGACGAATTCACATGAACTGGTGCTGATATTGGAGTGACACGTACATCTGATCCAATCACCAGTTTCTGTGGTAAGTTGAAACTGATGGAGGGATAAAATGATGTATCACTGATGGTTTTCTTCTTTTGAGCTGGTTCCAGTTGATTGTAACTGGAAACATTATCTGGTGAAACAACTGACTGATGAACTTGGTCAGTTTCACCAAAATTTATTAGAACGATTGGAGATATATCAAGGTTAGGTCTCTTATTGATTGCATCATTTGATTCGTCAAATGTGACATGAATTGTCTCATGAACCTTTTGGAGTCTATAATTATAAACTCTAAAAGCTTTCGAATATCTGAATAGCCTAGAAATACACCTTCATCAGCTTTTGCATCAAACTTTCCAAGCTGACTGGAATCATTTAAATAATAAACTGGACAACCAAATACATGGAAATATCCAATATTTGGTTTTCGATTCCTGAGTACTTCATAGGCAGTCTTCTTGTGTCTCTTGATGTAGACTGGCCTGTTTTGGGTATGGCAAGCTGTTGCCACTGCTTCTGCCCAAAAACTGGTGGGAAGACCTGATTCAGATAGCATGCTTCTGGCAGCTTCTATCAGTGTGCGATTCTTTCTTTCCACAACTCCATTTTGCTCTGGAGAGTGTGCTGATGAGTAGTTTTGAGAGATGCCAGTGTCATTACAAAATGTTTCCAGTACTTTGTTCTGAAATTCAGTGCCATTATCACTTCGTAACTGACAAACTTTTCGAGTGTACTTGAGCTCAATTCTTTTGATGAGAGAGATGATTTCAGCAGGTGCATCACTTTTGGATCTGAGGAATACCACCCACCAATATCTGGAGAATTCATCAACCACAACTAGAGTGTACTTCTTTCCAGCTCTAGTTTGAACATTCACTGGACCAAAGAGATCCATATGAAGCATGTGAAGAGGTTCAGTGATGCTAAAGTTTTGCCTTGTCTTGAAACTGGCCCTTTTTTGCTTGCCCATCTCACACCCTGGACATGGCTTTTCTTTATTAAAAGAAATCTGAGGTATCCCATCCACCAGTTGTTTGCGAGACAACTTATTAATATTTTTGAAATTAAGATGGGATAATCTTTTATGCCATAACCAGTTGGTGTCCTCATCAGCCTTGGTATAGAAACACTGCTCTTTTGGAGCTGGTTCCATATCCATGATGTACACATTTCCCTTCCTTGGTGCAACCATCACCACTTTCCAATCCTTGTTAAATATGGTGCCTTGAGCAATATCGAACAAAACTCGGTAGCCATCATCACAAAGTTGGCTTACACTGATCAGGTTGTATTTTAAACCATTCACAAATGCAACTCTTTTGAATTCGACCTGTCCATTATTGAGCACACCATATCCTTCAGTCTTTCCATTTTGATCATTACCAAACGTCACTGCCGGTCCATCTTGGACAGTGAACTCTTCCAGCAGGGGCTTACATCCGGTCATAGTCCGGCCAGCTGCGCTATCCAGATACCAGGTGTTCTTTTTACGATCGCCCTGCACACCCACAAAAATCATTAGTTATTTTTGTGAACCCATCTTCTCTTGATGGGCTCACTGGACTTCTCCCTGTAAGTCTCAGTTGATTGTTGTGGAGTTGAACTGGATGCTGTATCTGGAGCTTTTTCACTAGCTCCAGGTGCAGGAGTAAAAACGATTAGTACTTGATATTTATTCCCCTTTTTCTTTTCATTTTTAGCTCCAAGTTGAGCAATTTTTTGTTTTTGTTTTAAAGGGGTTTTGACATTTTGTTTTTCAACTGGAGGAGACGAGGCTCCTTCCAGATTTTTAATTCTGGCAGTGCAACTCTGAACTTGCCTAGACAAAAGTTGGAGTTGACTTTCCAGTCTTGACAAAATATCATTTTCAGTAGGCTGCTGAACCTTGGACCTAGGTTCAGCTGGAGTTTTAGTCTTAGGATTCTTGGGCTCCTTGGACTTTTGAGGTAAAGGCTTATCACCAGCAGCCTTTTTACCTGGAGTTTTAGCCTGTTCAGCTCCAGGTTTAACCTCAGATGGGGTGGTCTCAATGGGTTCAGTTTTGATATCCTTAGGCTGGTCATATGGGGTAACTGGCCTAAGAGCTGGAGGCATGGTATGGATATCTGGAATGATACTTGCCATGTGCACATCTCCAGATTTATAAGCATTTTTCTGTGCATCAATGGTGTTTGAAAAAGCATCATAATTTAATCCAGATGCCCTTATCCAGGATTTGACAATCTTCTGTTCTTTTTCAAGATCAGATTTTAACTTTTGATTTTCAAACTCCAATGCCTCATTTTTCAAAACTGACTCCTTGAGAGCCAACTGGACACTTTGTAAATTTGAAATTTGTGGTTTTAAATTATTTAATTCTGTCAGAACTGTTTCTAAATATCTTTCACTGTCAGTTCTAACAGTTTCAACAAAAATCAAATCACTGTTAAGTGATTCAGCAAGGTCCAGTTTCAGTTCTGGGTCAAGTTGGTTATCATATTCACAAACCTTTTTTAAAATGATGTCCACCCATCTTCCAGAAATGACATCATCTTTCACCACATGTTGCTGGTCTTCCAAAGCCATGAAACACATGTCCCTAATCTCTTCATCATCATCAGATGAGTCATCAGAGTATTCCCATTTTCCCTCAGTTTGTGCCATCATGCACTGGTTTTTCTCTTTTTCAATAGATAAAAGGGCAATCTGGGCTTTAAGCTTATTGTATTTAGCTTTATAACCATCATCAACCCGATTGTTGTTAGGGACAGGGGGACCAGTTTTATTGTTCAACTGACTAGATCTGCATTCCTTCATGAAATGACCTTTTTTGCCACACTTATAGCATGTAAGATTGGTCTTGTCCTGAGAGTTGGAGCTGGAAGCATTGTTGGAACCATTAAATCTATTAGATTTATGCTTAAACCTGTTAAAGGTTTTAGCAATCATGGCTACCAGATCATCATTGTCAGTTTCATCACAATCATCACTGATTTCAGTGGTCATACCTGAGTTCAGAAAACTGTTCAACATCTCCTTCATAGAATGTGACTGGACATTCTCAGTAGATATTAAAGCAGCACAAGGTTTCTCAGTTATACTAGAAACCTTTGAACTCTGGGCATGATTTAAAGCATCATGCTCAGCCACCAGTCTCTGTGCATTGTTATCTTCAGTGAATCTGAAGGCTCTATAAAGAGATGCAAGAGTGTGGTTATGCAGGGTCTTACCTTGTCTTATGACAAGAATCATGTTTTCCCATTTGGAAGGAAGAATATCACAAAACTTCTCAAGAAGAATATCCTTATCCTTCTCTACACCCAGCCCTCTCAGTTGATTAATCACACTGGTGAATCTGGTATAAGTACCAGTCAGGCTCTCATTGGGTAAAGCAAAGAAGGATTCATACTTCTTGTTTAGGGCAACTTTTCTGGTGACAATGGTGTCATCACCTCCTTCAAACTGAAGGACCAACTCATCCCACATTGCCTTGGCACTAGGGAACAACACAAATGTTTGTATAAGGTCTTCAGGAACAGCCCCAAGGATCATATTCTTTAGTCTGGTATCCAGATCTACAAGTCTACGATCCTCATCAGACCAATGGTCTTCAGGCTTCTCTCTAGTACCTCTTCTAGATCCAGTAGGGTCTAGAAAAGGACTAACCCCTTGAGACATGGGTATATGTGGACCATCCTTAAGGATTCTCAACATATATCTCTCTATCCCACCAAAATGCAAGAGCATTCTGGCCTTCCATGTACCAAAAGTCTCGCTACTTCCATCGAATTTGGGAACAGGAGTATTGGAATAATGTACATGGACATGGTTAGGGGCATTAGGAGGAGGAGGAGGAGGAGGATTGGTGTTAACATTTTGAATAGGTGGATTATTAACATCAGTTTCATTTGGACCAAACCATTCTCACTTTCAGTAGTAGTCATCTAAGCAGATCTAGGCAAATATATTAGCCTTCTGCTCTGATACCACTTGTAAGTCCCAACTCAATAGATTGTACCACTGAATACACCTCAATGTCAATAGTGAGATTACTTTGCAATACACACACTGATCTAGAGACGACTAGTTGCAGTGTGTAGTATACCAGGTTAATCTGGAGAGTTACTTTTAAGGTGATAAATGTAAGTAAGTAACGACAATGCAATAAGTAAATACTTGTAAAGTAAATTGGTGAGACAATATGTAATTTTCAAGTGTAATTTATTTATTAATGTTAAATAAATTACAAGGTTGTTGCGGAACCAAGATAATACAAAATGTAAATATCCTAACAACCTATGAAATACAATTGATCTAATACTTGGAAATTCTCTAAACAATCGAAACACTTAAAGTAGTGAAATGTTCATTTTTGCGATTGAGAGAATATTGCACAAGTTCACCAAGAAAATGCAAATGTCTGAATATGCAAAGTTGTTTCTTGGTTGTGCAAAGACCTCTATTTATAGATAAAGTTGTCATTGGGATTCCAACTTTATCGTACAAATATGGTTGAGAGCATTTAAGGAAGCAATGCGACTTCCAATTAAATGTTGTATAAAGTATGACATAAAGTCACTTTATTCAACCAGCTTTATGTACTTTTGTACTTTAAACATAGACAATTGCTATTGTCCGGTTAATAGCACATAAAGCATAAAGGTCTTCCTCGTAATCCGTGTAAAGCTTTATAAAGGCTTTAAACTGATATTCTCCAGTTTCTATCTGAATAGAATGTCAACTGGGCTTCGCTACCATTGTCATTCTCTATCTTCCACTTGTTGTCTTGGACTTCAATTGGAATGTCTTCAGGTCTGGTCAGATCTCAACTGGAGGAAGTCTTCAGTTGCGTTAACTGTACGTTGCAACTGGACTTCACATATTTCTGGACAATTTCTTCAGGTCTCCAGATTCAACTGGAGACTGGCCAGTTTATCAGTAAACTGGTCCTAACAACTATAACCACCATCTCTGGCGCATATTAAGGTCTTTCTGCGTGAAGATGTGTTGAAGGCTATTATGATCGGTGTATATCACACTCTTTGTCCCATAAAGGTAATGTCCCCAACACTTTAGCGCGAAAACGGTAGCTCCTAACTCCAGATCATGAGTCGTGTAGTTCTTCTCTTGAATCTTCAGTTGTCGTGAAGCATATGCTATAACCTTTCATCGCTGCATCAACACACATCCTAAGCCCTGACCCGACGCGTTATAGTAAACGATAAAGTCATCGGATCGATCTGGGAGACTTAAGACCGATGCATTCATAACTTATCCTTCAGTATTCTGAAAGCTTCTTCTTGCTTCTCACCCCAATCAAAACTTCTATCTTTGTGCGTCAACAGCGTCAAGGGTTGTGCGATCTTTCAGAAGTTCTTGATAAATCGTCGATAGTAGCCTGCCAATCCGAGAAATTGTATGATCTCTGTCAGCCTCTGGCCTCCTCCAATTCTCTACTGCTTCTATCTTGCTAGGATCAACTTTTATTCCGTCCTTGTCAACTATATGACCCAAGAACTTAACTTCTTCCAACCAAAACTTACATTTCGAGAATTTTCCGTACAACTTTTCAGCTCTCAGAAGCTCTAACGCTTTTTCACAGATGAGTTTCATGCTTTATCTTGGTCTTCGAGAAGATGCGGATATCGTCGATGAAGACGATGATGAACTTGTCTAAATAGGGTCTACATACGCGATTCATAAGATCCATAAAGACAGCAGGTGCGTTCGTCAATCCAAATGGCATCACTAAAAATTCTATGAGTCCATATCTCGTGCTGAAGGCTGTCTTTGGAATGTCCTCTTCGCGAACTCTCAACTGATGGTAACTCGAACGAAGATCAATCTTAGAGAAGTACTTTGCACCTTGCAACTGATCGAAGAGATCATCAATACGTGGTAAAGGATACCGATTCTTGATCGTCAACTTGTTCAACTCACGATAATCGATGCACATGCGAAAAGACTCGTCCTTCTTCTTAACGAATAATATCGGTGCGCCCCAAGGCGAAGAACTCGGTCGAATGAATCCCTTATCCTGTAGCTCTTGCAATTGTGTCGCTAGTTCTTGCATTTCGGAAGGAGCCAAACGGTACGGTGCTTTTGCCACCATCATAGCGTTAGGTACAAGATCAATATGAAGCTCGACTTGTCTAGATGGGGCTAATCCCACCACATCATCAGGAAATACATCGGGGAATTCGCACACAATAAGAATATCAAATAACTTAACTACTTTATCGGTAGCACTCATCAGATGTCGGTTGACGGTTCCTGTTTGCTCACAAGAATCTCTAGTACATGCCCATCACTCATAGGAATCCTAAAGATTTTAGCGCGGTACGCAGTAGATGCATCCACACGGGACAACCAATCCATCCCTACTATAACATCGAAGCTACCCATTCTAAAAGGAAATTAAATCAATGTAAAATGAATGACCCTCTAAGGTAAGAATACACTTGGGCCTCACATGATCTAGTTTAACTAGTTACTACTAGCTATCTTTATCTCATAACAAGTATGCAAGTATTCAAGTTCAATAAATTCTCTGTTAGTTATTTAAATTTTAATAACAAGTATTCAAGTACCAAGGTCTGAAATATAGTTCAAGTATCAAGTTTAACAAGTTCACCTTTTTACATCCAAATTTCATAATAGGCATCTCAAGTAACTAGGTTTCACATTTAGTCCAAGAATCAAGTTTAACAAAAATAAAACCAAAAGTATCTTCTAAGTCAGATCACACTGCAGAAACGTAGTCGTTCAAAAGGAGACATTGGTACTACTCTAAGATCGTTCGCAGCTTCCACGATCTTTGGGATAGAACATTTATCAATGTAGGTTGGGCTCTCAGTAGCTCCCAATCGGGCTAGCTCATCAAATCGGCTCATATATTATGTGTGCTTAGCTGACTCGACTCTAACTCCAAAGCAACCTTCTTTTGTCTTTTGGTTCCGGGATTGTTGCATCATCACGGTCGAACTCATTCCACAAGGGTCGACATTCGTGTAGGGAACATCTGTGTCATCATTGCAGCCATCTTCTAACCTAGGTGAGTTATTGCTCTCGCCAGTCCCCTCAATGTCTTTACCTCTACTCCTTATACCGCTACGTCGGTCTTGATTACCTTGGTCACATTGGTTTTCCTTATTAGTGTTGCTTCTCATCATAACCTTTACTTTTATATAGGGACGGGCGATTCCGGCGTCGAGTTAGAAGAATAGTCAAATGTCTATGCGTCATGCGTGTCGAATTTGTTCAGGCATCGTACACTTCCGTCAATTCCTCACCATAAGCACACTCAAGATCTCACTCGTGTTAGTATTCTAACAATTCTACACATTTAGGCATTTATAACTACACGCAGTCTCAAGAAATCAAGTATCACTAGCATTATCATCAATGTAAATCATTCAGTACAAGGTAATATCACAATTAAACATCAGTTAACCATAACAATTTAAGGGCAAGTCAAATCTGACCTTTACATCCAACCCACCATCCATGTATGTATACAGGGTGTACCAGCGGCTAACCCTCCACATGTACGGTAACTTAGATGCATCGATCAAATTTCAACAGCTAAAGCGCGGTCCGAATCTAACTCCTACATCCAACATACTAGAGGTGTATGTATACAGGGTGTACCAGCGGCTAACCCTCCACACCTCTAGCAAATCAGATGCATGTCGGGATTCGGTTATGATATGCTCTCAAGGTATTGGCAAGATATGTATACATGGTGTACCAGCGGCTAACCCTCCGCCCAACCAACACCCATTAAGCATACCAGTTTACCTACCACACTTTAACTATCGGGTCACGATCAGTGTTGCTAACAATTCCATAGGCAGTTATACCACACGTGAAATGGTGATCAGGCGTTTCTGTGATGATATATCACCATACTTCTTCGCTAACACCACTTCATTTCGCTGGGGTACATAAGAATAGGAGAGTAAATAAACATCATCATCACACCAACATTAAATGCATCACCAATATACCTACGAACTCCCACATATAACAATATGCTTCCTAGGTGGCTGAGTAGCATGGTTCTAGAAGTCACACATCTCAATGACTATAAATCAACATGTATTTCATATCATGAAATCACATAAGGTTCACTTAAGTAAAATGCACACATAATTCCTATTATGCATGTTACATGCGGTTCTTAGGTTATAGTCTAGGCAAAACCACCTAATTCACTATAACCACGGCTCTGATACCATTCTGTCACACCCCGACTAAGGCGGAAAACTCGGGATGCGATGCATAGTACACGCGTCATGGATATTACATAGGAAAACTAAATGAATACTTAAACAGCTCACATTTCATTAAGTTCAAACACTAACATTCAATATAGCATCCATATTCAAAGTAGCATAGATAAACTCCCACGCAGGGGAAGAATCACTTAGGCATAATGTCATAGTCTAAACAGAAAGCAACATCAACAATAACATAAGATATGCAGCTCCAAATCCTAAAGTCCAAGGTCTGCTATAAAGGCTCCATGCTACTCTCCTCAGCCACCTCTAACCTGTGCACCTAAAAGGATACTTAAAAATGTCAACACAATGGTTGGTGAGTTCGTAGGTTGGTTGTCTAGGTTGTCAGGTTAACTGGATGTATTTAATGTATACTCAATGTTGTCATCACAATGTTGCCATAACCACAATGTTGCTATGGACTTATCAATGTTTACAACACTTACGGTACCAGGCTAATGTTTACAAGGAAGGGACTTACGGTTCAACAACTAGCCGTGCTAACAATGAAGGGACTTACGGTTCAACAACCAGCCGTGCTAACAATGAAGGGACTTACGGTTCAACAACCAACCGTGCTCAATAACATGTATCCAATGCATCCAAATGTATCCATAATGTAAATCAATATGTATCCAAAATATGTAATCATATATGTATGCAAAACATGTTATCCAAAAAAAATGTATCCAAAATAGGTTATCAAATATGTACCCAAAATATGTAGTCATAATGTATCCAAAATAGGTTGCCAAATATGTATCCAAAATAGGTTGCCAAATATGTATCCAAACTAGGTTGCCAAATATGTATCCAAAATAGGTTGCCAAATATGTATCCAAAATATGTAGTCATAATGTATCCAAAACAGGTTTTCATAATGTATCCAAAACAGGTTTTCAAATATGATATCAAGTAATTACAGTTTAACAGAAAACAGTTTGTATCCTTTCAGCCCCATGAAAACGTGTAAAAAGGGGTCTACGAAACTCACCTGAATGCTCAGCAACAGTACATTACCAAATAAATATGTAAGCTGACAACTCGTACTCCTTAATCTGTTTCAAGTTATAATATATCAATTTACGTTTCAAGATACTAATGTTTCACATCGTGTCGTCAAGTTCCCTTTTGTTTGAAAATACGTTTTGAGTTTGACCCATAATGTTCATACATAGTCAATCTTTCCATGCTATTTAATCTAAGGTCATGTTACCAACTCTTTAGTTTCCTTTTAAAGTAAGGTTCATAAGATATAATAATATGATAAGGATTTATGTGACTTTTGTATTTAAATTAACCTTATCACCATTATGCATCCTTATTTCGGTTTACCTATGTGCTCGTATATATCTATCTCCATAAACAATTGACATGGATATACTTATGGGACTTCAGATATCTAAAACGAACTTGGTAAGCTCACACGAGGTAAGGTTCAAACGAACCATATGCTCAACGAGGTTCAAATGGGAAACGAGGTTCAAATGGGAAACGAGGTTCAAATGAGCAGTAACGTGTTTGGCTAAATTTTTCAAGGAAGGCAAATCCTATATTTCTTTGTTTTAGTATTTTAAAGCATGGGATTAATTTCTAATGTTACTATTAGATTCACTAAGTGTATAGAAACATCATAACAAGAGTTTAGACCCGATTTCATACAAAAATTAAGTGACCCATTTGTTATTAAAAACATTAAGAAAAAGTCTATTAAAATGATCAAATCTTAACTTTTTGTTAGTGGGTTTCAACCAAAATTTGACACAAGTTTTAACACATATATTCAAACATTATGGACGTAAAAAGATTGGAACTTGACGTTTTTGATGTGATTAATTGAAGAAAAACCGAAAACTAAAATATGAAGATCATAAAATGGGTTTTTGAAATTATACCTTTAAAATGTAAAATCAAATGTTTTGATGATGATCAAAAGTCTAGATTCGTGATTATAAACCGAAATCTAACAAAAATAAGCTTTGATTTTGAAGATTTGATATATGTGTGTGTTGAAGGTGAAATAGTGTGTGTGGAGATATTTTGGGAGAGAAAGGTGGTGATAAGGGTTTGTGAGAAGAAAGCGAGTATTTATATGAGAGAGTAAAATGAGTCACTTAGCAAAACTAGTCCCTTCTCACTAAATGGTTCCAACGTTTATCCTTTTTCTCCTAACTAAAACGACATTATCTCTTGTTTCTAGAGCGGGTTTGCGTTCTAACAATTTTAATTTGATTAATACTTTATAGTTTCTCATAAAATCATCAAGAGTTAAGATCCAAACTAAATATAAGTCGTCAAGCAACAACTTTCCCAAATGTTCACTTTAAGTAATTTATAATTCATAAAAAGACGTCGAGTTCGAGTCACGGGTGTTACACTATGCCCCAAATATCAAAAACTTCACATACCTGAATGTAGTTCTGAGGCATTTCATCACGTTTAGAAATTGTACCTTGTCTTTGACACACATCATAGACCTCCACCAAGGTTTGCGCCTCCTTGAAAATGGTTGGCCAATAAAATCCAACATCATAAACTTTCTTCCCGGTGACAGACGGTCCATAATGACCACTGGTTGGCTCATAGTGACATTCGTCAAGAATCCTTCGGGTTTCTCCTCCCGATACGCACCTCCTTATCATGCCATCTGCACAAATTCTAAAAAAAAAAGATCTTCCCAAAAATAATGTTTGATCTCAGAAAAGAATTTCTTCTTTTGTTGAGATGACATTTCTTTAGGAATCACATCTGCACAAAGATAGTTAGCAATGTCGGCATACCATGGTGCTTCCTCAACTTCAACCTGCATCAAATACTCATCAGGAAAAGCATCATCAATCTCATGCTCTTGTAACTCCTCAAGGTGAGGGTTTTCGAGCCTACTTAAATGATCAACCGCCACATTTTCAGCCCCCTTTTTGTCCTTGATCTCAATGTCGAACTCTTGCAAAAGCAAGACCCAACGGATGAGACGGGGCGTGGCATCTTGTTAACAAGTACCTCAATGCGGAATGTCGGTATAAACAATGGTCTTATTAAGAACCAAATAGGTTCGAAACTTATCAAAAGCATAAACAACGGCCAACAAATCTTTTTCAGACACGGTATAATTTTGTTGAGCCGGGTTGAGAGTCTTGCTAGCATAAGAAATGGGACGGAAATGTTTGTCATCCCTTTGGCCTAAAACGGCCCCTAAGGCAAAGTCGCTAGCGTCACACATTAACTCAAAAGGTAAGGACCAATCGGGTGAAGACATAATAGGGGGATTAGTCAATTTGTCTTTAAGGAGATTAAATGCACGAAGACACTCATCATCAAAATTAAATGGGACATCTTTTTCCAACAACTTGGTCATGGGTCGGGTGATTTTTGAAAAATCGTTTATGAACCGACGATAAAACCTGGCATGACCCAAAAAACTTCTTATCGACTTAACATTAGTGGAGGAGGTAGCTTAGCTATGACATCAATTTTGGCTTTGTCAACCTCAAGTCCCGCTTTAGAAACTTTATGTCCCAACACAATCCCTTCCTTTACCATGAAATGACATTTTTCCCAATTTAAAACCAAATGTGTCCTTTCACACCTTTCTAACATTTTATCAAGACTCTATAAACAACTTTCAAAAGAACTTCCAAACACAAAAAAATCATCCATAAAGACTTCCATGGAAGTTTCAATCATATCTTGAAAAATGGCAATCATGCATCTCTGAAAGGTCCCGGGGGCATTGCAAAGACCAAAAGGCATTCTCCTATAGGCATAAGTACCAAAAGGACAAGTGAATGTGGTCTTTTCTTGGTCATTCGGGTCAATGGGTATTTGGAAATAACCCGAAAACCCATCCAAGAAGCAAAAGTACTCATTTCCGGCGAGCCGTTCGAGCATTTGGTCGATGAAAGGTAAGGGAAAATGGTCTTTACGGGTGGCGTCATTCAACTTTTGATAATCAATGCAAACCCGCCATCCCGTGACAGTTCGAGTGGGAACTAACTCATTTTTCTCATTTAAAACAACAGTCATCCCACCCTTTTTTGATACACAGTGCACCGGACTTACCCAAGGACTATCCGAAATGGGGAATATGATTCCCGCATCTAACAACTTAATGATCTCCTTTTTGACAACTTCTTTCATATTCGGGTTTAGCCTACGTTGTCTTTGCACTACCGGTTTAGCATTATCAATAAAATTAATGGTGTGCTTACAAAATTCAGGACTTATACCCAGTATATCGGAAGTTTTACAAGCAAAGGCCTTTTTATGGGCCCCTAGGACAGTCATGAGTCTAGATTTCTCATCCTCTAACAATGAGGACGAGATAACAACGGGTAAAAGAGATGTACCTTCGAGATAAGCATACTCAAGATGATCCGACAAAGGCTTGAGTTCCAAGTCGGTAGGAGGATTCTCAACCGATGTCAACACCCGTGTGCTTCCATCCACCATGATCTTTTTGAAGGTCTCATCTTCCGGTGGAGTTGTATCAATGCTCAAAGCCAAAATCTCTTCAACTTGCTCATTGGTGGTTGCTTCACCATTTGCAATTTCAGCTTCAACAACTCCATTTGCTCCTGTAACTTCTTGCATTTCCAAATCTAAAGCATCATCTATCACATCAATACGAAAACAAGTATCATCAGAAGAATAAGGATGCTTTAATGCTCTATCAACCTTAAAAACAATCCGGTCATCACCGACCCCTAAGGAAATCTCCTTATCCTTTACCCGGATGATAGCATCCGTGTTGAGGAATGGGCGGCCAAGAATTAGAGGAACCTTAGCGTCCTCTTCCATTTCAAGAATGACAAAATCAACCGGAAACACAATATGTCCTACCTTAATCCGCATATTCTCCGCTATCCCCATGGGATATTGGAAAGAGCGGTCCGTGAGCCAAATGCTCATTCGGGTAGGAGTCAACTCACCTAAGGCCAATTTGGTATAAACAGAATAAGGCATTAAATTAATACTGGCCCCAAGATCGGCCAAGGCCTCACATACAAATGCACCAAAAGAACAAGCAATGAGAAAACTCCCTGGATCGTCCAACTTTGGAGGAATCTGGTTCTTGACTATTGCCGAGCTCTGCACACTAAGAACGGTAGCCTTTGCCTCCTCTAATTTCCCTTTATCACTGATGAGCTCCTTGAGGAACTTGGCGTAATTAGGCATACCTGCAATAAGATCAACTAAAGGAACAGTTATGCTTACCGACTTGATTAAATCAATGAACTTCTGGTAATGCTCCTTTATCTTTTCCTTCCTCAAACGTTGAGGAAATGGGATCTTGGGCTGATAGGGCTTCACTTTTGGCTTTTCAGCTGGTTTAGATAGAGCGGCCGGTGTCTGCACGGTTGGGTTCGTCTCCATCTCAATCTCATCATCCACCGCCTCCTCGTCTTCATGTACCTGCACAACTAGGGTAACATCATCAGGTAAAGGATTAGCTGAGTTATAAGTATTACCTGCTCGAGTTGTGATGGCATTAACATGCTCATTTCTAGCATTAGGAGGGGTGTATTTTTGCCCATGGTTGTTTGATGGAGGCTTCGGGTTCTGTTGAGTGTTACTCGGTAAAGTACCTAGTGGTTTATTAGAATTCCCAAGCCTCTCAAGCCTCCCTTCCAAGTCCTTTATGGTGGCTTGATGGTTCTTCACTCCTTGATCAAACTTGTACCCGAGGCCATCTAATCGAGTAGTCAAGACATCCAGTGACGTCTGCATCTTCTTTGAGTCACTTGCCACTTGCTCGTTTGTTGCTTTCTGAGTGCTGATAAAATCCTTCATGATACCTTTCAGCTCCGAATCTAGATCTTGCTGATTTTGATTGTTGAACTTGTTCCATCTGTTGCCACTAAAACCAGAATTATAAGTATTATAAGATGAAGAAGAGGGATAAGAATTACCTGATTGACGGTTTTGGAAACCGGTGTTTCGGCTGAAGTTCCCTTGCTGTTGGTTCTGAACATAATTCACATCCTAAGCAGGTTTCTGGGGGCAATCCTCCGTATAATGCATATCCCCACAATGATCACAACCATCAGCCAACTCTCTGACATCCCTCTCAAGGCTCTTAAATCTACTCTCTTGACCATCAAACCGCTCATCCATGCGTTTCGAGAGAGCTTTAATCTCAGCAACTGTTCCTGATTCCTTGCTACCTTCAGCTTTAGCGACAGTGTGTCTCCCGGATCTCTTTAGTCGGTCTTCATCCCGGGTTGAGCTCTCCTTGGCCATATCCTCCAGAATTTTATATATTAAATCAAACTCCGTTAATAAAATGCGGAAGCGACTTTTAAAAATCCCAATTGATTCCTAACGGAATCATTAAACAACTTTAAATGGTGTTACTAGCATCATATCATCACAATAATTAAAGGAAATCCACTAATAACTATATGAAATGTCAACCTGCATAATAAATAAGTCTACTTAAAGCTACTAGCAAATGGGTAACTAAAAGTCATCTTTATTCATCATCAATAGCTACCCCCATCTCTCGCAAATCAACTAGCTCCATTAGCGCCTAACCTGAGGGCACAACATATGTTCCACAAAACAAGTGTCAGCTTATAAAGCTGAGTAAGATAACAGGTTAGTACAACAAAAGGATTGCCAATTAAAATCATTTCAACAAAAGCATCTCATGCACATATATAGGCATAATCACATATATCAACAAGTACTACTCAAATAGGATAATCAAATCCTACAATGTGCCTAGCAATCCTCAATTACTACTTTAGCTCCTTAACAACATAACTACTTAACTCTTTAGCTCCTTAACTACTTAGCTACTTAAATCTTTAGCTCCTTAACACATAACTACTTAACTCTTTAGCTCCTTAACACATAATACTTAACTCTTTAGCTCCTTAACAACATAACTACTTAACTCTTTAGCTCCTTAACACATAATACTTGAACTCTTTAGCTCCTTAACACATAACTACTTAACTCTTTAGCTCCTTAACACTAATACTTAACTCTTTAGCTCCTTAACACATAATACTTAACTCTTTAGCTCCTTAACAACATAACTACTTAACTCTTTAGCTCCTTAACACATAATACTTGAACTCTTTAGCTCCTTAACACATAATACTTAACTCTTTAGCTCCTTAACACATAATACTTAACTCTTTAGCTCCTTAACACATAACTACTTAACTCTTTAGCTCCTTAACAACATAACTACTTAACTCTTTAGCTCCTTAACACATAACTACTTAACTCTTTAGCTCCTTAACACATATACTTAACTCTTTAGCTCCTTAACAACATAACTACTTAACTCTTTAGCTCCTTAACACATAATACTTAACTCTTTAGCTCCTTAACAACATAACTACTTAACTCTTTAGCTCCTTAACACATAATACTTGAACTCTTTAGCTCCTTAACACATAACTACTTAACTCTTTAGCTCCTTAACACTAATACTTAACTCTTTAGCTCCTTAACAACATAACTACTTAACTCTTTAGCTCCTTAACAACATAACTACTTAACTCTTTAGCTCCTTAACACATAACTACTTAACTCTTTAGCTCCTTAACACATAATACTTAACTCTTTAGCTCCTTAACACATAATACTTAACTCTTTAGCTCCTTAACACATAACTACTTAACTCTTTAGCTCCTTAACACATAACTACTTAACTCTTTAGCTCCTTAACACATAACTACTTAACTCTTTAGCTCCTTAACACATATACTTAACTCTTTAGCTCCTTAACAACATAACTACTTAACTCTTTAGCTCCTTAACACATAATACTTAACTCTTTAGCTCCTTAACAACATAACTACTTAACTCTTTAGCTCCTTAACACATAACTACTTAACTCTTTAGCTCCTTAACACATAATACTTAACTCTTTAGCTCCTTAACAACATAACTACTTAACTCTTTAGCTCCTTAACACATAATACTTAACTCTTTAGCTCCTTAACAACATAACTACTTAACTCTTTAGCTCCTTAACACATAATACTTAACTCTTTAGCTCCTTAACAACATAACTACTTAACTCTTTAGCTCCTTAACAACATAATACTTAACTCTTTAGCTCCTTAACACATAATACTTAACTCTTTAGCTCCTTAACAACATAACTACTTAACTCTTTAGCTCCTTAACACATAATACTAACTCTTTAGCTCCTTAACACATAATACTTAACTCTTTAGCTCCTTAACACATAATACTTAACTCTTTAGCTCCTTAACACATATACTTAACTCTTTAGCTCCTTAACAACATAACTACTTAACTCTTTAGCTCCTTAACACTAATACTTAACTCTTTAGCTCCTTAACACATACTACTTAACTCTTTAGCTCCTTAACAACATAACTACTTAACTCTTTAGCTCCTTAACTACTCAATACTGAATTCTTGAGCTCCTTAAACACACTTGATCTAAATAGACCAAAATGCGGGTTAAGCTTAACACTTTCTCCTTAATATCTCCTTAATGCTCGAGACTTTACAACATTATATTTCTACTCAATTCTACTTATCACATTAGCTACTTTAATATATTCTCCATTAAGGTTACTACTGATTTCCACACATCAACATTAGGGCCCTTAACGTGCACGTGACATGGCAACTTAATAATGTCTAGTGTACTATGTGTACAGGTATTCATCAAGTAACACAACTCAACAACAAGCTCCATTAAACAACAATATAACAATAATCTCGTATCAACTAAAGCATGCATAAACAAATGCCCCAATAAACCTCCCACATACAACCCATACCCAATATAAGCATGAGATAGTTAACTTCATAAAAGGGGAGTAATTATTAAAGGGGATAACTTGGATGATGTTAACATCATATTAGATTTTCCCATTATTAAAACTAAGTTTTGTTGTGTCCTCAGGTGTCAAAAGTAAGTTATCTTACCTCAATATAACAATAATCTCGTATCAACTAAAGCATGCATAAACAAATGCCCCAATAAACCTCCCACATACAACCCATACCCAATATAAGCATGAGATAGTTAACTTCATAAAAGGGGAGTAATTATTAAAGGGGATAACTTGGATGATGTTAACATCATATTAGATTTTCCCATTATTAAAACTAAGTTTTGTTGTGTCCTCAGGTGTCAAAAGTAAGTTATCTTACCTCAATGAGAATAACAATAACTCTCTGACTTCTTCAATATACCTTCAATTAAGTAAAATAAAGGCACTTATGTCAAATACTAAATATACATCAATTATGTATCAACTCGTCTTTACTGTATGAATAACTAGTGACCGCACGTCTTGCAATACTTAAGTATTAACTAATAACCATCACTAATGATCCTATAATATGTATAGGACATGCAAATTAATTCCATGCATGTCAGTAGGTTCTACGTATGGATAATGTTTAGATTAAAAGATGGCATTCCTTGTTAAGTAGACCATTTACCTTATAAATGTAATTAGCCAAATATCTATCCATTTAAAACATACATGTATCTAAAGAAAACTGAGTTTTAGTTCAGATACATATATAACCGAGTAACCGACCCACCATTGCAGCAACAACAATTATTTTTATTAATTTGTTATAATTAAAGAATGACATTTCAGCAGCTAGTGACTAATATGTAGTCGTAGATTAGGAACTACTGCATGTACTGGATTACTACTCTTTGTTATCCTTACTCATTTACGTATGAATAGCAACTAAACGGGTATTTACAGAAAGAGTATCCGTCTTGTTTTAACAGTAATGACAATGAAATTAAGATACCATATATGAGTATTGCTACTGTTACCAAATTGTTATACCCAAAATAAGATCAATATTTGACAACCAACACACTTAAATTATGTGCTAGACTTTATAAACCAGATTTAAGAATTATATACATAGGGACTAAGATAACCATTCTTTACGACACATATACCACATGGAATAAGTATTTCACGATATTTAGCCCGTTTTTGGTCCAAAGCTTGCAGAGAACTAGATCGTGACATGACGTAAATGATTTTTTGATCAAAAACCGTTAATGTTGCTGTGGTTGAAACTCTAAACTCGCAAAGCTCAAAGATGTAATCATGTATGAAGAGTTTGTAATTCTACTACTATATTATTCATTAAAATAGGCTTACTTGTTAAACTCATTCTCCAAAAATCATGTCACGATAATGTCTTGTTTTTTTTTTTGAACGATCATTGGGTTGCCCTTAGCTAGGAGTTTTCCAGGCCAGAATGCTACCCACTCCGATACCTCCAATACACCACATGGGGGGAGAAACCCCCAATTAAATGTTTTGCTTATAAAACTCGATAAATGTACTAGCCCAACAACTGCTCCTAATTTATTAACAGACCAAGAGTGAACACATATAAAAGTATTTTTAAAATGGAATCTAGTAATGATCGAGTTATACCTTTAAACGATTTGGCAAAGAGATTGCGTGACTATTGCGAACCAAAATTCCAATACTTAGATAGCTCCTGACGGCTGTATTACTCTTGAGGTTTTTATTATTAGTTTTCTCCGTAAATATGAATTGTTTAACAAGGGTATTTATTTATTATTTGGGCCAAGAGGTATGGCTACGAAAGTTTTATCTACAATCAACTATTTGGGCCGGGGATATGGAACAGACGACTAACACCCCACATTTAAGTTACTACGTAATAGGTATACTATTGGGTCCTCTTAGCAATTATTTAATTATTAGTTAATAGCATCAATCATTCTTATTGGTTGCTTAGTTAACTTAATGAATAATAATCTCGAAGCACCTAAATGAAAACAATAATGCAAATACACAAAATAGCTAGCTCCTGATCGTTCTAGCATATAGTCAAGATATGACAACCCTCTTATCTGTGTCTCTACTTACCACACAATTATCACATTATTAACAAAGTGTCAAACCAAAACATATAGTTGGCAGAATAAACACCTTTAAAGCTGAATATAAATTACACACTAATAATCACGTAAATGACATTGTAGTAATCTACATTTAAAACCCATTTATCAAAATGTGACGGCAATTTTATGACAATTAAACGACTATAACTGACACACGCAACTATGCGAAGGAAACGCGTCATTTATCTATTGGATCAACCATCAAAGTAAATTTGAGATATTACACTTCCCCTGCAAGACTCAAAGGAAATAATTCCAACTTCACATTATCGGCTTGGTTCTCTCCATACTGATATAACCGGAAAATCTTTTCAAACTTTTCGACATGAGCATAAGGGTCCCAACGTGCAACCCCATCGAATGTGTCTCCAGTGACACTCTTGAGATGATTTCCTTTCAGGGAAAAGTTTGCTGATATCGCAGGGGGGCGGATAGCAGTACCCCTGTTAGCTGGTATGGTTCTCCTTCGTTCCCCATAAGGAATGTTATTCATATCTCTCGGTTGTTCTTCACCCATTCCGTTTACTCTTCTTTGTTGATCTTGATTCCTGTTGGTTTACGGAAGTACAGTTCTATTCGGATCAGGTGTTTGAACTTTTTCTTCTCCTTCTGAGTCCTCACCTGTTCGAAATATCCAAGCTGCTTCCTCTGACCTATTAACCAATTGATCTTCTAAGGTCTGGCCCGGTGGAACTTGATCTGCGGTTTCTGAATCTATCTTGCCTGATGTAGATGGTTCCTTACTTGTGTTTTGCACTAATCTACGTCTGGCCCTCCTCGGATTAGATAATGGACTATGCAAGGGTAAGCCAGAGGCTCTAGTGTTCATCAACTAGCAAGAAACCTGCACAATCACCACAAAACAAACCGTCAACCGCACCTGGTAAAAATGAAATAAAACTTAAAGTAAAATAACTTAAAATCTCTCTAATAAAAGCAAATAACTTTATCACGAGTAATTGTGAGAAAGGTTCGAACTACAAAATTAAACAACTACTGAAACAAAAGTCCCCGGCAGCGGCGCCAAAAACTTGATGTGTGAAATCGAGTCTTAAAATTTATAAACACGAATCACCTAGCGACTGACTACAACACACTCACAGGCAGTGAACCCGTTCGTATGCAGTATAGTTAGCTTGGTAAATCCGAGGTCGATCACAAGGACTAAAGTTAAGTAATTGTTAAAAGAAAGCAGTTCAAGTAGAAATGAGGGGGGGGGGTTTGTGACCGAATTGTCACGTTGCAAATAGTTAGTAAAATCAGTTAGTAATCCCTCAGGATTAATCGAAAAGAGAGTTTGTGATTGAAAACAATAATTTAAAAGGCATCCATCTCGAATCCGCTCAACAACATGTTCAGATTGCACATAAATGAAGTTCAATTACAAATTAAGTTGATTAAATAACCGAGACTCAAACAAAGCACCAACCCCGTACCCGTCAAGTTAATGACATTATTTGACTCTCTTGCTTAGACTAGTTTCATTACAAAGACCGGTACCCCAAGACATCTTTTATAACTTCTCTAATCAAACAATGGTTTTGGTTATTAAGATAACAATTATATCTACCGATTGTAACCGTTAACACATTAATTCCTACTATTATTGAATGATTATCTACCGTACCCGTCATAGATCCAATCATTTGTACCCAAACAATCAAAATGATATATATGTAAACAATAATTACCATTAAAGACACACATACACCACCAATCAATTCAAGATAAATTAAAAGGGAGAAATGCGCTAAGATCTCGATATAACGTTAAATGAAATCAACATTGAATTATAAAAATTGTGCAATCCTTACATATTGTCTCACTTCATCAAGATGAATGATAAAGTGATTAGCTACTCATTATTGAAATGAAATAACAAATCAAAATAGAAGAATTCATCGTTACCGAATACAAATAAATGAAAGCGAATAAGGGAATCATCCAATCGTAATATCGATCTTCAAAGGCGAAAGAACTGATGAAAAATCTCAAATCTCGAACTGGTAGAACTGCGACACATCTTTCCTCACTGCGTCGCATCTCAAATCTCGAACCTACAACTGCGGCGCAGTCATAAGACTGCATCGCAGTCCTTCAGAGTACACCCTGGTGCGGCGCAGTTGAATGACTACGTCGCATTGTCCCACTGTTCAGCACCAAACTTCATATTCGTGCCATGTAAACCTTCCGTAAGCACATTTTTCACCTCGAAATGTCGTTTTCTCCCGAATTGTGTCATGATACCTGTTAATATCCTGAAACACTAACAAATACCATAAACGTACCAAATGTATACAAAAACGACTCGAAAAGCACTTAAAAACAATTAAATACGATGTGGGAAATGGGTATAAAATAAGGCATATCAGATCCTTGAACATACCTGTCAAGACACCAAAGTGTTCTTGAATCTGGCCTCTGTTCTTGCATCCTTTAGGATCTTGTTTCTTTATTCTATGATCTTGTTGTATCTTGTTAATTGTGGTTCTTTCTGCTATCATGGGTGATTATTTGGATGATAACTTGAGACCAGTTGGTGATGATTTAGAAAGTGGTGTTAATATCTTTGGAACTCTTATTAGCAAACTTGATTTTGGTGATCCTTTGTATTTGCATGCTAGTGACACCTCTGGTGATCCTTTGAGTCACTTGCCACTTGCTCGTTTGTTGCTTTCTGGGTGCTGATAAAATCCTTCATGATACCTTTCAGCTCCGAATCAGGATCTTGCTGATTTTGATTGTTGAACTTGTTCCATCTGTTGCCACTAAAACCAGAATTATTAGTATTATAAGATGAAGAAGTGGAATGAGAATTACCTGATTGCCGGTTTTAGAAACCGGTGTTTCGGCTGAAGTTCCCTTGCTGTTGGTTCTGAACATAATTCACATCCTGAGCAGGTTTCTAGGGGCAATCCTTCGTATAATGCATATCCCCACAATGATCACAACCATCAGCCAACTCTCTGACATCCCTCTCAAGGCTCTTAAATCTACTCTCTTGACCATCAAACCGCTCATCCATGCGTTTCGAGAGAGCTTTAATCTCAGCAAATGTTCCTGATTCCTTGCTACCTTCAGCTTTAGCGACAGTGTGTCTCCCGGATCTCTTTAGTCGGTCTTCATCCCGGGTTGAGCTCTCCTTGGCCATATCCTCCAGAATTTTATAACCTTCATTCGGGGAAATGTTATTGAAGCTTCCCCCAAATGCATAACTGAGCTCCCTCTTAGACCTCCTATCTAAACCATCATAGAAAATCTCAACAATTAGATCAATATTCATGTTATGACCCGGACAATTCCTTATCATTTCCTTGAATCTCTTCCACGCATCCACCATATCTTCTCCCGGGTCTTGAGAAAAACCCCTAATCTGATTTTCTAACTTTCGTTGAGTCCTTATTGTGTAGAACTCATCAATGAAGGCCTCTCTCAAACCGTTCCAAGTGGTGAACGAGTTTTCCGGCAACTCCCTAAACCATGAAGATGCTTCCCATGCAAGACTCAAAAGAAAATAATTCCAACTTCACATTATCGGCTTGGTTCTCTCCATACTGATATAACCGGCAAATCTTTTCAAACTTTTCGACATGAGCATAAGGGTCCCAACGTGCAACCCCGTCGAATGTATCTTCAGTGACACTCTTGAGATGATTTCCTTTCAAGGAGAAGTTTGCTGATATCGCAGGGGGACGGATAGCAGTGCCCCTGTTAGCTGGTATGGTTCTCCTTCGTTCCCCATAAGGAATGTTATTCATATCTCTCGGTTGTTCTTCACCCATTCCGTTTACTCTTCTTTGTTGATCTTGATTCCTGTTGGTTTACGGAAGTACAGTTCTATTCGGATCAGGTGTTTGAACTTTTTCTTCTCCTTCTGAGTCCTCACCTGTTCGAAATATCCAAGCTGCTTCCTCTGACCTATTAACCAATTGATCTTCTAAGGTCTGGCCCGGTGGAACTTGATCTGCGGTTTCTGAATCTATCTTGCCTGATGTAGATGGTTCCTTACTTGTGTTTTGCACTAATCTACGTCTGGCCCTCCTCGGATTAGATAATGGACTATGCAAGGGTAAGCCAGAGGCTCTAGTGTTCATCAACTAGCAAGAAACCTGCACAATCACCACAAAACAAACCGTCAACCGCACCTGGTAAAAATGAAATAAAACTTAAAGTAAAACAACTTAAAATCTCTCTAAATAAGCAAATAACTTTATCACGAGTAATTGTGAGAAAGGTTCGAACTACAAAATTAAACAACTACTGAAACAAAAGTCCCCGGCAGCGGCGCCAAAAACTTGATGTGTGAAATCGAGTCTTAAAATTTATAAACACGAATCACCTAGCGACTGACTACAACACACTCACAGGCAGTGAACCCGTTCGTATGCAGTATAGTTAGCTTGGTAAATCCGAGGTCGATCACAAGGACTAAAGTAAAGTAATTGTTAAAAGAAAGCAGTTCAAGTAGAAATGAGGGGGGCGGAGGTTTGTGACCGAATTGTCACGTTGCAAATAGTTAGTAAAATCAGTTAGTAATCCCTCAGGATTAATCGAAAAGAGAGTTTGTGATTGAAATCAATAATTTAAAAGGCATCCATCTCGAATCCGCTCAACTACATGTTCAGATTGCACATAAATGAAGTTCAATTACAATTTAAGTTGATTAAATAACCGAGACTCAAACAAAGCACCAACCCCGTACCCGTCAAGTTAATGACATTATTTGACTCTCTTGCTTAGACTAGTTTCATTACAAAGACCGGTACCCCAAGACATCTTTTATAACTTCTCTAATCAAACAATGGTTTTGGTTATTAAGATAACAATTATATCTACCGATTGTACCCAACCGTTAACACATTAATTCCTATTATCATTGAATGATTATCTACCGTACCCGTCATAGATCCAATCATTTGTACCCAAACAATCAAAATGATATATATGTAAACAATAATTACCATTAAAGACACACATACACCACCAATCAATTCAAGATAAATTAAAAGGGAGAAATGCGCTAAGATCTCGATATAACGTTAAATGAAATCAACATTGAATTATAAAAATTGTGCAATCCTTACATATTGTCTCACTTCATCAAGATGGATGATAAAGTGATTAGCTACTCATTATTGAAATGAAATAACAAATCAAAATAGAAGAATTCGTCGTTACCGAATACAAATAAATGAAAGCGAATAAGGGAAATCATCCAATCGTAATATCGATCTTCAAAGGCGAAAGAACTGATGAAAAATCTCAAATCTCGAACTGGTAGAACTGCGACACATCTTTCCTCACTGCGCCGCATCTCAAATCTCGAACCTACAACTGCGGTGCAGTCATATGACTGCGTCGCAGTCCTTCAGAGTACATCCTGGTGCGGCGTAGTTGAATGACTGTGTCGCATTGTCCCACTGTTCAGCACCAAACTTCATATTCGTGCCATGTAAACCTTCCGTAAGCACATTTTTCACCTCGAAATGTCGTTTTCTCCCGAATTGTGTCATGATACCTGTTAATATCCTGAAACACTAACAAATACCATAAACGTACCAAATGTATACAAAAACGACTCGAAAAGCACTTAAAAACAATTAAATACGATGTGGGAAATGGGTATAAAATAAGGCATATCAGATCCTTGAACATACCTGTCAAGACACCAAAGTGTTCTTGAATCTAGCCTCTGTTCTTGCATCCTTTAGGATCTTGTTTCTTTATTCTGTGATCTTGTTGTATCTTGTTAATTGTGGTTCTTTCTGCTATCATGGGTGATTATTTGGATGATAACTTGAGACCAGTTGGTGATGATTTTGAAAGTGGTGTTAATATCTTTGGAACTCTTATTAGCAAACTTGATTTTGGTGATCCTTTGTATTTGCATGCTAGTGACACCTCTGGTGCTCCCTTGATAAGTTTAAAACTAAAAGGAACATAAAACTATAAAATACGGGCTTGTGCAATGGAACTTGCTTTGGAAACTAAAAATAAACTGTGTTTTATTGATGGAACTTATAAAAAACCTGTTGATAATGAGGTTCTTGCTAAATAGTGGGATAGATGCAACTCTGTGGTTCTTTCTTGGATTCTTGGTTCTTTGTCTGATGATGTTTATTTGGGTCAAATTTTCTCTAAAGATGTTATGTCTCTTTGGGAGGAACTTAAGGAAACCTATGACAAGGTTGATGGGTCAATTACTTTTAATTTACATCATAGGATTAACTCTTTGACTCAAAATGGAAGTTCTCTGTCTAATTATTATCATAAACTGAATTCCCTTTGGAGGCAGTTTGATTCTCTTGTTAAACTCCCTACCTGAACATGCAATGCAGATAAGGGAATACAAGAACACCACCAACTGCTGCAACTTATGCAGTTTCTTATGGGTCTAGATGAGGTTTACCTACCCATTAGGAGTAACATATTGACCAGGGACCCCCTTCCAAGTGTTAAAACTGCCTTTGCTATTCTGTCCAAGGAAGAATCACACAGGACTACTCCTGTTGAGACCCCTGTAAAAGGTCAAAACTCTGCTTTCTTAGCCAGACCTTTTGATAACTAAAGAAAACCTTTTGAAAACAAGTTTAATGAAAATAAAAGTTTTGAAACAAGAAGGGGACCTAATATGAGTCTTAAATGTACCAAGTGCAACAAATTTGGACATACCATTGAGAGAAGTTATCAGATTGTTGGGCCACCAAACTCTTATGGTAATTCTTATAGACCTAGTGGTGGTTTTGTCAAAAGGAATTCTTTTCAGACCTTTGGTAAAAATTTGTCAAGTAATCATGCTGCTACTTCTGAACCACAAAACTATGTTATGTCTCACATTGGTTCTAGTTCTGGATCAGGAAATCCTGCCACATCCCTGCCCTTCACCACTGAACAAATCAATCATTTGATGAAAATGATTAGTTAAAATTCTGTGTCTAAGTCACCTCAAGCCAATATGGGAGGTACTTTCTTTAATTCAAATGCTTTTTTCAATTCTAACTTCGATAAATTCTTTTGCTCAAATTCTGCTAGAGTCAAGCCTAAAATCATTAAAGGCTGGATCTCTGACTCAGGTGCTACTCATCACATGACACCTTCTGAACAAAATATGTTTAATGTTGTTGATGTGTCCAATCTTGGACTGACTGTGGGTCATCCTAATGGTACACAAGCCAAAGTTGTTAAAATTGGAAACCTAAGATTAACTAAAGTTATCATTCTTTATGGTGTGCTTGTTGTACCTGAGTACTGTATGAGCTTGTTATCTGTTCATAATCTTACTAAAGATAATAAGTTATGTGTGGGTTTTGATGAATACCATTGTTATATTCAGGACTTGAAAACCAGAATAACCTTGGGGATTGGTAATGAATGTGATGGTCTTTACTTGTTTGATGATTGTGATATTGGTAAAAGTAACTCTGTCTGTTTTAATACTACTCTTACTTGCAATATTTCCAAACATACCTGGCACTGCAGACTTGGTCACCCTGGTGACCAAGTCCTCATTGTTCTTAAAGATAAACTTAAACTGGACAATGTGACTCATTCTTCTGGTTGTGAAATCTGCCATAAGGCAAAACAGACCAGGGAACCTTTCCCTTTAAGTGAACACAAAACCACTAATGTGGGTGACTTAATTCACCTAGATCTCTGGGGACCTTACAGAATTCAAAGTAAGGAAGGATATAAATACTTCCTTACTATTGTGGATGACTATTCTAGGGCAGTGTGGGTATTTTTCTTAAAAGGAAAGGAAGAAACCTTTGACAACATTGTTAACTTCTCTAATCTGCTTCAAAATCAATTTAACAAAAACATTAAGGTTTTCAGAAGTGACAATGGGAGTGAGTTTATAAATCATAGAATGTACACTTTCACTAAACAAAAGGGAATCATTCACCAAACTTCTTGTGTTCACACTCCTCAACAGAATCGTATAGTTGAAAGGAAACATAGACACTTGCTAAATGTTGCAAGAGCTCTTATGTTTCAAGGGGGGATTCCTCTTAATATGTGGAGTGAATGTGTTCTAACTGCTACTTACTTGATTAACAGGTTACCTTCTTCTGTTCTATGTGGAAAATCTCCTTATGATCTTATTTTTAAATGCTCTCCTAATCTGTCTCACCTAAGAGTATTTGGATGTCTTTTCTTTGCCACTGTTTTGAATAATCATGATAAGTTTAGTAGCAGATCTGAAGAATGTGTCCTTATTGGCTATGCTGATGCAAAAAAAGGATACAAACTGTTTAGTCTTGAGAATAAAACCATCCTTTATTCAAAGGATGTTATTTTCTATGAAAACATCTTTCCTTTTAAAATAAATCAACAAAATAAGAGTGCCTCTGTGGAGGAAATCACTCATTTAAACTTCTTTGATAGTATCTTTTATGATAATAATGATCATCCAAATACTCTCCTTCCTAATGATGAAAGGAGAGACCAAAATGGAAGTGAAGGCAATTCTCCATCTCACCCTGACAGTCCTTTAGGATCTACTGGTGAGCATGGGTCCTCTTCTCACTCTGGCAGTCCACTTGGGACTACTAGTGAAGAAGGGACAAATGCAACACTTCATGATGAGATTAATATTTCTAAGGGAATTCTTAATGCAAATGATTCTGTTCCTATAAATACTGAGAATCTAAGGGGATCCACAAGAATGACCAGACTTCCTAGGAACTTGAATGATTATGTGTTAGGAACTAAAACTAAACATTGTATTTCCAGTTTTGTGAATTATAGCAAGTTGAATTCTGAAAATCTGTGCTTTGTGACTAATCTGAATAAACATGTTGAGCCTTCATCTTTTGATGAGGCTTGCAAGAATCCTCTTTGAGTAGATGCCATGAGTGCTGAAATGGAAGCATTACATAAGAATGGCACTTGGAATCTCACTGAGCTTCCACCCAATAGGCAACCCATTGGATGCAAATGGGTTTATAAGGTTAAATACAAATCCAATGGTGATATTGATAGATATAAGGCTAGATTAGTTGCCAAGGGTTACAGTCAAAAGGCTGGTGTTGACTTTGATGAAACTTTCTCTCCTGTGGTCAAAATGGTTACCATAAGATGCTTAATTACTATTGCCACTCAAAACTGTTGGCCTATTTTCCAATTGGATGTGAATAATGCTTTTCTTTATGGTGAACTTGTTGAAGATGTTTATATGTTGCCTCCACCTAGTTATCATTCCACCACTGACTCCAAAGTGTGTAAACTTGCAAAATCTTTGTATGGGCTTAAACAAGCCCCTAGAAAGTGGAATGAGAAATTGACTTCAGCTTTGGTTGAAAATGGTTTTGTTCAAAGTAAAAATGACTATTCTCTTTATATCAAATCTGTGAATTGAGTGTTTGTTGCTCTTCTTGTGTATGTGGATGATATTATTATTACTGGTAATTGCAATGATGAAATAAACAAGTGCAAAGAATTTCTTGGCAGGAAATTTTCTATAAAGGATCTTGGTAACCTAAGGTATTTTCTTGGAATAGAAGTTTTAAATAACAAAGAAGGGGTTTGTCTAACCCAAAGGAAGTACTGCCTTGAAGTCATTTCTGAATTTGGTGTGCTAGGCTGCAAACCATCTCAAACACCCATAGAATCTAATTTAAGTTTTTGTGTTGATGACAATGAGTGATTCTCCTCTGGAAAATATCACTGAATATCAAAATTTGGTAGGCAAACTTATCTATCTTACATTTACAAGGCCAGATATATTTTTTGTTGTTCATGTGTTGAGCCAGTTTATGCATAAGCCCTATCTCTCCCATTTCAAACTTGCTTTAAGAGTTCTTAGATATCTAAAGGGATCTCCAGGTAAAGGTATACTCCTTAAAGGTAATTCTGATCTTTCTCTTAGAGCTTATGTAGACTCTGACTGGGCCAAGAAGGTAACTGCCAGGAAAAGTATCACTGGATACTCTCTTTTCCTTGGTGGTTCACCTATCTCTTGGAAAAGCAAGAAGCAGCCTACCATATCCAGATCTTCAGCAGAGGCTGAATTTAGAGCCTTGGCTGATAGTACTTGTGAAATCATATGGGTTCTTAAGGTACTAAATGAGTTTGGGATAAGGCAAGAAAGTCCTGTCCCAATCTATATTGATTGCAAGGCTGCTATACAAATAAGTGCAAATCCTGTTTTTCATGAGAAAACCAAACACTTTGAAATTGATGTGTACTTTGTAAGAGAGAAAGTTAATCTGGGGGTAATTCAAACTGTGAAAATTCACTCAGATGACAACATTGCTGACCTGTTTACAAAAGGGCTCACATTGTTACAACACAACAAGTTTTCTAAAGAACTTGGACTGTTTGATCTCTTCCACTAGGGGTGAGTACGGTTCGGTTTGGGTCGGTTTTTGACTAAAACCGAAACCGAACCGTTATAAATCGGTTTTTGAAAACTAAAACCATTGGGTTTCGGTTTTTTCGGTTTCGGTTTTTTCGGTTTGGGTCTATTTCGGTTCGGTTTTTCGGTTTTAGTCGGTTTTTAACCACTTGTGGTTTGGGTCAAATTGAGCTTGAAAAGTTTATAAGCTTATACCCTATAATTACACCATAATTAATTTCAACAAGTTTTCAAAACAATATTAGTAACAATAACACTACAACAATGACAACAAATCCATAAAAGTAAGTTGTACAAACTTCAAACAAATTTATATATAACTATTTATATGTTTTACGCGTTGTATAATTATACCACTATTAAAGCAAATCAATCTTGTTGTGTATTTTCACTTAAAACATATAAATGATATTATTATATACACCTAAAAATGCAAATATATTAACATATTTACCAAAAATTAATAATAAAATGATATAAATATAAAATAAAGTAAACAATATATATTTTTGGTTCGGTTCGGTTTTTATGGTTCGGTTTTTCAATAGAAACCAAAACCGAACCATAACTTTCGGTGTTTAGAAAACCAAAACCAATGGTTTTTGGTTTTTTCGGTTTTCGGTTTTTTCGGTTTTCATGGTTTTTTCGGTTTTCGGTTTGGTTTTTGCTCACCCCTATCTTCCACAATTAATTTGTGGGGGGGTGTTGGTTTATCAAATTAATTGTATTTTCTAACTTAAAATGTTGCTTTGGTAGGATATGGACTTTGGATGGATGCTTTGCCAGAATAAGGGACTTAAGCTAGACATTACTTGCATGTTTTGCTGCCTGGACTGAAGATGCTAAAGTTTAGAGAGATTGGGCTAAAGATGTAGAAGACAAGAAGACCAGGGGGCTGATTGTAATATTTTTGTGTATAAAAAGAAAGAGATAGGGCACTGTAGCCTCACCTCTTCAAGCAGTATGTTCTTGTTACCGTTTTAGATGAAAACCCTATTTTTCTTGTTTCTGTAATTAAACTTTTAATCAAATTAATCTTATGGCTGAGTTCGTGTATGATCTGCTTGTTGAGTGTCATTTTATCTATTCTTATCATTTCTTTCTTCAATTTCCTGGCCGGACAACATTTGGAAGCTTTTTAACACAAAAATACTCAAATTCCCTCATTAAAGATTTCTACAATTTTTTTCTTATATATCCTTTTTGCTTGTTTAAAAATCTATTTATCCAACGGATGTTTGTATACATATTAAATAGTTACATTTTACAACTATAAAACCAAAATTTACATTTGACAGTTATAACTACTAGTTAAATATTATCGAACATACCCGTCATCAACGAATTACTCTCAGGGCCATGTACGACCCACTCGTGAACATGGGTGGATATATTAAGGGGCCAGAAAGGATCCGTGTCCTTTCTATTTTTTCGATAAATAGTATAGTTTTAGCCGTAATTTGTTTGAAAAATTATTTTTCTTAGTGTTATTTTTGTGTTATCGTCACTTTTGGTCCCCTCTGATTATTTTTCTTAGTGTTATATCTTGGTCACGTAACTTTCAGCTCCTTCTACTAAATAGGTCAAGATCCGCCTAAACATCCACAAAATCATTTTTTATATCTTTTTATACATATCTCTATGACATTATAAAACATTTGATCCCTTCAATTTTTTCAACTAAGTAGTTGATAACCCAAAATACTCCTTTCTTTTTCACTAATCAAACATCTTCACCTAAGAATACTTATTTTACCCTTAATGGATATTTATAACATACATCCTTAATCTTTAAGATAACTATTTTATTAATCGCTTTTACATTTACCCACCACCGCCGCCACCACCACCACCCGTCGTCATCACCACCAGTTACCATCGTCGCCAGTCACCATACCGCCGCATCGTACAGACATTAATCCATAACATATTAATAAAACTACATTACGTTAAAAGTAGGGGTCATCCATATAAAACGTACCATCCACGAGTTAAAATACTTGTATCAGATTAAAATTTTATCTTGAAAACTAGTGTTATACCCGGCCGTTGGCCGGGGATAACGATCGGGCATGGACTTGAATGCGTGTCATTAATTTTAACATGTCAACGGTTACCATTAGAAAAAAACCACATCCTTAAACAATACGTAAATCTTAAAACTCAAAACTTTGATGACGAAATAAAAAATTGTAAACGATTTTTTGAAAGATAAAAATTAGAATCTTAAAACTTTCATGGTAAAAATAAAAAAGACTAAAACGAAGTACTATAAATTAACAAACATAAAACTTTAATGGTAAAATTTAAAAGTCTTAAAGGATTTAGTAGCTAAAGTGTGAAACACTAAAACGTTATCACCCTAAAAGTAATGATATAATACAAAATAAAATATAAAAATCCAAGAAGGCAAGTTGATATCTACACAACACGTTAACTAAAAAACGAAAAAAAAACAACTAAGTAGGCAGGCAGGCTGCCCTGCCAGCTAACTTCACTATTCACGCGAAAACTTTTTATATACGTTATAATATAATATAATATAAGTTTAAGACAAGTATTTCAACATGCAGGGACTAGGGAGTTATTTCATAAAATTACTGTATGTATTCTATGAATGACACGTACGAATACCAGACATTGCTGACTCAGCAAATGAAGCATGAACAAGATCTGTACTGGGACACCACAATCAAATAAATAAATAAAAAAGAAACACTTTTAATTCAGTCAATCTCAGTTGTTATGTTCCCTTCACTACTCGCACCAACTTCTTTGTATCTATAGATCATATTTTGTCTGAATTTTTAATATTTTTATTTCAATCAAATCTTACATTCTTCGCTTCTAGCGTCTTGCTAGATAGTCATTTTAATAATATCATTCTAGCGTCTTGCTAGATAGTCATTTTAATAATATCATTATGCGGTTCAAAAAAAATCAAATCTTACATTCTAAGAAACACTTTCACTTATTTCAATAAAAATTCTCATATTAACTAACAATACCCACATTCCAAAATCTAATACTAATAATTAATTAATTACTCCGTATAATTAATTAAATAATAATAATAATAATAATAAGCAATACATGCATACTCTGTCTCTATATGTGTGTTTCTTTGGCTTTTTCCAAGATTTAATGGTAATATTTCTTTTCTAACATTGTCTTTCAAGTAAGAGTGTTATATCTATATCTGAGTATTAACTTACAATGCCAACATCCCAAAATTTACAGTATAATTTAATAATAATACACAACTAACATTACAATACTATGTCTCTATATGTGTGTTTCTTTGGCTTTTTTTTCTTCAAGATTTAGTGGTAATATTTCTTTTTATGAATTGGGTGACATGAAAAATTATTTATATAACTTTTTTGATGAATTGGGTATCAAGAAAGAATGTTAATTTTTGTATATTATGAATTGGGTTTCAACAAAATATGTCAATAATTTCTTTTCATATAATTGGCTTTCAAGAAAAAAATGTTAATTTGTGTTTTTTATGAATTGGGCCTCAAGAAAGTTTGTTACTTTTTGTTTTTAGGGGTTGTGTTTCAAGCAAAATTTAATGTGTGTTTGGTCTGTCAGCCACAAAGCTTCAGGTTCAGTTTTAAAAAGAATGTTACTTATTGTTTTGTTTTTTTATGAATTGGGTTTCAGGAAAGATTGTTAATTTTTGTTTTTTTTAATGAATGATTGCAGAGTAGGGTTGCTTTGAATCTTCACTTAAGATAAAGAAATTAGATTTGAATCTCATTAGTGAAGAAGAAGAAGAAGAAGAAATGGATGTAAAACAGGGTTCAATGATCCATCATATTGGCATTGTGTTACTTTTGATCTGGTTACTTTCTTCATTCAACTACTGTCACCCATTGGTTTACTTTGTTTGCTTCATATATCTATACATGGTAAGGCTGACGTTAGTATAAAATTTGAAATTTATGTTTTTCTATGATGATTTATTTTTAAATTAGTATGTTTGTGTCTTTGTGATTGAATGTTTGAAGGTTCATGATCGTTATGCAATGAGATTGAGAAGAAAGGTACACTTTGAGGAGAGAAAGCAAGCTAACCAAAAGAGGGTATGATTCTTTCATTTTGCTCTTTTTACACAAGATTAATTGTAATATGTCACTGAGAGTAGAGTAAGGCTCTCTACCATTGGGTAGGGTAGCGGCTTAATTATCTACATCTCGTCTCCCCCATACCAAGCCCTTTCCGGGACTGGGTATTCGTTGTTTCTGTTGCTACCAAGAGTAGAGTAAGGAAAGGGTTCTTATTAGTATGTGCATTGCTAAAAGAGATTGAAATTGAGCTATAGCTAAGTTGGTGAAACGCCACCATCTATTTTTCGGTGTTTAATTTGTGTAATTGCATGAGACTAATTGTTATTTGAAACACAAATTTTCACACATCTTGGTTGGTGGTACATCTCGAGCCAAACATTTGGTTCATATTCACATTATTGAATCTATATTGGTGAAGAAGTTTATATGTTTCGATTTTCTGTAGGTACTTTCTGATTCTGAGTCAGTACGGTGGTTGAACCATATGATTGAAAGGATCTGGCCTATATGTATGGAGGAAATCATATCACAAAAAATTCTACTCCCTATTGTACCTTGGTTCTTGCAGAAGTACAAACCGTGGACTGTTGTATGTATATGTTTTTGTTTATCCTTTGGAATTTTATATCTAAATTTGGTTGATCTTTGTATCTGTATAATCGTATAATGCAGAAAGAAGCTGTGGTTCAGAATTTATACTTAGGAAGATCACCACCCATGTTTACAGAAATGAGGGTGTGTCGTCAATCTACCGGTGATGATCATTTGGTACATTTTCTTGTCTCAAACATGTGGTTCGTGTGTAGTCGATTCTGTTATCTTGGTTAATTCTTGTTTTATACTGAATTTTGTTTTAAGGTTCTTGAGGTGGGGATGAATTTCCGGACAGCCGATGACATGAATGCTACACTTGCTGTAAAATTAACGAGAAGATTGGGGTTTGGAATGTGGGCAAAGTTGCATCTGACTGGAATGCATCTTGAAGGAAAGGTGAGTCGTTTAGGCTTTTAGTTGACGCAGAGTTTTTTAAAAGTCAATGGAAAGATGTTTCTACTTAAGAATACTTGAATTTGTATGTATTCTGCTTATTTTATATGTACTTCCTTTTTTTTGAACGGCAAGAATAAACTATGTACTTCCTTTTTGATTGTTTTTTTAAGGTATTGGTTGGGGTTAAATTTCTTCTAAAATGGCCTTTTCTTGGACGGCTGAGACTGTGCTTTCTGGAGCCGCCATACTTTCAGGTGACCGTGAAACCTATTTTTGCTCATGGGCTGGATGTTACTGAATTACCTGGGATTGCCGGTTGGCTGGTTAGTTACTCTATGAAATTGGAATCTCTCTCTCTCTCTCTCTCTCTCATATTTCCATTATTATTAAGTTTACTATGTTCTTCTAATTGATCAGGATAAGCTTCTCACACTTGCATTTGAGGAGACACTTGTTGAGGTGATTTTACTTTTCTGATGTCATGTTTTGTTGAAGTCTCTATTTAGTTCATAGACATAATAGGGTGTTTGGTGATGAGAGTGAAGTATTGAAATAGCACATGACGTGGCTTTCAATTTGAATATCCTATTTTTGCAGCCTAATATGTTGGTGGTGGATGTTGAGAAACTTGTTACACCTCAGCCAGGTAACTTATGTGACTATGACGGTATGACCTATGTGCATAGTTAGAGCTGGCATAATGGACGAAGTAGGCGGGTCAGAACATGAACTTTATTTGTACGTGTTAAAATTGGTCTCGACTATTGAGTTGACCCAAAATACTTTTTGTCCCAAAACAATATTAATATCTTTATGAAATAGCCTGTCATGTACCCGGTTACAAAATATATGATTCCGATAATAGTTTCAGTTATTTAATGACATTTACTTATGAGGTTCTGTGCATCGAAGTCCACTTTAAGGTGACTTTTAACCTGTTTTTGAGCCATATGAGATATACTTTATCTGATGAAGCATAGACCTAATTAACCCATTATGACACCTTTGAACGTATGATCAAATGGTGCAATCCTGTATTGATCACTTCTGTTGCATTCTAATTATTCTTTCATATTAGATTCTTGGTTTTCAGTCGATGCAAAAGAGCCTGTTGCTTATATCTTAGTAGAGATTGTTGAAGCCTCTGACATGAAACCATCAGACATGAACGGTAAGTTTGTGTCAAAAAATGCAAACGTTCAAGGTCAGTTCTATTAATAGGCAACTTATGGGAACTCACTTTTACAGGGCTGGCTGATCCTTATGTAAAAGGCCAGCTTGGAGCTTATAGGTTTAGAACTAAAACACAAAGGAAAACATTATCTCCAAAATGGCAGGAAGAATTCAGGATCCCAATCACTACTTGGGAATCACCCAATCTTCTTATGGTACAAGTTCGTGATAAGGATCACTTCCTTGACGACATCCTTGGGTCTGTTTCTTTATTCACCAATACCTCAACTATTATATTTTAAATTATAGATTATTTTTATATAAATTTCGGTATTTATCTATTTTTTGTTTCAGTGATTGCTCTGTAAAGATCAATGATCTTAGAGGTGGCCAAAAACACGACATGTGGTTACCTCTACAAAACATCAAAACGGGAAGATTGCATATTGCGATAGAAGTTACTGAAGTCGACACAAAGGTAATCATTGTACTGTATTAGAGCTTGCAATTTCGACTTATCTATAATATATTATAAAGGAGGAGCACATTTTTTTAAAATCTCAATTAAGGATTTGATATACCTAATATACCCTTTTTCTTTATTCACTAATTTAAACATCTCTACTTAATATACCTATAATACCCTTAAATCTCAACCACTCATTTTTTTCTCTCTCCTCAAATCTCAACCACTCATTTTTTTCTCTCTCCTCCATAAATCATTTTATTCCTCTAATTCATTCAAAATCTTTTATCTTAAAAACCGTATATCGATAAATTATAAAAATTGTATGGGTGTTCTTAAAATTTCATGCTCTTTCATTAGAAATGTCATTCGATATACTTTCGACGAATTTTTAAATCCGAGGGCGGAGCCCGTACGGCTAAAGCATTTGGCTATCACACTCTATGACTTATCACCTCCTATGACCTATCACCCCCACCATATCACCGCCGCAACGCGCGGGCACTTTCTCTCGGCTTCTAAAAATGCTTCAGGTTAATTTGTCAAGCAGTTAATATATATGTCTAGTATAAAGGAAAATGGGTCAAACTGGAAGGCTGCCTAAAGTATACTGTTAATGCATAGAACCTCTTAAATCATTTTATTCATGAAGTTGTATTATTTACTAATTGCAATCAGATTTGATACACTGATAATCAGTAAATAATCTAGAAAATTTGGACAATAAAGTGTTTCAGGTCCATAATCCATTATCACCGATACCAAGTATTACCCATTTTGACCCGTTACCCAACTAGCCTAGGTTGCCCTTTTGCACACCTGGTAATCTGTGAAGTGGCCTTCAGCACAGCTACTTACAGTATGTATGTATACAGGTAACGGAACCACCATGTGATGGTGATGCATCAAGCGACGAGTCAAAGGAAGATTGTTCTCCACTTGGTGCGGACCAGAAAGAAGACCAGCCTGGTCCACTGGCAGATGACTTTGAACCCATTGATGTTAATGGTCAGCGACAGACTGGCATATGGGTTCACCATCCAGGTACAGAAGTCCCACAAGTGTGGGAACCAAGAAAAGGGAAAAGCAGGGTCCAGAGAGGTAGCGAGTCTCTAGGCAGTAGCACAAAGTCTGGATCGTTTATAGACGACATTAGAGATAGTTTCTCTGATGATAGCCTTGAAGGTAATAAAATAAGTGCAAGAAACAGAGTTAAGAGAGGCTTGAGTAAGATTGGTTTAGCTCTAAACAGAACCCTTAAAACCGAGAATGATAAATCAAAAAGCTTCAAGAAAATGGATAATGAGAGCACTTGGGACTCACAAACTCACTCTCCACGCCAAAACGTTAGGGCAGTGAATGCGAATGGGGTCACAGTCAACTTGGTCATGGAGGAAAACATGCTCCCACCTGATCAGGACCCAAAAAACATAGACGAAAGTGGTCCAGAAAGTCCTAGTAAGCGGAAAGTTAAAGACGTGGCTAAAAGTATTCTGAAACATGCTGGAAACTCAGCTCGAAGTATGAAACACGTGCTTTCTGGTAAAGGGTCTAAAATGAGAAGAGATGCTGATTTGGCTGTGGAATCGGATTCATCTTTTGAGGGTTCATTTCCATCTCCTGTGTATGGGGTTCAAGGAGAAGCAAGTCCACTTGTTACCGAGGACACATTTGATGAAGTTGAAGAGGAAGATCTTATAGACACACCTGATACAAATGCCGTAGATCCAAAGCAAGTTGATAATGTTGAGGAAGCGGTTAATGGTTTACAAAGAGACAAAGAAAAACGTCTTGATGATCTTGAATGCCCACAACCTGAACATCAATCGTGAAAGAAACCTTCATTTGTTGAAAATGTTGTATGCCCACACTCGTTGACTATTGTACTTTTTCCCTCGAATACGTGTAAATGGATAGTTCTGTTGATTGTTTGATTCTCTCTGTGCACATTTTTTGTGTTTTAGATTGGAGGTGCTAATAGAATACTGATTTGGTCATCACTATACAAAATTAGCTACAACACCTGGTAGGTGTTTAGAATGGGCTTAGACCCTTTCAGTGTTATCTTATTAGCTTAACATTTAGCCTAAGTTAGAAAAGGTAAATCCTCAATGAATGGTTCTTTAATTTTTGTCTACTTCATTCTTGATTGCCTGTTTTGTGCTAATTTGTTTCCTTTAATCCCATCCGTTTTGGATTTTAATCAATATTCAAAACGCAAAAATCCACATTTCGTACTTGTTACTTTAGATAATACGCGTTGTTTTTGAACACACTTCCATACTATTACAGAATAACTCAAATTAAAATCATCCCGTAAGAACTTATATTTATATTTCACGAACCCAGCATCAATTTTCCGCAAACAGTTATCCGACATGTTCTTTTTTATTTTTCTGCGTGTATAGATTACAGTTGTTTTTGAACATTCGATGGTCAGAACTTGTTCACCCTATTACGGTTGGTCCCTACGCCCGATAGGCAGGATGCCATCTCTCAGATTCCAGGGAAAACCCCGGAACAACTCGCCAAACGGCACGACAGTTAACTGGGGTAAAACTTGTGCCTACTCATACTCAAACCTGGGTCTCTTACAAATAAGGAAATATATGTGTGTCAGTGAACATAAATGAACAATCTTAATTGACCGAACCTACGTGAACTGATTATTGAATATCTACGAACATAAATGAGCTCTTGTACATTATTGTTCATTTATCTAAACAGACAAGTTTTATTGTTCACATGTGTTAATTTATTAAACTAAACGAACAAAAATGAACATAAACTGTTCGTTGCTTCGATAGTGGACATTTTGGTTGATGTATGTGTAACTTGTATGGAATGTGTACATCTGTTGAAAGTTGGGTTTTTATGTCAACTTTTTGAAGGTGTTTTTATACATACATTATATTTGGCTGAATATTGTGTATTTTGTGGGGTTGAAATGTGTCCGACTCGCCACGATTTGTAGCGTGTTTGTCCGATTCTTAAACCATCCATTTCTTTAATCATACTTTCAAGTCATTAATTGGGTCTATCTCGAAGGTTTTGTTGGCCTAAAAAGATTTTTCTTAAGACCTCTTCTGTTTTCCTAAAATGACATTAATTAGGGTTCTCTCAAAATTCTTAAGCATGTATTGTCAATTATCATAACTTGTAAAAAACTAAACTTAAAAGTTAAAACTGAAGGCCCTTAAGAGGTGGGGGCTTTAGGCACCTGACTAGCCCACTATCTTTATTGGGCCCGTTTTGATTAATGTTACAACAGTACTTAATTAACGGTTAACAGAAAACTTTTAAAAAATGTGATACATTTTCAAAATGACCATTTTATGTAATTTATTAACGGTGAATTATTTATTAGATAACTCGACAGTAATAACATTCGAATAGGTGGTATGCGGATCTCGAATCTACGTTCTACAAGCTACACTCGTTAATTACCATCCCTCGGGGTTACCGCAAAAAAAAAATTTCATAGAGTGAAGTTTAAACCCAATGCCTCAATTAAAAAGAACGACCCTTGACATCTCATCTGAAAGAAGGTGGCATCTTTTTATGTAACTCCGATAATTACTCTTTTTTTTTCTTCCCATTTGAGTCATTGTGTTTTTAATTACAAAAAATCGTACATGTTTTACGTAGTAACTTTTAATAAAATTCAGTTAGTAATTTAAACTTCAAAAAATATAACTATATCCTCATCACATGCAAAGGTTGGAAGGTCTTTTCTACCATTTAGGTAGAAAATGGAAGTAGTCTCTCTACTTAGGTAGAGGTAAGGTCTGCCTACATCTTAACTTCTCCATACACCGTCGATGTATTGGGGCTCAAAACTCACAGAAGGCAGCATTGAATAGTTTTTTTCTTTATTTCTTTTACATATTTGATTTTAAGACGTTCAGCTTCTATTTAAAATTAATAAAAAAAAATATATGCAATGACCTAAACACATAATGAAACCTTTATAAAAAGTGTGTTACATACGTTATGATGATTTTACCCAAGTAATTAAAGTATTAATAAGAATGTTGAAATTGCGATATAATCAATAAAGTTAATTTAAATACGCATTTACGTAAATACACAATAATGTGGAATATGAAAACAATATAATCGACAAAGACAAGATAAAGACTTCTCACCATGCAAATACAATAGAAAGAAGACCAACTCAACATTATTTGTTTGACTAACTTCTTAAGTCTTAACCATTCCACCACCATCTCCTCCTCCACCACCATCACCTCCGCCTGTGACGGTGGAAGCCACAGCTACAGCCGCAACGGTCTTCACTCTATCGGCCTTCATGCCAGCATCCCCGGTTTCAACATCATAACTAGTTTTGCCGTCTTTACATGAAACAAGATTTTTCGTGTGGTGTAATCTTTTTAAGTAGAAGCTGTTGTCACCGCCGTTTGCGCCTTTATAACAAAGGGTGATCAAAACCGTGAGAAATGATGCGACAAAAATGAAAGCAATTGTTGAGATGGCAATAGCTTCCATTTTTGTAAAAGAAGTTACGTACGGCACTTTATGATTATCTCACAATCAAAACTGTATGTATATAGTTGTTTGACTTATACTATAATTAATTAACTAAATGTAATTATATAACCGGCCGCCTGAATTAATTAGATTATTAGATTTTTTATTATGATTATGATTATTAATTAAATTAGAGGTGGTTGTCTTTTTGCTATCATACAAAGTTGATATGATGATAAATATAAGATAATGTAAATTTAAAAGATTTTGGAAACACGGTATGGCATTTTGTAATATAAATCATCTTGTTTCTTGTTTGGTTATGTAAAATATTAAGAAACTCTCACGAAACTATAGAAAAAAGAGTGGAGATCTTGGAAAGAAAATAAATAAAAATGAAATTAATTAATTAATCATAATCAATAAAGTTAATTTAAATACGCATTTACGTAAATAGACAATAACATGTGGAATATGAAAACAATATAATCGACAAAGACAAGATAAAGACTTCTCACCATGCAAATACAATAGAAAGAAGACCAACTCAACATTATTTGTTTGACTAACTTCTTAAGTCTTAACCATTCCACCACCATCTCCTCCTCCACCACCATCACCTCCGCCTGTGACGGTGGAAGCCACAGCTACAGCCGCAACGGTCTTCACTCTATCGGCCTTCATGCCAGCATCCCCGGTTTCAACATCATAACTAGTTTTGCCGTCTTTACATGAAACAAGATTTTTCGTGTGGTGTAATCTTTTTAAGTAGAAGCTGTTGTCACCGCCGTTTGCGCCTTTATAACAAAGGGTGATCAAAACCGTGAGAAATGATGCGACAAAAATGAAAGCAATTGTTGAGATGGCAATAGCTTCCATTTTTGTAAAAGAAGTTACGTACGGCACTTTATGATTATCTCACAATCAAAACTGTATGTATATAGTTGTTTGACTTATACTATAATTAATTAACTAAATGTAATTATATAACCGGCCGCCTGAATTAATTAGATTATTAGATTTTTTATTATGATTATGATTATTAATTAAATTAGAGGTGGTTGTCTTTTTGCTATCATACAAAGTTGATATGATGATAAATATAAGATAATGTAAATTTAAAAGATTTTGGAAACACGGTATGGCATTTTGTAATATAAATCATCTTGTTTCTTGTTTGGTTATGTAAAATATTAAGAAACTCTCACGAAACTATAGAAAAAAGAGTGGAGATCTTGGAAAGAAAATAAATAAAAATGAAATTAATTAATTGTTACGTACTAGACAGATTGATCACTCAATATGACTTATATTATACTCGTATATAGTAGATATAAAATGTGAACAAACGTACATGATACATAAGTTGTTTCACTAAAAATGGTATAGAATTACACTTATCAAAATTCAAGTATAAACATTGCTCCAATTGTGTCACACAACCGGCACCCATTCAGCGGATTTACTCTCCAATATCCCCTTTCTACCCACAAACCTTCGTTTGCTTCGATTGTTGCTCGTCATCCCATCGATCACGTTATCGTTTCATCATCATATCGATCGTAGCCAAACCTTCGATTGTTACATACAATGCGCAGGATTGAAGTTCCATATATACTATGACAATTCATGTAAAGTTGTTTACATTTTGAAATTTTGAAGTAATCCCTAAAATATATGTAGTACATTTTAACAAGCCCAGAATCTGATGACCTCACATGGACCAAACTATTGACATTCACTCGGTCCAAATCTCTCTTGTAGCCCATTTTATTTGCCCCATCCAAGCCCATTTCTGTTCACCCTCACAGCCTCAATTGTCTAGATCCTGATGTAATAATTTTTTTTTCCCTTTCAATAAACTAAACTTGAACCCGTTGATCGCTCAATTATTATACGCTATTTTTGGAACTCCAATAAATTTGACTGAATTCCTTGACTCATCGGGTCTTTCCATTGGTTTTTGGAATCCTTTCAACCTCTCTTGCCTATTATATTTATCACTGTCTATGCTCTCAAATTAGCCCTTCTTCCAAGAAAACTATTTTATTATAATTTTTTTTCTTTTGATAAGCATTACATTACACACGATTCACATGTTTAACGCCACTACATGTGACACATGCCAACATGCGAGTTTGGATATTGTTGTATAGTACACTATTTTACTCGGTTCTGCAGTTTTATTTTGGGAGGTGATATTCGTATCATGATTTTTGATAAATATACCACAACATACAGATTTTATAGCTGACTGTACAAATCAATGATCCATCGTCGTGGTAAAATTATCAAAAGATGTGGTACTAATATCAATTCTCTTATTTTGTGGTAATCATTACTTTATTCAACCAAAATATCTGAGGTTTATCAGATATAAATACTCCGTATCATTATCATATTGTTTGACTAATTTTTAGTCAATAGTTTTATCATTTTCCAAACCTCTAGCCAGATTAATTACTACTCTTACAGTCTTACTCATTAATCAGCCTCCTTCATATTCGGTTAACAATGGGATTATATTTTTTGTTGTTGTTCTGATATTAATGTAAATTTATCGATGTTCATATCCTCCTTTATCTCATTTCATTTTTTGTTATTCACTAATTTAAAAGAAATATCTATATATATACACATATAATATTTTCAATGAAATTATTTACAACTCTTCCCATCCTTAAATAGCTACCCTACATTCTTTTAAATTATTTACTTTTACATTAATAATCGCACTGATAACGCCATCGCCACCAGCACCTTCCGTCGCCGTTGCCGCCACCACACTGCCGCATCACGCGGGCATGTAATTAGTCATCTTTAAAATCTCTTCATTATTTTTACTCCTATGTAAATACTTATGATTATTCAACACACCTAGCACCAAAAATACATGGTTTACCAATAATAACATCAATGAAATAGTTTACAATATTTATTTCATAACTCTTGGAAAAAAAAATCTAGATTTTTCTTTTTTACATCAATTACCTTTACATCAATAACCTAAATAACGTACCGTCACCCGTCACCGCTGCCAATAGGCATCCGTCTAGTTTTACAAAATACATAAGCATCACTCTTAATTTAGCATAATATAATGACAAACAGATACTAATCAGAAATATTATAGTAATTTTATATGTTTTTATAGAAAAAGATAATTTATGCAATCCAAACAAACTTTATATATATTTACAAAATGTTCATCATAAGATTAAAACCTACGAACTATAAGTTCATAGAATCATAGGTAATCAAACATATCTCAATAACGAAAACCTAACGTTGGATACTTACCATTCCAATTTCCAAATGGAGGATTCTCAGTAACATACCATACCAAAATCGGATACAAGATCATCCATTTTTTTTGTTTTTGACCAAATCAAAGATGTAATATGAGTTACATATGAAGAATCGAAATTAGCCAAAACAATTGCAAATTTAAGAAATACGATCTACATAAGCACATGAAAACCAGCTACATAAATTGGGGAAAAGAATAATAATGCATAGAGAATGATACATATGTTACGAGTTTTTATTTGTGATCACTTACTATTTTGCAATCTTTAAATGTTACGTAGAATCATATGAACACCAAACTGGGGTGTAATAGTAAAAGCAGGTGCAGGACAATGCTTGTAAGACGGAGAAAGCTCAAAAGAGAAGCGTTGCAGAATCTTTGCAATGGCAACCTTTGCTTCTGTCATTGCAAAGTTTTGCCCGATGCAAACCCGGGGACCGCCAACAAATGGCAACAAAGAATTTGAACCCCTTCCCTTTATTGCGTTACCAACTCCTTCCGAGAACCTTTCAGGTTTAAACTCTGATGCATCTTCGCCCCATATTTCACGGTCATGATGAACCTCGAGTATAGGTATAGCTATTTGCAATCCGGCTGGCATCGTCATATTTCCTAGTTTCGTTTCCTTGGTTGTAGCTCGTGTGACCATGATCGTAGGCGGGTATAGCCTAAGAACCTCGTTTAGTATCATTGTTACGATTTTGAGGTACTTTAGACTATCGAAATCTAGTTCTCGCTTGCCAAAAAATTCTAAGACCTCTTGCCGAGCTTTGATTTGCCATTTGGGATGCAAACATAATAAAACCATGGTCCATACGATCAAACGGGAGGTTGTTTCGGATCCAGCATTGTAAAATGTTTTGCATTCTTCAATTAAATCTTCCATACTCATTCCAACTCCACTTCCTTCAATCTCTTTTGAATTTGATTCTAGCAAAGTCCCAAGTAAATCATCACCATTATCTTCACCCATTTTCATTGCTTTCTTCTTTTTCTCGATTATATATCGCAATATAGCTTGAAGCTCATTCTCATTTTCTTTGTACCTTTTGTTTGCTTTCGTTGGTATCAACCTACATTTCATCATATATATAATAACTTTAACAAGTGTACAATATTGCATTTCTATTTTTAGTGATCCAAATTAACCGTTCAGGAAAAGAAAAAAAAAACATTAATTGTCACCTTCCTCCTGGAAGAAAAATCATTAAGATATTGTCAATTGCATAATCTGTTGGAATTCATGAATTCGGAATATTTTTTGCCCTTCCTCATAACAACTACCAAAAGATGTTCGTGAAATAACATCGCTACCCATGTTATCGATAGAAGGCCAAACATCAAATTCCACGGGTCCAATTTGTCAATCATGTTGCTACAACTCAAGCTTATTGCCGGAAACAAATTCTATGCACACACATTAACCCAAATGTTAGCGAGGCAACAAAATTTTTCGTTGATTAATATTTTCAAATAAAAAATGTTTATTATTTTCATTTTTATAAAGAAAGGGAAATGCTAAATGCAGCCCTAAGGGCTGTATTTAACGTGCATAAAAAACTTGTACCTTTCATATTAAAAGTCCACCCCTGAATTTTATGGTAAATGTACAAATATATACAATTAAAACATAACTTACCTTGATGTGTTTCAAAAGAAAAGCCGGGTTGATAATTTGGCGATGTTTGAACCATTTTTCACCTCCTGCGACAACAATTCCACCCACGATACTATCACGAATTGGATCAGGGTGCGGCTTCTGAAAGTCATAAGGTCTTGCTAATATGTCTTTTATAAGTTCAGAATCCATGATAAAAACCCTTGGGATTGGACCCAACCGCGTAAATGATTTTTTGACTGTCAACAATGACTAAAGTTAAACTACTAAATCAAACAGTAACCAATGGGGTGAAACCCCAGTGGTACCGCCCCCTAACAAAGAGTTCTAGGCAGCTAAAAGGCGCGAGTTCGAATCCTTGCTAAGCAGATTCCCTCCCACCTATTTCTCTGGGGAGTCACCGGGCTGTAGTCTATGCGGGAGTCTGTTGGATATATGCACACGGGTTGGCTATAGGTTTGACCGTGGTGCACTATGATTCGAAGATATGCCCATGACATGAATAATATATAAAGTCCATTATCCTATTCGGTCACACACAAAGGCCGGTCGATAATCGATTTATGTACCTTCAAAGAGAGATTAATTAATTAGACATTATGTTAATGGTCTAAGTTAATTATTTATGAGTTTGTGTTTGTTTAATCAATTAGTTAAATGTTTAACTAGTAATTGATTAAATATGATGTCTATTTATATGTGATCTCATAAGTGTATTTGATTTTATATGTTTATAAATAATACAACTTATAGATACATAGATATTTATAATAGACATTGTATACTAAAATACTCTTACATATTAGATGTAAGTATTTTAATAGTTTTGGAAATGATGGAAGAGAAAATGGAAGACAAGAGTCATGATGAGATTCCTTTTCTCTTACACATTTTGTACACTCCCAACACACTCAACCATCACATGCAATTGTCTCACACTCTCTCTTTAGTCTCTCCATCTCTTTCTTACGGTTATAAGGAAAGAGAACCAAGACAAAAGTCCTTAGCATCAATAATTCACTTTTATCTATCACTCTCTAGTTTATCACCTCTTTTGAAAAAGGGTTTTAAACTAGTACAACACACAAAAGGTTTGGGGTGTTGACTTAAATAAAGATAAGAATTTATTTTGGGTGTGCTTGGATCACTTGGAGGGTTCGAGTTTTACTCAAGAATGTGCTAAAGATCGAGATCGGAACTTTGGGTGTCTCCCCGAATAGAGAGATTCTACTTTGAATCTTATTGCATCTTCTATAAGGAAATCTTCAAGGGTATGTTTTCTTATATTCATTCTCTTGAGCTTTTGTTTGACGAGATGATCCATGGGATAGATTTCGGTTGCTAGATAATTTTAATATGCTATTGTTTATTGATTGCATGCTTCCGTTGCGCTAGATAGAACCGAAATCCTTCAGTGGTATCAGAGCCACCTCGTTTAAACTCTAGTTTTCTTTGATGATTGCCTAAATTTGCATGTGTTCACAGTTATATATTTGTACGTTAATTACTTTCAAACCCGTATATGATTTTGGACACATGAAATTGTAGGAACTCATTTGATATTATGTTGTTATTGTGATATCGGTAGTAGTATGCCAATGACCCTTGTATGTTGAATGTTTGATTGTGTATTATTTATTCGAGATGAATGTAATAATAATTAATCAAACGGCTTGCATGTCGTCTTTTCATTTTACCAATGTATTATTGTAAAGTCCCTCACACGATGGTTTAACCCACGAGTGTAAAATAACAAGTCAAGTATGAACTAGAATCGGACTAGTATTACTTTAAATATAAATGCAAGAATATAAATAAAGCAATAAACAACTTAAGCAATATTTAAACAAGTAAATAAATGATGGAACACGAATGTAATTTTCAAGTGTATTTTCTTTATTGATGATAAACAAAATACAAGATTGTTGCGGAACCTAGATATTACAAGTATGTAAATATCTAAACAATCTTTGAATTACAAGTGATCTATACTTGCTAAATAATCTCCTTAGATCGATATACTTAGAGTTGTGAAGTATAACTGTTTAGATCGAGAGTATTTAAGCAAGTTCACCAAATTGCTAAAAGTAATTTGAACGAGAAATATGACTTTGTATTTATAGGCAGATAAATTCAACAATGAATTTATTTGTCGTACAAATATGGTTGCATGCATTTAATGAACCGACAAGGTTATTAAATGCATTGGTTAAGGTACAAGGATAAAGTCCTTTTAACCAACCACCTTTACACACGTATGTACTTTTATCAATAGACAATTGGGATGTCCGGGTAAAAGTGTGTAAAGGCATAAAGTCAATTCCTCGATATCAGTGTTCAGACTTGTAAGGTCTAGAACACTGACAATCCTCCAGTGTACAGATCTGGTAAGACTTCCAGTGGACTCCGCCATTTGTCAGTCTTCTTTATTCTGACTTCAGTCTTTGACTTTAGTGAGAACGTCTTCAGTAGAGTAGATCTGGACTGGGGTGAAGTCCAGTGAGCTAATCTGGAGAATACTCCAGATTTCCTATACAAGTATTTGCTCACTGGTCTTCCATTATTTCTGAACAAATCTTCAGAGGGACTCCAGATTCCAAGTCTGGAGTAGGTCCAGTAATTATCATTTCTGGACAGATCTTCAGTAAGGCTCCAGTAGTCGAGTCTGGAGCGAGTCCAGTAAATCTGGACCTAACAAATTCCCTCTATTTGTTTAGAAATAATGCAAGTGTTTTCAAGCTTATATCTATACAACTTTGTATGCTTGAAAAACACAAGTTTTGATTTTAGTCTAAAAAATCTAAGTTACTGGAAAACACTTTATAGATCATGAGTGTTTTCAGTTTCATCTTTTAAGTTCTAACTTAGACTAAATCTGATCATTTACTTTTATGAATTAAAAATTGCAACTAATATTACATACATCAACTGATAAATAGTTATAATTTTTATCAAACGATAAATTACAATAGGTAAATGATATAAGAGTCAGGCCCTTCTCTTCGATGTCTGTCCTGGAGCATCTTCAGAAGCCTTTCTCTTTGGTGATGGAGAAGATAGTACTGATTCTGGCGATTTCATGCCTATTGCAACTTCCGTCTGTTGCTTTCTTCTCCATACCTTCTCAACCCTCTTCAGAAATGATTTAACGTCAGACGACAAATTTGTCTTCCCCTTGAACGTTAAGGCAATCTCCTTCAGTTCACTCCATCCAAACGCCTGGACTGAAGTACTCTTTCTTTCATCAGTAAAGTTACCTTCCCTGGTCAACTTTATTTCAAACTTTGACATACCTTCATGATTATCAGCAAGCTTAATCTCTGCACCAGTGATCCTTCTGGCATCAACCCTGAAATTTAACATTTCATTATATTTTTCTTTCCATTTGGCTGTCTGGATCATTGCTTCAGTTTCCTTTGATACTCTCTGTTGTTCTACAGCAGACTGGAGTTGTTGACGATTGATTTTCAGAGAAGTATCTAGGGGAATGAATGTGCTCACATCTGCATCTTTAATTGCTTTGAGCTGTTTGGCAGTAAGCTTAGGTAAGCCTGTCAATTTCTTCCTGTACTCTAACTCCAGAGCACCAGCATTTTTCCTTATCTTCTTCTGGAGGTTCACCAGTTCCTCCTTCCTCTGCCTGATAAGTTCTGGTACACTAACACCATAAATTATTGAATCATAAATCTGTTCTTTTTCAGCGTAAAAGGAGCGTACATGAACATCATTCAATGCATTCAGACATTGATGAACTCTGGGGTCTTCCTTCATCTTTTTGTACACATCAATGTTTATGCCCAACCTGCCAGCATTATAAGAATCCAGAGTCCCCATAGTTGCCATCTCCCTTTGATGGGCCAGCAGTTCATCTTTTAAGTTCTAACTTAGACTAAATCTGATCATTTACTTTTATGAATTAAAAATTGCAACTAATATTACATACATCAACTGATAAATAGTTATAATTTTTATCAAACGATAAATTACAATAGGTAAATGATATAAGAGTCAGGCCCTTCTCTTCGATGTCTGTCCTGGAGCATCTTCAGAAGCCTTTCTCTTTGGTGATGGAGAAGATAGTACTGATTCTGGCGATTTCATGCCTATTGCAACTTCCGTCTGTTGCTTTCTTCTCCATACCTTCTCAACCCTCTTCAGAAATGATTTAACGTCAGACGACAAATTTGTCTTCCCCTTGAACGTTAAGGCAATCTCCTTCAGTTCACTCCATCCAAACGCCTGGACTGAAGTACTCTTTCTTTCATCAGTAAAGTTACCTTCCCTGGTCAACTTTATTTCAAACTTTGACATACCTTCATGATTATCAGCAAGCTTAATCTCTGCACCAGTGATCCTTCTGGCATCAACCCTGAAATTTAACATTTCATTATATTTTTCTTTCCATTTGGCTATCTGGATCATTGCTTCAGTTTCCTTTGATACTCTCTGTTGTTCTACAGCAGACTGGAGTTGTTGACGATTGATTTTCAGAGAAGTATCTAGGGGAATGAATGTGCTCACATCTGCATCTTTAATTGCTTTGAGCTGTTTGGCAGTAAGCTTAGGTAAGCCTGTCAATTTCTTCCTGTACTCTAACTCCAGAGCACCAGCATTTTTCCTTATCTTCTTCTGGAGGTTCACCAGTTCCTCCTTCCTCTGCCTGATAAGTTCTGGTACACTAACACCATAAATTATTGAATCATAAATCTGTTCTTTTTCAGCGTAAAAGGAGCGTACATGAACATCATTCAATGCATTCAGACATTGATGAACTCTGGGGTCTTCCTTCATCTTTTTGTACACATCAATGTTTATGCCCAACCTGCCAGCATTATAAGAATCCAGAGTCCCCATAGTTGCCATCTCCCTTTGATGGGCCAGCAGTTCATCTTTTTGATTTCTCTTAAAGATCTCTATCATTATGCATTCTTGTTCAAGTTTCTTAGAGGTTTCATCATCAGCAGTAGGAAACTCTGACGATTCTTCAACAGTTTGCTCTTCTTCTCCAGATACCATTTGTTCTTTTCCTTTAACAGACTTCAGAGTAGTTGGTATATCTGGGAAAGATTCAAACTGGGGCTCACTGGCTTCAGTACCAGCAGCTTCTTCAGTCTGCATAGTGGCTTCAGTGCCAAATGCTCTCTGTGCTAATCGTGCACTGGCATCAGTACCAGTCACTTGTTTTTGTTGCACAATGCTTTCAGTAGCAAAGGCCCTTTCAACAGCACTGGCCACAACTTCTTTCTTCTTTCTAATCAAACCTTCTTGGACACCAGACGACTTTTCCCCCTTGGAATGATCACCAGTTCTGGACTTGAGATTATTCCATAATTGTTCTAGCATGTGTCTGTCCAGTGTACCAAAAGTTCTTCCAGTTACTGGAGTTGTATCATTCACATTCTTTCTGAGTGCCTGCACTTCCTTTTTAACATTTTCAACTTCTTGAGGCAAGTGCTTTGGCAATTCTTTTTCTATCAACTTCTCCACTTGGGGTAACAACCCATCTTGAATAGTTCGAAGAACAGACCCAGAAATTTCTTCAGATATTTCTTTCAACATACTAAGTCTGAACTTCTTTGCACATTCATCACTAATCGTGCTAACAACAGCAGCCTGATCAAGTGTGGGCCTGCTTTCCAATGAACTAACCCTAGTAACCAACTTCTGAACCTCATCCTTCAGACCTGCCAGTGGTTGAACAAGTTCACCTTTCACTGCAGTCTGAACAGCATTCACCAGCCCTGTCTCCAATCCCTGGACTGCCACTTTGATGTTTTCAGTGTTGTTATTAGTGGCCAGTACCAGCTCATCCAGCTTCTCAAAAACAAGCTTTTCATTCCCAGTAAATATATTCATTTCAGATGCTAGATTGTTTGATAATAAAGATTTAAAATCGGAAACAACCTGGGATGATGACTGGAGTGATCTCTCCAGGTCCGCCACCTTACTTAAAAGGCCTTGGACCTCGGCTGAAGATGAAGTACAGAGACCACTGGGAGGTTCAAGATTTGAAGTCATTCTGTTCATTAAGGGTACTTGTGCCCAGACCTCTTCAGTTGTAGTTTCATCAGTAACAACTGTCGAGTCCAGCACACGTTGTTCAGATATGTTGACTGGAGTTTCAAGTGGTGGAGGTTGAGATAGTGAAGTTTGAATGGTTGGAGGAGTGAAGTATTGAGTATTTTCAGGAATTGAAGGTGGTGGTGGTGGTGGCATTTCTGGTAGACTTTCAACTTGTACAACATCCTCACCTAGAAAGTTCATATTGACATCAAAATTCTGATCTTCTGACATGGGAGAATCAGCCTCATCCCAAAACATTTCACCAACAGTTGTATCACCAGCCTGAGCACCAACCAGTTCACCAGCCTGTTCACCTGCTTCAACATTCAAATCGATTCGAGCCTCTTGCTCACCAGATACTTGTTCATCAGCCTGAACAATTTGTTCTACCTGCTCAATCTCTTCTTGTATAATAGCCTGTACATTATCTTCTGTCTGCTCAATAACTTGTACATTTTCAACATTCTCCTCTTCAAAAATAGGAGACCCATCTAAATTCATAACATCACCAGGATGTCTTTCTGGATTCACCTGAATTCCATCTCTCATCAGACGCCTGTTTGATCTTGGTCGTCTGGAAGGTTCAACATTTTCTGGTCCTTGACCTTCAGGAGCCACTTGTCTGATGGGTTGTACAGCTTCTATAATTTGTACATCTTGGTCACCAGAGGGTCCTTCACCAATTTGACCTCTACCTGGTGCCTCTACTTCTTCCCTTTGAAAAGTCAACATGGTCTGAGGAATATCTACCTCACCAGTTCTTGATTTTAAGTGACTTAACTCCCTCATATATTCACACACCGTAAAGTGATTTGTTTCATAATCATATTCAGTGCGCAGAGCTCTTAAAAATACTAGTGAAAGAAAACGAATGTAAGGAATATGGGGTTTTCTACCTTTCACCTTCAAACGGTCCACCAGATCATCAAAGAAAATCTGGGCGAAATCAACCCTGTACCCAAACCACAAACAGTAGGCAATCTGGAGCTGCATCTGATTAATCTGATCTAAACCTCCAGAACTGCCACCTAAGCACTCAACAATATGAGTGAAGAAATATCTCTAAGAATCTGTTAACTTACTCATGTAAATAGTGCCTTTCCTCAACAACTGGCCATGTTCATCCACAATTTCAGTGTGCCCCGTCAATCTGCACACATCCCTGAAATTTATACCAGTAGGGAGTGGAATTGCCATCTCATTCTCAGAAAAATAATTTAATTGAAGAGCTGCTTTGAGAGAATCGACAGAGAGGGTGAACGATCTGGTGCCTTGTTGCAGTGTGTAGTTGATGGTTTTAGTGGTTTCAACATTCAAATCGATTCGAGCCTCTTGCTCACCAGATACTTGTTCATCAGCCTGAACAATTTGTTCTACCTGCTCAACAACCTGCTCAATCTCTTCTTGTATAACAGCCTGTACATTATCTTCTGTCTGCTCAATAACTTGTACATTTTCAACATTCTCCTCTTCAAAAATAGGAGACCCATCTAAATTCATAACATCACCAGGATGTCTTTCTGGATTCACCTGAATTCCATCTCTCATCAGACGCCTGTTTGATCTTGGTCGTCTGGAAGGTTCAACATTTTCTGGTCCTTGACCTTCAGGAGCCACTTGTCTGATGGGTTGTACAGCTTCTATAATTTGTACATCTTGGTCACCAGAGGGTCCTTCACCAATTTGACCTCTACCTGGTGCCTCTACTTCTTCCCTTTGAAAAGTCAACATGGTCTGAGGAATATCTACCTCACCAGTTCTTGATTTTAAGTGACTTAACTCCCTCATATATTCACACACCGTAAAGTGATTTGTTTCATAATCATATTCAGTGCGCAGAGCTCTTAAAAATACTAGTGAAAGAAAACGAATGTAAGGAATATGGGGTTTTCTACCTTTCACCTTCAAACGGTCCACCAGATCATCAAAGAAAATCTGGGCGAAATCAACCCTGTACCCAAACCACAAACAGTAGGCAATCTGGAGCTGCATCTGATTAATCTGATCTAAACCTCCAGAACTGCCACCTAAGCACTCAACAATATGAGTGAAGAAATATCTCTAAGAATCTGTTAACTTACTCATGTAAATAGTGCCTTTCCTCAACAACTGGCCATGTTCATCCACAATTTCAGTGTGCCCCGTCAATCTGCACACATCCCTGAAATTTATACCAGTAGGGAGTGGAATTGCCATCTCATTCTCAGAAAAATAATTTAATTGAAGAGCTGCTTTGAGAGAATCGACAGAGAGGGTGAACGATCTGGTGCCTTGTTGCAGTGTGTAGTTGATGGTTTTAGTGGTTTCAACATACACCGCAGAATACCAAAATTCACACAGGTAATCATGATACATTTTACCTGGATTACGAGTGAGAGCACCATAGAGTGGACATGAGAGAAAAAATGTATTTAATCTCCCAATAATGGAACGAGCATTATGAGCACTGGAAAGTGAGAGCTTTGCCATCCAGTTATTCATATTTATTCTTATGGCTTTAGCCTCAAGAGTAATATGGCGTGCCTTAACAACATTTGGAACAGGAGCATATTCGGCGGAGAGTAGATTTTTGGGTGAGTTTGATTGTCTTGGTGCCATTTGAATATGTTAGATAAATGAAGATGAAATTGGAATATTTAGAGTTTTGATGAAGATTTGATTAATTAATTGATTGGAAATGGAGTAAATATGAGAGATGATTATGATTGGGAAATGAATGAATTGAAGTAAATGAAGGAATTTTAAGGATTTGGGGAGTAAATATGTTCGAAGTAAATGCAAATGAAATTGAAAGTGGGTATATATAGGAGAGAGAATATGGAACTCAAACGGTTAATTTGAAATTATCAAATAAAATTTTGATCGGGTTCTGAGATCCGCATTAATTACATCACATTACACATAAATGTGTGACGGTTTACAGCCCACAAACAGTAACAAGTTGCACCTTTTTGTCTTCCCAAGATAAAAATACCATCATTACTTTGAAAAATTTACATGCCACGTAGGATTATAAGATAAATATCTTTAAAAAGTTTGCTTACGTGGCACACACAATGACCAAGTATTTAAAAAATATTATGACTCATTTCAGTGCATCTGGAGGTTGACTGGACACTCCAGTAAAGTACCAGTAATATTTTCTGAAGAATTTTGTCCAGTGAGAAAATAAATTAATAAATTCCCCTTGAACTTAAAACATTTTTAAGAGCAAAAATATCTTTCAAGTCTTCCCCCCTGGAATGTTGATCCAGAAATCTATTAATGAAAAGATAGTACACAACGGCGTTCAATATCTGAGCAGTCATAAATTTATAAATCTTTAAATCAAAGATCCTCAGTAGTACACAATGGCGTTCAATACCAAGGTTCCAGATTTAAGGGTTTAACATTCCCAACTCACCAACAAGATATTCAAAAGTTTTAACATCCAGTGGTTTAGTAAAAATGTCAGCGAGTTGTTTATCAGTGGGAATAAAATGGAGTTCAATGTTGCCTTTCACAATATTATCACGAATGAAGTGATACCTGAGATCAATGTGCTTCGTCTTGGAGTGCATGACTGGATTGTTCGAGATAGCAATGGCACTGGTATTATCACAAAAGATTGGGGTCTTTGAATACTTAATACCATAATCAAGCAACTGGTTCTTCATCCAGAGTATCTGAGCAGTCATAAATTTATAAATCTTTAAATCAAAGATCCTCAGTAGTACACAATGGCGTTCAATACCAAGGTTCCAGATTTAAGGGTTTAACATTCCCAACTCACCAACAAGATATTCAAAAGTTTTAACATCCAGTGGTTTAGTAAAAATGTCAGCGAGTTGTTTATCAGTGGGAATAAAATGGAGTTCAATGTTGCCTTTCACAATATTATCACGAATGAAGTGATACCTGAGATCAATGTGCTTCGTCTTGGAGTGCATGACATTCACACATAAATGTGTGACGGTTTACAGCCCACAAACAGTAACAAGTTGCACCTTTTTGTCTTCCCAAGATAAAAATACCATCTCTGGTCTATTTAATCTGGAGTCCTAGAAAAAATGTTAATTCACCCATCAAACTCATTTCATATTCAGTTGACATTATTTTAGAAAATTTCTTGCACATGTTTTCATCAGTAGACCCAAAAATAATATCATCAACATAAATTTGTACCATTAACAGATTACCTTTTTCATGAAGAATAAATAAGGTATTGTCAATTGCACCTCTTTTGAAACCATTTTTCAATAAATGTTTAGTCAGAGTGTCATACCAGGCATGTGGGGCTTGTCTGAGGCCATAAAGCGCTTTGTCCAGACGATATACCCAATGTGGATGCTTTTCATCAACGAAACCTGGTGGTTGTCTGACATAAACTTCTTCTTCAAGCTTTCCATTCAAGAAAGCACTCTTTACATCCATCTGGTAGACCTTGAACTGATGATGAACAGTGAATGCTAAAAATATTTTGATCGCTTCAAGTCTAGCCACTGGAGCAAAAGATTCATCAAAATCGAAACCTGGTGGTTGTCTGACATAAACTTCTTCTTCAAGCTTTCCATTCAAGAAAGCACTCTTTACATCCATCTGGTAGACCTTGAACTGATGATGAACAGTGAATGCTAAAAATATTTTGATCGGGTTCTGAGATCCGCATTAATTACATCACATTACACATAAATGTGTGACGGTTTACAGCCCACAAACAGTAACAAGTTGCACCTTTTTGTCTTCCCAAGATAAAAATACCATCTCTGGTCTATTTAATCTGGAGTCCTAGAAAAAATGTTAATTCACCCATCAAACTCATTTCATATTCAGTTGACATTATTTTAGAAAATTTCTTGCACATGTTTTCATCAGTAGACCCAAAAATAATATCATCAACATAAATTTGTACCATTAACAGATTACCTTTTTCATGAAGAATAAATAAGGTATTGTCAATTGCACCTCTTTTGAAACCATTTTTCAATAAATGTTTAGTCAGAGTGTCATACCAGGCATGTGGGGCTTGTCTGAGGCCATAAAGCGCTTTGTCCAGACGATATACCCAATGTGGATGCTTTTCATCAACGAAACCTGGTGGTTGTCTGACATAAACTTCTTCTTCAAGCTTTCCATTCAAGAAAGCACTCTTTACATCCATCTGGTAGACCTTGAACTGATGATGAACAGCGAATGCTAAAAATATTTTGATCGGGTTCTGAGATCCGCATTAATTACATCACATTACACATAAATGTGTGACGGTTTACAGCCCACAAACAGTAACAAGTTGCACCTTTTTGTCTTCCCAAGATAAAAATACCATCTCTGGTCTATTTAATCTGGAGTCCTAGAAAAAATGTTAATTCACCCATCAAACTCATTTCATATTCAGTTGACATTATTTTAGAAAATTTCTTGCACATGTTTTCATCAGTAGACCCAAAAATAATATCATCAACATAAATTTGTACCATTAACAGATTACCTTTTTCATGAAGAATAAATAAGGTATTGTCAATTGCACCTCTTTTGAAACCATTTTTCAATAAATGTTTAGTCAGAGTGTCATACCAGGCATGTGGGGCTTGTCTGAGGCCATAAAGCGCTTTGTCCAGACGATATACCCAATGTGGATGCTTTTCATCAACGAAACCTGGTGGTTGTCTGACATAAACTTCTTCTTCAAGCTTTCCATTCAAGAAAGCACTCTTTACATCCATCTGGTAGACCTTGAACTGATGATGAACAGCGAATGCTAAAAATATTTTGATCGGGTTCTGAGATCCGCATTAATTACATCACATCACACATAAATGTGTGACGGTTTACAGCCCACAAACAGTAACAAGTTGCACCTTTTTGTCTTCCCAAGATAAAAATACCATCTCTGGTCTATTTAATCTGGAGTCCTAGAAAAAATGTTAATTCACCCATCAAACTCATTTCATATTCAGTTGACATTATTTTAGAAAATTTCTTGCACATGTTTTCATCAGTAGACCCAAAAATAATATCATCAACATAAATTTGTACCATTAACAGATTACCTTTTTCATGAAGAATAAATAAGGTATTGTCAATTGCACCTCTTTTGAAACCATTTTTCAATAAATGTTTAGTCAGAGTGTCATACCAGGCATGTGGGGCTTGTCTGAGGCCATAAAGCGCTTTGTCCAGACGATATACCCAATGTGGATGCTTTTCATCAACGAAACCTGGTGGTTGTCTGACATAAACTTCTTCTTCAAGCTTTCCATTCAAGAAAGCACTCTTTACATCCATCTGGTAGACCTTGAACTGATGATGAACAGCGAATGCTAAAAATATTCTGATCGCTTCAAGTCTAGCCACTGGAGCAAAAGATTCATCAAAATCGAAACCTGGTGGTTGTCTGACATAAACTTCTTCTTCAAGCTTTCCATTCAAGAAAGCACTCTTTACATCCATCTGGTAGACCTTGAACTGATGATGAACAGCGAATGCTAAAAATATTTGATCGGGTTCTGAGATCCGCATTAATTACATCACATTACACATAAATGTGTGACGGTTTACAGCCCACAAACAGTAACAAGTTGCACCTTTTTGTCTTCCCAAGATAAAAATACCATCTCTGGTCTATTTAATCTGGAGTCCTAGAAAAAATGTTAATTCACCCATCAAACTCATTTCATATTCAGTTGACATTATTTTAGAAAATTTCTTGCACATGTTTTCATCAGTAGACCCAAAAATAATATCATCAACATAAATTTGTACCATTAACAGATTACCTTTTTCATGAAGAATAAATAAGGTATTGTCAATTGCACCTCTTTTGAAACCATTTTTCAATAAATGTTTAGTCAGAGTGTCATACCAGGCATGTGGGGCTTGTCTGAGGCCATAAAGCGCTTTGTCCAGACGATATACCCAATGTGGATGCTTTTCATCAACGAAACCTGGTGGTTGTCTGACATAAACTTCTTCTTCAAGCTTTCCATTCAAGAAAGCACTCTTTACATCCATCTGGTAGACCTTGAACTGATGATGAACAGTGAATGCTAAAAATATTCTGATCGCTTCAAGTCTAGCCACTGGAGCAAAAGATTCATCAAAATCGACATCTGACTGGCAGTAACCTTGTGCTACCAGTCTAGCCTTGTTTCTGATTACGTGGCCATCTTCATCTACCTTGTTCCTGAAGACCCATCTTGTTCCAATTGGTTCTTTCTTTCCAACTGGGAAAGGAACCAGGTACCAAACCTTGTTCCTTTCAAACTGGTGAAGCTCTTCTTGCATAGCAGTCACCCAGCTTGGATCTTCCATAGCCTCGTCAATCTTCTTTAGTTCATTCAGTGATAAGAAACTGACATATAAGCATTGATCACTGGAGGCTCTTCTGGTCTGAACTCCTCTACTGGAGTCACCTATGATCTGATCAATAGGATGAGCTTTTGTCCATCTGGAGTACTGACCAGGATTGTTACTGACAATAATATCAGTGCAAGAATTCAGTTGAGTTTCAGGATGAGGATCCTGGTAAACTATTTCAACATCTTCATCTGAATCAGTAAGATCACGATTTGCATCATGAAATTCTTCATATGAAAACATTTCAGGAATAGTTTCAACTGATACTGATACTGGGGGAGTTGTACGTACATCTGATCCAATAACAAGTTCATTGGGTAGTTTGAAACTTATTGAAGGATAGAAAGGTGTACAACTGGGGATCTTCTTCTTACGAACTGGTTCCAAGTCAAAATGACTGGAAACTTCTTCAGGTGAATTTTTGCAGTTAATGGGATCAGATTCACCGAAGATAATTGGAATTACTGGGGGAGTTGTACGTACATCTGATCCAATAACAAGTTCATTGGGTAGTTTGAAACTTATTGAAGGATAGAAAGGTGTACAACTGGGGATCTTCTTCTTACGAACTGGTTCCAAGTCAAAATGACTGGAAACTTCTTCAGGTGAATTTTTGCAGTTAATGGGATCAGATTCACCGAAAATAATTGGAATTACTGGGGGAGTTGTACGTACATCTGATCCAATAACAAGTTCATTGGGTAGTTTGAAACTTATTGAAGGATAGAAAGGTGTACAACTGGGGATCTTCTTCTTACGAACTGGTTCCAAGTCAAAATGACTGGAAACTTCTTCAGGTGAATTTTTGCAGTTAATGGGATCAGATTCACCGAAAATAATTGGAATTACTGGGGGAGTTGTACGTACATCTGATCCAATAACAAGTTCATTGGGTCGTTTGAAACTTATTGAAGGATAGAAAGGTGTACAACTGGGGATCTTCTTCTTACGAACTGGTTCCAAGTCAAAATGACTGGAAACTTCTTCAGGTGAATTTTTGCAGTTAATGGGATCAGATTCACCGAAAATAATTGGAATTACTGGGGGAGTTGTACGTACATCTGATCCAATAACAAGTTCATTGGGTAGTTTGAAACTTATTGAAGGATAGAAAGGTGTACAACTGGGGATCTTCTTCTTACGAACTGGTTCCAAGTCAAAATGACTGGAAACTTCTTCAGGTGAATTTTTGCAGTTAATGGGATCAGATTCACCGAAAAAAATTGGAATTACTGGGGGAGAATCAAGGGCAGGCTTTTTATTGATTGCATTATTTGATTCATCAAAAGTAACATGTATGGACTCTTGTACCTTCTCCAGTCTCTTGTTGTAGACTCTGAAGGCTTTGCGAATGGCTGAATATCCTAAGAAATATCCTTCATCAACTTTGGCATCAAATTTGCCTAACTGAGTGGAGTCGTTCAGGATGTAAACTGGACATCCAACAACATGAAAATAACCAATATTTGGTTTTCTATTTCTCAATATTTCATAGGAAGTCTTCTTGTGTCGCTTCACGTACACTGATCGATTCTGGGTATGGCAAGCAGTTGCAATTGCTTCAGCCCAGAAACTGGTAGGAAGACCAGATTCAGCTAGCATACTCCTGGCAGCTTCTATCAGCGTTCGATTTTTTCTTTCTACCACTCCATTCTGTTCTGGAGTGCGTGCTGACGAGAAGTTCTGGGAGATGCCAGTGTCAGTACAAAATTTCTCCAGAGTTGCATTATTTTTCCTTTGAACCTGGGGTTCATTAGAAACAGTCTGAGGCAAAGGTTTATGCTTATTGACCTTTTTAACTAGAGCAGTCATCTGGGATGCTCCAGTCTTGACCTCCAAAAATTGAGCTGGTATTATACAAGATTTTGGGGTAGAAGGTTCATCATATATGGTACTAGGTTTAACCTCCTCTGGTAACCGGTCAATTACTGGTATTAATGCTGCAATATGAGTATTTCCATCCAGATATGCACGTTTTTGGGATGGAAATTGGTTTACTCCAGCATCATATGGCTTTCTTGTTTCAAGCCATGATTGAATAACCTGTTTTTCTTTTTGCAAAATTATTTCCAGGTCATGTTTTTCTTGAACCAGTTGTTCAGTTACCAAAACTTGTGCTTGAAATGCCAGTTCAATATCTTGAAGTTCTTTTAATTTTGATTTTAAAGCAGCTATTTCAGAGGAATCTGTTTCTAAGCCATTTAGACTGTCAAATCTAACAGTTTCCACAAAAATTAAATCAGAATTTAGAGCTTTAGCAATGTCCAATTTAAGTTCAGGATCGGTTTCATTATCATAATCACTAACCTTTTTAATAACAATGTCTACCCATCGACCAGATGTGACATCATCCTTCACCAGATGCTCTTGATCTGCCAGAGCCATAAAACAACAGTCTCTTTCCTCTTCTTCATCGACTGACGAATCATCAGAGGGAACCCATGCTTCTTCAGTGGTTGCTATCATGCATTTATTATTATCTTCCATTTGTTTAGACAAGAGAGCAATTTGAGCCTTAAGCTTTTTGTATTTCAATTTATAGCTATCATCAGGCTTGTTATAAGAAGCAGTTGGACCAGACTGAGAGACAAACTGACTGGACTTGCACTCTTTCATGAAATGACCTTTTCTGCCACACTTAAAGCATGTCAGATTGGTCTTGTCAGTGGAAGAACTGGGTGCATGTTGTCCAGTGGGCCTATTTGCTCTGGCCTTAAAACGGTTAAACGTTTTGGCCATCATTGCAACCAGGTCATCACTGTCAGTTTCATCACAGTCTGGAGAGATATCATTACAGACTCCAGAATCCATTAGTTCAGACATCATCTTCTTCATAGAAAATACATTCTCAGAAGATATTAATGCCGCACAAGGTGGTACAGTATTAGTGACCACTGTGGAACTACTGGAAGCATGATTAAAAGAATCTTTTTCTGCCTCAATCCTTTGGGCTTGATTTTCTTTAGTGAATCTGAAGGCTCCATACAATGTTGACAAAGTATGGGAATGCAAGGTTTTACCTTGCCTCAAGACCAGAATCATGTGAGACCATTTTGTTGGAAGAATATCATAAAATTTCTCCAAAAGTATATCCTTGTCTTTATCAACCCCTAGTCCTCTTAACTGGTTAATAATACTCATAAATTTCTCCAAAAGTATATCCTTGTCTTTATCAACCCCTAGTCCTCTTAACTGGTTAATAATACTCATAAATCTGGTGTAAGTACCAGTAAGAGACTCATTGGGGAGAGCAAAAAATGACTCATACTTTTTGTTTAAGGAGACTTTTCTGGTAACAACAGTATCATCACCTCCCTCATGCTAGTTCACCAGTTCATCCCACATGCTTTTGGCACTGGGATAGAGAACTAATGTGGGAATAAGAGTTTCTGGAACAGCCCGGAGGATCATATTTTTAAGAAGTGTATCAAGATTTACCAATCTTTTCTCCTCTTCGGACCAGTGTTCCTCTCTCTTTTCCCTTCCACTTCTTGATCCAGTAGGGTCAAGAAGTGCATTGATAGGAAGTCTTGGCACATAGGGTCCTTCATTTAAGATTTTCATCATATTCCTTTCAATACCAGTAACATGCAATATTATCCTAGCTTTCCACGTACCAAATTCATCACTGCTCCCATTGAATTTAGGAACAGGATTATTTGAATAATGCACATGCACATGTGGAGAAGCAGGAGGAGGAGGAGGTGGTGGATTGTTATTTCCAGTGGATGGGTCATTAAGATTAGTTTCATGAGTTTCTTGAGTATTTTCTGGGATTGCCATCGCGAAACAGATCTAGGTAAGTATATTAACCTTCTGCTCTGATACCAATTGTAAAGTCCCTCACATGATGGTTTAACCCACGAGTGTAAAATAACAAGTCAAGTATGAACTAGAATCGGACTAGTATTACTTTAAATATAAATGCAAGAATATAAATAAAGCAATAAACAACTTAAGCAATATTTAAACAAGTAAATAAATGATAGAACACAAATGTAATTTTCAAGTGTATTTTCTTTATTGATGATAAACAAAATACAAGATTGTTGCGGAACCTAGATATTACAAGTATGTAAATATCTAAACAATCTTTGAATTACAAGTGATCTATACTTGCTAAATAATCTCCTTAGATCGATATACTTAGAGTTGTGAAGTATAACTGTTTAGATCGAGAGTATTTAAGCAAGTTCACCAAATTGCTAAAAGTAATTTGAACAAGAAATATGACTTTGTATTTATAGGCAGATAAATTCAACAATGAATTTATTTGCCGTACAAATATGGTTGCATGCATTTAATGAACCGACAAGGTTATTAAATGCATTGGTTAAGATACAAGGATAAAGTCATTTTAACCAACCACCTTTACACACGTATGTACTTTTATCAATAGACAATTGGGATGTCCGGGTAAAAGTGTGTAAAGGCATAAAGTCAATTCCTCGATATCAGTGTTCAGACTTGTAAGGTCTAGAACACTGACAATCCTCCAGTGTACAGATCTGGTAAGACTTCCAGTGGACTCCGCCATTTGTCAGTCTTCTTTATTCTGACTTCAGTCTTTGACTTTAGTGAGAACGTCTTCAGTAGAGTAGATCTGGACTGGGGTGAAGTCCAGTGAGCTAATCTGGAGAATACTCCAGATTTCCTATACAAGTATTTGCTCACTGGTCTTCCATTATTTCTGAACAAATCTTCAGAGGGACTCCAGATTCCAAGTCTGGAGTAGGTCCAGTAATTATCATTTCTGGACAGATCTTCAGTAAGGCTCCAGTAGTCGAGTCTGGAGCGAGTCCAGTAAATCTGGACCTAACATTAACGACAACTTGTGTCGTTCTCTTTCTATGTATTTGTAATAGTATAGAAAGTAGTATAGATTTAATTCTTGTAAAATGTAAGGAGACTTGGAGATTAGCATCTTGAAGATGGAATCGTCAAGAGGGTGCAAGCAACAAGGGAGTCAAAGGAGGATAGTGATTTTAGTGGGAGCCATTGCTCCTACTTACCATGTCCTTAGCTTGACCTTGTTTTTCCGTGTGGTGGCTCACCGGGAAAACGCATAGGATTTATGGCATACTACCGATATGTTTGTGTGTGATGATTATTTTGTTTTATATATTTGTCTTGGCTATGCTTGCAAGAAAATTGTTTTAAAACATATAAAAATAATCATCAATATTGGTTTGTTATAATGGATTAACAAACGCAATGTTTTTTTTTTAAATATCAAATTGGTTTGGTTATAATGGATTAACAAACACAATGTTTTTTTTTTAAATATCAAATTGGTTTGGTTATAATGGATTAACAAACACAATGTTTTTTTTAAATATCAAATTGGTTTGGTTATAATGGATTAACAAACACAATGTTTTTTTTTTAAATATCAAATTGGTTTGGTTATAATGGATTAACAAACGCAATGTTTTTTTTTTAAATATCAAATTGGTTTGGTTATAATGGATTAACAAACACAATGAGATATGGCAAAAATTTTAAAATTGTATAAAATGTTTTTGCTATAACATAACAAAAACCCTTTTTTCAAATGTAAACTTTACGCTATCCATGAGTAGCACACACATTCAAACCTCCGACCTATTGTGGTTCGCGATAATCCGAGAGTCTTGGGCCGGATCACAATTGGATGTTGGCAAGGGTGAGGTGAAATTCGCGATAACCCGAGAGTCTTGGGACGGATCTCACGTGTATCTATCATGGACGGTTTACAATCTGGACTTGTGTTCTACGGCGAACCCGACACAAGAAAGGATTGGCATAGTAGGGATTAAACATGCATTGATATAATGGATTATCAATAGAATCCCGTAAGAGTTTAAGAGTTTCATCATGGATGAAATTGGTAATATAGTGTACCTACCTAAATAGCTTGTAGTTAATGTTCCGCGTGTAACACCCCAACTAAGGCGGAACAATGAGATGTACAGAAAGTCGAGTATTCAAAACAAAGAATAATAGATAACAATCACCATAGCTTTATTTGATAAAAGAGTTTACAAATGCACAAGCATGTGAACCAATCCCCAAGTACAATGCATCCACCGTACTTGGATATTAAGTCCACGAAACAAATAACAAATACATGAAATGATATATTACAATGATCAAGGCGGATTCCATTTCCCATCACAAGGTTTGATCTTTGACTCCAAAGTGCAATGCAAATAATAATGAAGCATATAATTCCTCAAAGCTTAAGCTTATTTCCTGAAAAGCATGAAGAAAAAGTGTCAACTACGAAAACGTAGTTGGTGAGTGCATAGGTTTTCAAGTAAAGTCCGTTACATATTCATTGCAAAACTTGGAAAACATATTATTACATATCAATATACCCAAACCACATGACCGACAAAATTCTCATCTCAAACTATCAAGTTTTTCCAAATACCATAATGTCATTTCAAGACTTTGAAAATCCATGGTAAACCATAAAGTTCTCATTTATTAAAATCATCATGAGAGAAAAATATATATCAATCGATTAATCATACATCACACCCAAACCATGCGGTCGCCATTAATATCAATAACAGTTGGACAATGGTAAGACTACCATGACATAATTTGATGAGATTGTTCTTGAGCCACTACTAAGACCGGTTATGTCTAAAATAATAAGAAGCACATGCCATCAATCATGTTCAATAATAATGATAATAGTAGAGGGGGCGTGGCATGGGGATGACCACTGATATAGTAGTTAGAGCACCGCGTGGTCGGACTGGAAATGAAGGTCGCCACAAAGGCAAACCAAACATCCCACCGTTACCTAAATAGTGGGTGAGGGGACAAGTCCTAGTTGCGCAACTCTCATACTACAGGGCTCTCGAAGAGTTAATAGTAGTGTACCGAGGTGAAACAGTTTGACAATACTCAAGCTCATCATATAATATATAACATGTTGAACATACAATAATTCCCATATCATAATCATTCTTTCAAAGCATCATTTCATAAAAGAAAACAATTTTATTTATCATGCTTTTCACCCCGAAAGTAAAACACATAAAAGAGTTTGAAAGGGGGCTATGACTCACCTTGATATGCCGAGCATTATATCTACTTATCCAAAATGGGTACTTCCCATCTATAGCTTCCTTGATCATATATTCCTTACGCTCCTCATTCGCATTTCAAAGACAAGACCATTCCTACGCGAAACTAAGGCGAATAAGGTCCTATCTTGGGTTATCATATAGAAATGCCATATTGAGTTATGTTATCCTTATTCATTATTGGATGTATAGCCAATTTTTAGTACGAATTCACTTATGTGATATCACTTCATAGTTTGGTTAACGTAATTACTTATGTCCATCCCACTTAATTATCTTTTGTGTTACTTTGATTGCACTTATCTTTTAACTCACATATTTCTCGATATGTCGTATGATTACTCGGGTTTATGAAATTCGTTTAAATATTATGGGCCATTACCAATTGGGCCTAAGTGTTTGTTCTTTTGGGCTTAACTTTAAATGGGCCATAAGGTTATTGGGTCAAATGGGTTGTTGGGCCAGATGGGCCCACTGAATTATGGTTCATTTGGGTTTATTATTTGGGCCGGGCTATCCCATTATGTCCTTAGTGTATTTGTTGGTCCATTTATATACTTTATAGTTTACTTCTAAATTTTCTGATTTTACCTCACATTTTTACGACATATCACCTACTGTTTCGGGGTTAAATCTAATTATTTGGAATTTGGTGATTTGTATACAGTAACCCATGTGTGTCCTATATTTTTGTGAATTTTGGGTGAATTTTTAAGTGAGGTTTACTATCTCTAAAAATTACCAAATCAAAACTGGTCAGAATAAGAGCTGCTGTGCGACTCAAAATGTTTTATAAAGGATTTCTATGATGAACCTCTAAGAAAAATCTCCCAATTTTAATTTAAGTTAGGGACACTTTGAACTCAAATACCATCAAGTTTAAGCTCCTGAAACCTATTTGTTAAGGAATTAAAAATCATCAAAGTTGACTCAATATTAAGACAGAAATCCAGTTTTGACCACTTTTGGTAGAAAAATCATAACTTTCTTTGTACTCAGTGAATTGACTGGATTCTAACTCCATTCAAAAATACACTCTTTGAACTTGATTTAAGACTCAAAAATCGTTCAAAAATGTTATACCAAACTCGAGATATGACCTCTCCAAGTTAACATAGTTTTCTGATCAGCTTTTCTTGAAAACACAATCACATGTCTTTACTTTATTACTTCACCCAACACTTGTTTTGACTTCCCCAATGTATTAACTTTATTTTGTATCATCCTATTTCATTTGATTGGTATTTTCACAGATTTTATACTCACTTTTAATAACAAAATTGTTGAATTAAAATGGTGGTTTCAAATTTGTACACTAGAGATTTTCGGTTTGTGATTATAGATGTTGTTCTTGTTTGATTCTTACCAAAACCCATACTTCTTGTTATATTATCTATAAATCTAGAACATTATACATATTTTAACATCTAAATATGTACAAAATCATAAATCAAAAGATCCATCTCAAATCTCATATCAAAACAACTCAAACTAATGCAAATCTAAGCATGCATGTGATGATCTAGCACTTTTACATTCAATCCATTATTATCTCTTGGATTCACAATTATTTCTTTTAGATCAATCTTTTAAATAGGCATGCATGTGTAGATCTATGTATTTTTAGTTAAAGAAATCAAGAATTTGTAAGGTGAGATTCAAGAGAGTTCAAGCTAACAACCTTTGAAGATCAAAACAAGAAGATCAAGAGTGTTGTTGGGTCTTGTTCTTGATGGCTGCCCAAGAGTTGTTTATTCTCTGTAACAAGCTTGAAAAGAAGGGAAAATAAGCTACAAGATGAAAGAAAGGATGATGAACAAACAAAGGAACGAGTTGGGTACCCTTTGATGATCAAAAATCAAAAGAAAGGAAGAAGATTGGGCTTGTTTTGCTCCTGTTTCTGCTGCTGTTCGATCAGCCTCTTAGAGGGCTGATTTCGTGACCTTGTTGCCTCTAAATCGACTCCATGCTTCCATCATACGTGATACTAGTTGTTGGATGATCAAGGGAACTTATTATTACATTAGATTAGTTAGTTTCAAGCTCCATTTTGCCTTGGAGAATCCGAAAATGGAGAAGGAGATGGAGATAGTTGAGAGAAAGTTTTTGGGAGGAGTGTGTGTTGTGTTTTCAAGAATGAAAGGTGTGGGGGTGGTGTGTGCAGATGTATGGACGTGGGAGAGAGGAGGAAAAGGAGTTAGGAGGATGCCTATTGGTCTAATGGAGTGGTGTAGTGGGTTAGGAGTGAATTCGTTGGTTAACCCAAGTGGTTTGTGTTGGGTTTAAGTCCTAACTAGTGTTTGTATGTATGTATATGTATATGTGATGTATATTTATGTGTGAGTGTAAGAATAAGTGGGTTAGTTGTATGTTGATTGGTGGATTTTATAAGAGTTTATATTTATAATAAGTTTAAGTTGTATGCATATTTTCTAATTGGAAGACTTATTCAAATGTTGCAGTATATATTTATGTCGTGTATGTATATACATATGTGCTTAACTTGTAAATATGATTGATGTACTTGGTTATTATTTGAGTTGTTGAGTCATTTGGATCATTATATACTTTCTTGTTTAGATCAAATACTTACAAAGTTATCGTTTTCCATAAACTTTGAGATTGATTTTAATAATCTTTAGTCATTATGGATGGCATTTCTAAGATGATTAGCTAACTTTGAGCATTCCATTGAACTAGAGGGCAATTATCACTAGGTCCTAAATGCCTAGAAGGCAAATGCTCTTAAGAAACCTCTAGGGATAATACGTAGGTAAATCCAAGTAAATTGTCCTAGTCCAAAAATTAAGGGTTGTTACATCATTACCCCCTTAACAAGAACTTCGTCCACGAAGTTTGATCGTTCATACAGTAGTAAGAATGAATAGATTGACGATAAGGATAGCTTCACAAGGACGTATAAAATGTGAAAATTCAACTAGATCTCATCATGGTCCTTTTTGGGTCTCTTGCAAGCTTTTACCTCCAAAGTTGGGGGCATCTCTTCGTTGATGCTCCAAAACTCCTCGTGATTAGAAGCTTCAAAAATGCTACGAGTGTCGCTCACTTCTCGAGACAACTAGAGATTAATCGTATGTAATCGTTGTGGACTGTCGATCTCGCATAGAGCAATATTAATAAATGAGATGATGATAAGAATATCAAGGAGGTGTAAAATGAGCAAACGGTTCGTAATGTGAGTTACAATAAAAATGATAAGAAATGTTGGAATATCGATCGTTGGTGGCTACTCATTTCCATTGTCACTTTGGGTACTTTCCTTTATCATTTTCTACCCCAATTAAAGAATCGTTCCAATAGCTCCTCACCTACTTTCATCCTTCCTTGGTTTGACGTTGGACACGCTTGCCGCTACTTGAAAATACTGACTTCGTTTGTGACTAATCACTTGTTAAGGGATTACCCCCTTAACAAGAGTGATACTAACCCGTTATGCCAAATTGCACTAAAATTGCGGAGGTACATCTTCGTAGTACCTCATCTTAGGGTTTTCCAGGGTCGTCTTTGTTGTCTTATGGCATGCAAGGGGATTATGAATCGGCCATGGATAGTTCCATTTTACTCCTCATACTCACCTTTGTCCTTCCACTTCACCCTTATTTTTCCAAGATCGCCTTCTTCGTCATTTGTTAGGTCGCGTCATTACCCATTTATTTACTTATTTATTTTCTCTTGCGGATATTGGTTTGCAAATTGTTTTATGGCTCCTCTAATTCTTCCTTTTTAATGTACAAGCACTACCATCTATGACATATTGCAGACTAAACTCTTTTTTAACATTGCACATATAAGCTCTTCCATTTCTCTTCTATCCCTACGCATTCCACACAATAGGATTTATGCAATCCTTACGCTCACGAATAATCACATGACCACCATCTTGGCAATATAAACACTTCAAGTCCTCATTGGTATGAAATCCTTCTTAGGTCCTTTTGACCTAGATCTACGAAACTTTTAGTCACCTTGCTCTCCAAAGCCTCATGTCCATTTTCAACTTTCTGAGCTAAGTTTCTTATCAATACACTAGCATAATGTTGTTAGGAATTGTGATGTATGACAACTTAGGTGAAACATCGGTTACTCCGTCTTTTTCTCAACCATTCGGTTCCCTCCATTTCCCTTTCGTTTTCTTATGGGTAACCATACTCCTTACCATTTCGCCACTCAGATCCATCTCTTACTCGAGTAATCGTCATCTTGAATGACACACGCGCAGTCGCTAGTCCTTGAAGTTAATTCAGGAGTACTCGTCACATTATGTTGATACGGATTCTTTAATCCTAACTCATCACAGATGCGTGTTATCCTTATCATGCTCTCGTTCAAACATTCCATAACCAGCTCTTCCCGGAGTTTGTTAGTTGTTTGAAACTTAGTTCAGCGACCAACTTCCTTGATCGTTGTGGTAGTATGTGCCTTGACTTCTAGCATCGTATTTTTTATTTGCTTTCACTACTAACTTAGTGATTTCATGTCGTTTTCCTTCTTCACTTTTCTTGGGCGCACTACTTCGTGGGTCGATGGTCCTTGACGGTTCACCATGTGTTGCAAAATTTTTCTCACCCAAGTTCATCTTGTTTTAGCTTACCTCCATTTGACCGTTGACCTTGAGGGGATAACCATCATAGGTCATCGTGCTTCCTCTACTTATCGACCATACTTCTCCTCTTTAGTAAAGCTAGCTTCCATCGGTTGTTGGGCGTATACCGCTTTCCCTTAGCTTAGTTGATAACTTGATATGCTCTACTAATAGCTTGTCTTTCGATAGAGGTTTTCCAATTGATATTCAGAGAATAACGTGTGGAGCGCCATAAAGATGAACGCCACCAGAACTACATCTCGTAGATGGCGTCAATGGCTTCACTTTACTGTTTGAGTTAAATGACATTCCTTTACTTTATCTTCTACTCCACATCACCTTCAATGATGCTAGTGAATAACTCTTCTTGAAAGATAAAGTATAATCATGCGCTTCATACTCCTTGTTCGAGTATCTACCTTTGATGTGATTACCCCCTTAAAAATTTTCCTTTAGAAAAATGTAAGGGATTTCCTGCTCTTCACTTCATCTCACCATCCTTGACGATCTTCAATTCGCCAAATTCCTTATTCCTTCGTGTAACAAATCTCCATCTACACGGTTGTTTCAAAAAGAGAAGGGATAGCTCAAAATCCTTTTTGTTACTCACTAAAACTTGAGGGCCACTCAATACATCCTAATTATCTTATTGTCCTTGGTTTTCTTCTTCCAACTACTTTTGTTTTTCCAACATTGCTAGTGATCTCCCCAAAGTTCTAGGGGAGTCCTTATACTTAACCAAAGGTGACCTTCATGTCACGCGACCTTCTTTTCGTTGGCCGCTCAACCTTTCTTTTTGGTTGATCAAGATGGATGGGACAGATCTTTAAATCTTTCTCTAAGTTGGGACTTGGTCTACTTCAATTGGGCTCCTTAGTACTTGGCTTACACACCACATAATTTCCACATCCTACGTTTTGTACGTGATCCAATAGCATCTTCTATGCTATATAGTTATCCTGAGTATTTCACTTATGGACAACTGAGGTCTTAACGTCTTTCGCATCCCTTGATGTCGCAGCAAGATCAGGGTACTAGTTACTCGATTTCGCCATTGCTAAGTGTTGCGTAAGTGAGTTGTATGTTGTTAGGTCACTAACTTTTGAAGAGAAGCGGTGGTGATCATTACTTTGAATCATCAAGAATATCAAGGATATAGAATTTGGTTTCGAATTAATGAAATAGGAAATATAAAAACAAGAGATTCATTAAGGCTCGAATTAGACTCCTTGCGCGAGTTAAAGAAATCACTTCTATGTCTTTCGTTGCCCAACGGACTCCAACTTTCAATGACGTCGATATATGTCGCACCGACTTAGATAATATAGATAGTTGTTTGCGTGCACGTGTTAGAATGGAAATATCGCACCAAATATTGGGGTTACAATCCTCAGGACGTGTGGTCTAGAATATATGGGAATGTGTCCTACTAGTGTCGTCGTATCGTCATATGGCTTTAAAATTGCTCGCCATTCATATGTCTCCAACTTCATTCGACGTTTACATATGTTTCGCACCATTTCAGATCGAATACAAAGGTTATGCGTAGTTTCTAAGAGGATAGAGTCGCGTCATATCTTGGGACTACAATTCTCGGAGTATATCGTCCAACGTTCGTGAGAAGATGCTCCACCGATGATATCGCGTTGTCGTATGTTCATAATGAATTGTGGTGTCATAAGAAATAGGATGTGGGATAATTTCAAAAGAGCACGAGTGAACGAATATTGGATTGGAGGGGTACTTAATGATAACTTTCATAAATTTCTAATTCATAATGAATTTCTCAGGGACAATCACTAGTTCTCAAGCGGTCAAATCTCAACACGCAATATCTATCTCAGTAGTAAGGACTAGCCACATTATCATATCGTGCAATTACTAGTTCTCCATAGTCAAATCTTAGAGCATAATAACTATCTCAATAATAAGGCACAACTATATAATCATTAAATCCACGCACTAGTCCTCAAATAGCTCAACCTTAGGGTGCAATAATTATCTTAATAGTAAGGCATGACTACATAATCATCGCAATATTCACACGCTAGTTTCAAATAGCTCAAACTTAGAGAGTAAAGGCTCTTATATCCATATCGTCCATGGAATTTCATATCAACTCGTCATGCTCATATTCTCTTTCAAATCAATCATAAATAATCAACCTCATTACCCAATAATTTAAATAAGTCATATCCCAAAATGATTTCATGCCTCATAGTAATCACATTATTTTAAAGTGCATGTGTTACTTAAAGTTCAACATCATAAATCGTAAAGCCTTTACGCATGCATTTCTCTCATAATTTCCACATTGCACATTCCAAACTTTCACATTGCACATTATAAACTTTCACATTGCACATTATAAACTTTCACATTGCACATTATAAACTTTCACATTGCAATCAAATCATACCCAAATTCACATGTCATAGCATAGAATAGTATGTATTAATGAATATCTTTCATTTTTAGATTCATTTCACTTCTAATGTGCAAGAGGGAAATCCTACTAAACTAGCATAATCCTCAAGTAAAGCAAGTCTCGGATAGTTATATATATGCTTAGGTGAATGTCTAAATGCAACAAGTATTCACATAAAAATGGATTTATTAAAGATCTTCTTTTTTTTTTTAAAGGAATCCTTTTGAACATAAGTCCAAGTGGCCATTTGAGTTTTACATGGTCCTCTCATAATTAAACGTAGATCATGACCTACGTTTAATTAGGGTCCTATCATGTAAAGCTCAAACTAATCCGCTTAACCTTATGCTCGACTCGACTATAAAAATATGTTTTTGAAAAGTGGCTATAGTTTTGAAATTCCCGGAGGAACCCCCAATGTTCTCTATAACCTTAGGCTCTGATACCATTTTCTGTAACACCCCAACTAAGGCGGAACAATGAGATGTACAGAAAGTCGAGTATTCAAAACAAAGGATAATAGATAACATTCACCATAGCTTTATTTGATAAAAGAGTTTACAAATGCACAAGCATGTGAACCAATCCCCAAGTACAATGCGTCCACCGTACTTGGATATTAAGTCCACGAAACAAATAACAAATACATGAAATGATATACTACAATGATCAAGGCGGATTCCATTGCCCATCACAAGGTTTGATATTTGACTCCAAAGTGCAATGCAAATAATCATGAAGCATATAATTCCTCAAAGCTTAAGCTTATTTCCTGAAAAGCATGAAGAAAAAGTGTCAACTACGAAAACGTAGTTGGTGAGTGCATAGGTTTTCAAGTAAAGTCCGTTAAAGTCCGTTACATATGCATTGCAAAACTTGGAAAACATATTATTACATATCAATATACCCAAACCACATGACCGACAAAATTCTCATCTCAAACTATCAAGTTTTTCCAAATACCATAATGTCATTTCAAGACTTTGAAAATCCATGGTAAACCATAAAGTTCTCATTTATTAAAATCATCATGAAAGAAAAATATATATCAATCGATTAATCATATATCACACCCAAACCATGCGGTCACCATTAATATCAATAACACTTGGACAATGGTAAGACTACCATGACATAATTTGATGAGATTGTTCTTGAGCCACTACTAAGACCGGTTATGTCCAAAATAATAAGAAGCACATGCCGTCAATCATGTGCAATAATAATGATAATAGTAGAGGGGGCGTGGCATGGGGATGACCACTGATATAGTAGTTAGAGCACCGCGTGGTCGGACTGGAAATGAAGGTCGCCACAAAGGCAAACCAAACATCCCACCGTTACCTAAATAGTAGGTGAGGGGACAAGTCCTAGTTACGCAACTCTCATACTACAGGCCTCTCGAAGAGTTAATAGTAGTGTACCAGGTGAAACAGTTTGACAGTACTCAAGCTTATCATATAATATATAACATGTTGAACATATAATAATTCTCATATCATAATCATTCTTTCAAAGCATCATTTCATAAAAGAAAACAATTTTATTTATCATGCTTTTCATCTCGAAAGTAAAACACATAAAAGAGTTTGAAAGGGGGCTATGACTCACCTTGATATGCTGATGTGACCAAATTATACAGATCGCCCACATCATTATTGGCCATTTTCTTAAGTCTTTTAAGTCGATTTTGTGTGCATTTGGCACGTTTATGGTGTTTGTTAGTGTTTTCAAGCTCTTAGCAGGTTACGCGTTCATTTGGGACATTTTTGGATGATTTTTAGGCCAAGAAGTTGATTCATGAGATCGAGAGTTGTTCAAGTGGAAAAGATAGAAAAATTCAGCAAGTTGTCAAGATTGAAGAAGTGTTGGCTGGTCCAGAAACTTTGGACTGCGCCGCAGTGGGGTTGATCAATGGCCACTGCGCCGCAGTGGGAATGCACACCAGTCACTGCGCCGCAGTCAATGGATGCCAAGGCCACAACTTTCCAGTGGTTTAACACTGCGCCGCAGTGGGAAGTGTACAAGCCCCACTGCGCCGCAGTCACGGGTCGAGAAAAAAGAATGTTTTCCAGTGGATTACCACTGCGCCGTAGTGGGGGAGGTCGAAACCCACTACGCCGCAGTCAGCTGCACGGGGAATCAGGGTTACAGCCTCTTTTGCATCAGATTTGAAGGGGGTATAAATAGAAAACATAACCCTATTTCCCAACTTATCAAGTTTTCTTTCTAGGAGCTGTTCTAGGCGAATTCTTCGGAGGATCATCTCAAATTTCATCAATTGATTCATTGAAGATTCAAGAACACCCATCTAGATCGTATCTACTTACCCGTCTTGCAATTTCTATTCAAACAATTTGGTACAATATGTTCTATTTCTATTTCATTTGTTATTTTCAATTTAGCATGAGTGGCTAGATTTCTAATCATCCACTTTGATGAAACTTGACGAATGATATGATTGCAATATTTTAATTCATGAGTTGATTCAATTATCGTTGTGTCATGATCTTTATCAATTAATCCCTTGTGATTTATTCTTTTGATGTTGATGGTTTATGTGTTCATCGTTAGTAGTACTAGGTGAATATGTTTATCGTTTCAATTCGATTGTCTATGGTCAATTGTCACCGGTTCATGGTATGACGGTGAATGTCAAATCTATAATAGAGTTAATCGGTAAACGTGTTTGGAAACGGTTGGTGGTACCACGTTTTAATTCACATAGGCATAATTGGTAATTGGATAATCAAGCAAACTAATTGTTGGGGAGATTTTCTAGGCATTGGTGGTACCGGCTTGGGTAATTTAACTAGCAACTTAGGTATTTGGGTGATTTGCTTGCGGTTGGTGGTACCACGCGAGCATTTCTATCCTTTCACGATTATCTTGTCAACTCTAAATAATTTGATCTTTATCGTGTGCAATCATAACTGAAGTCAAGTGGATTCGAAGTGGATGATCTTTATTTATATTGTTTGAACTTTCTTTACTTTCAATTGTCTTGTCATTTCAATTTCTTAATTTAATATTGTCAAAGTGAGGTAGCAATTCGGCGACGGTTCCATCCTTTTTCCCAAACTACTTTAGTAACAATTATTTCAAAACCAATCCCCATGAACGAATTCGGACTTACCTTTTAGCTATACTATATACGAACGGGTCCACTGCCCGCTAGTGTGTAGTAGTCAGTTTTAGGGTAATTCTTGTTTATAAATTTTAAACTCGATTTCACACATCAAGTTTTTGGAGCCGCTGCCGGGGTTTGTGTGCCGATTTAGTTGTTAATTTAGTGGTTTGATCCTTTCTCACGCGTGAGAAAGTTACTTGTTTATTAGTTTAGTTTTCTTTTCTTATCACAGGTGCATTTTACGTGTTTGTGTTAGTTGTGTGTTTGCAGGCATATTTCTTTAGTTGATGAACTTGCGTTCTTCGAGTCTCCCTTTGAATAGTCCTTTGTCTACTCCGAGAAGACCAAGGGGGTGTAGGTTTAACTTCACTGAGCCATCAACACCTATACCGACACCATTTTCACCTATAGCTAAACCCACTCCTGATTCGGACGAGGAAGGGTTCTTTTTAGACGAGTTTTTCTATTTAGAAGTTAAGCAAGAGGAAATGGGTGACGAACAACCAAGGGGTCCAAATGACACTCGCTATGGCGAGAGGGTTCGAACTATCCCAACGGGCCGTGGTTCTGCCATTAGACCTCCGGCTATTGATCACACTTTCGCTTTGAAAGGAAACCATCTTAAGAGCATAGAAGAGCACCAATTTGATGGAAAAAGGAAATGGGATCCATACCAACACTTGGATAGGTTTGAAAAGTTGGCTCGGCTATATCAATATGGGCAAAACCAAATGAATGCCGTGAAACTTGAGACATTTCCCATGTCATTCACCGGAGAAGCACTTGATTGGTTCAATGATCTTCCAGAAAATTCTATTACTACTTGGAACCAACTTAAGGAGGCTTTCATTGGTGAGTTTTATTCACTAAGAACTCAAAGAAGGCTGGAAAATTTGATTAGGTCCTTTGAGCAAGATGATGGGGAGGATGTAGTAGATGCATGGATTCGTTTCAAGGAGATGTTAAGAAATTGTCCAGGTCACGATTTGACTAGGGAAAAATATGTGGAGCTTTTCTTTGATGGGTTAGATGTGAGTCCCTTAAGTTCGACGGTTAACCAACAAAGTGTAAAATACAACAAGTCTAATAATCACTAGAATGGACTAGTATTACTTGTAAATAAATGCAAGAATATATAAACAAAGTAATACAAGACTTAAAGCAATAAACAAGTAAAGTGGAACATTATGTATTTTTCAATGGTGTATTTTATTTATGATGTTAAATAAAATATAAGGTTGTGCGGAATCAAGATAATACAAATAAGTATGTATCCTAACAACCTATGAATTACAAATGATCTATATTTGTCAAATAACTCTTTTGGATCGAGATACTTAAAGTTGTGAAGTATTTATGTCAAGGAAATGACTTTGTATTTATAGGCAACAAAATGTGGTTGCATGCATTTAATGATCCGACAAGAACATTAAATGCATTGGTTAATGGTACAAGGATAAAGTCATATTGATATGATTTTATTCTTTTAACCAACCACCTTTACACACGTATATACTTTGGTAAATAACAAGTGGATTGTTCTTTGGAAAGTGTGTAAAGGCAAAAGTCAATTCCTAGATATCAGTGTTCAGACTTGTAAGGTCTAGAACACTGACAATCCTCCAGTGTACAGATCTGGTAAGACTTCCAGTGGACTCCGCCATTTGTAAGTCTTCTCTATTCTGACTTCAGTGAGAATGTCTTCAGTAGAGTTGATCTGGACTTGGGTGAAGTCCAGTGAGCTAAGCTGGAGAATACTCCAGATTTCCTATACAAGTATTTGCTCACTGGTCTTCCATTATTTCTGGAAAAATCTTTAGAGGGACTCCAGATTCCAAGTCTGGAGTAGGTCCAGTAGAACACGTTTCTGGACAGATCTTCAGTAAGGCTCCAGTAGTCGAGTCTGGAGCGAGTCCAGTAAATCTGGACTAAATCTGGACCTAACAAATTCCCCCTATTTGTTTAGAAATAATGCAAGTGTTTTCAAGCTTGAATCTATACAATTTTGTATGCTTGAAAAACACAAGTTTGGACTTAGTCTAAAAATCTAAGTTACTGGAAAACACTTTATAGATCATGAGTGTTTTCAGTTTCATCTTTTAAGTTCTAACTTAGACTAAATCTGATCATTTACTTATATGAATCAAAAATTGCAACTATTATTACATACATCAACTGATAAATAGTATACAATTTTCATAAAATAATAAATTTACAACAAGTAAATGATAAGAGTCAGGCCCTTCTTATTGATGTCTGTCCTGGAGCATCTTCAGTAGCCTTTCTCTTTGGTGATGGAGAAGATGGTATTGATTCTGGCGATCTTATGCCCATTGCAACTTCCATCTGTTGCTTTCTTCTCCATACCTTTTCAACTCTTTTCAGAAATGCTTTAACATCAGTCGACACATTTGTCTTCCCCCTGAACGTTAAAGCGATTTCTTTCAGTTCACTCCATCCAAATGCTTGGACTGAAGTACTTTTCCTTTCATCAGTAAAGTTACCCTCCCTGGTCAACTTTACTTCAAACTTAGACATGCCTTCATTATTTTCAGCCAGTTTGATCTCAGCACCAGTGATCCTTCTGGCATCAGCCCTGAAGTTTAACATCTCATTGTATTTTTCTTTCACCTTGTCTTGCTGGATCCATGCTTCAGTTTCCTTGGACACTCTCTTTTTCTCTACAGCAGATTGGAGTTCTTGACGATTGATTTTTCGAGAAGTGTCCAGGGGAATGAATTTGTTTACATCAGCATCTTTGAGCACTTTGATTTGCTTAGCAGTCAATTTTGGTAAACCAGTAAGTCTCTTCCTGTACTCTATCTCCAGAGCACTAGTGTTCTTTCTGATCTTTTTCTGGAGACTTACCAGTTCATCCTTCCTTTGTCTGATGAGTTCTGGTACACTCACGCCATAAATTATAGAATCATAGACCTGTTCTTCTTCGGCGTAGAATGAGCGTACATGAACATCATCTAATGCATTTAGGCATTGATGAACTCTGGGGTCATCCTTCATCTTTTTATATATATCAACATTTATGCCTAACCTTCCAGCATTGTAAGAGTCCAGAGTCCCCATTGTTACCATCTCCCTTTGATGGGCCAACAGTTCATCCTTTTGATTTCTTTTGAAAATCTCTATCATGATGCATTCTTGTTCTAACTTCTTGGAAGTTTCATCATCAGCATCTTCAACAGTTTGCTCTTCCTCTTCACCAGATACCAATTGTTGTTTTCCCTTAACTGACTTCAAAGTTGTTGGTATATCTGGGAAGGACTCAAACTGGGGCTCACTGGCTTCAGTACCAGTAGCTTCTTCAGTTAGCCCAGCTTCAGTGCCATATGCTCTTTGTGCCATGTGCTTCAGTGTTTGGTCATCAGACGACTTTTCCCCCTTGGAATGATCACCAGTCCTTGAATTGAGATCATTCCATAACCGTTCAAGCATAAGTCTTTCCAGTGGACCAAAAGTTATACCTGTTACTGGAGTTGTTTCAGTCACAACTTTCTTAAGTTCCTGCACTTCCTTTTGAACATTTGCAACTGCTTTAGGCAAGTGCTTTGGCAACTTTTCTTCCAGTAACTTGTCTACTTGGGGTAACACCCCATCTTGAATGGTACGAAGAACAGTCTCAGAAATCTCTTCACATAACTCTTTCAGCATACTGTTTCTGAACTTTCTTGTACATTCATCACTTATTGTACTGACCACTGCATCCTGGTCAAGTGTGGATCTAGTCTCCAGAGAACTGACCCTGGAAACCAAATTCTGAACTTCGTCTTTCAGACCTGCCAGTTCACCAGTGACTGCAGTCTGAACAGAACTAACCAACCTTGTCTCTAGACCCTGGACTACCACTTTGAAATTTTCAGTATTGTTATTTGTGGCCAGTACCAGTTCATCAAGCTTTTCAAATACAAGCTTCTCATTCCCAGCAAACAGATTCATCTCAGATGCCAGGTTATTTGATAATAATGATTTGAAGTCTGAAATAACCTGAGATGAAGTCTGGAGTGATCTCTCCAGGTCTGCCACCTTACTTAAAAGGCCTTGGACCTCGGCAGAAGATGAAGTGGAGAGACCACTGGGAGGTTCAAGAGTTGAAGGCAATCTGGTCATAAGAGGAACTTGTGCCCAGTCCTCTTCAGTTGCAGCTTCAGATGTTGCAACTGGTGACTCCGGCGCACGAGGTGGAGGTTGAGATTGTGAAGGTTGAGTGGTTGCAGGAGTGAAGTATTGAGTGTTTTCTGGAATTGAAGGTGGTGGTGGTGGTGGCATGTTTGATTGTGGTGGTGGCATTTCTGGTGGAGGTGGTGGCATTTCTGGTAGACTTTCTTCTTCTTGTACATCTTCACCCAGAAAATTCATGTTAACATCAAAACCTTCAGACATTGGGGAATCTACATCATCCCATTCTGGAGCCATCCCAACTGTCTGATCACCAGGCTGTTCACCAGTCTCTACATTAACCTGTACACCAGCCTCTACATTCAAGTCTAGTTGAGCCTCTTGCTCACCAGAAACATGTTCAACTTCCTCAACAACTTGCTCACTAATCTGAGCAACATTTTCAATCTCCTCATCAGTCACCTGCCCAACAACCTCTTGTACGTTCTCTTGTTCAAAAATTGGAGACCCATCCAAATTCATAACATCCCCAGGATGTCTTTCAGGATTCACCTGAAGTCCAGCTCTCATCAGACGCCTGTTAGTTCTAGGTCGTCTGGAAGGTTCAACAACTTCTTGTACTTGACCTTCAGGAGCAACTTGTCTGATGGGTTGTACAGCTTCTATTATCTATACATCTTGTTCACCAGATGGTCTTTCAACATCTTGACCTCTATCTGGAGCCATTTCAGCTTCTTCCCTTTGAAAGGAAAGCATGGACTGAGGAATATCTACCTCGTCCAGTGGAGATCTGAGATTGACCAAATCTCTCATATACTCACTCACAGAAAAGTGAGTAGTATCAAAATCATACTGGTCTCCAAGAGCATTTTTAAACATTAGAGAAAGGAAACGAATATAAGGAACAAACGGTTTTCTTCCTTTCACTCTAAGGCGCTCAACCAGATCATCAAAAAGAATCTGGGCAAAGTCCACTCTAAGCCCAAACCATAAGCAGTAGGCAATCTGGAGATGGGTTTGATTTATCTGGTCTAACCCTCCAGAACTACCTCCTAGACATTCAACAATATGGGTGAAGAAATATCTCCATGAGTCTGACAGTTTGCTCATGTAGATAGTTCCTTTCCTGGATAGCTGGCCATGCTCATCCAAGATATCCATGTGCCCCATCAGTCTGCATACTTCCCTTGTATTGATACCAGTGGGAAGCTCAATAGGCAACTCATTCTGTTCAAATAGTTTAACTGTAGAACAGACCTGAGTAGACTTGCAGTGAAACCAAGGGATCTGGTACCTCCCTTGAGAGTATAATTGATAGATGAAGTTTCATCATCATATGTTGCAGTGTACCAGAATTCACAAAGGTACTCGTGGTACATCCTTCCTGGATTTAATGTTAACGCACCATATAATGGGCAAGAGAGAAAGAATGTGTTTAATCTCCCAATAATCGATTGGGCATCATGAACACTGGAAAGAGAGAGTCTTGCCATCCAGTTGTTCATATTTATTCTTATGGCATTTGCCTCAAGAGAGATATGATGTGCCCTGTCAACATTTTCAGAAGGAGCATATTCAGCGGCAAGGAGATTTTTGAGCAATTTTGACTGTCTAGGTGCCATTTAAAGAATAGATGAAGATGAAATTGAATATATATATAGGTTATGATGAAGAATTGATGAAGGAATTGAATGGAAATGGAGTAAATAAGAGAGATAATGATGACTGGAAAATTAAATGAAGAAGTAAATGAAGGAATTTGAAAGATTTGGAAGTAAATATGTTCGAAGTAAATGCAAATGAAATTGAAAGTGGGTATATATAGGAGAAAGAATGTGGAACTCAAACGGTTTATTTGAAATTATCAAATATAATTTTGATCGATGTTCTGAGATCCGCATTAATTACATCACATCACACATAAATGTGTGACGGTTTACAGCCCACAAACATTAACAAATTGCTCTTTTTGACTTCCCAAGGTAAAAATACCATCATTACGTTGAAAAATTTACATGCCACGTAGGATTAAAATATCTCCAAAAAGATTTGCTTACGTGGCACACACAATGACCAAGTATTTAGAAAATATTATGACATATTTCAGTGCATCTGGAGGTTGACTGGACACTCTAGTATCACTGGTGGATTAGTCCAGTGAACATGTATTGATGGTACACTGGAGGGACACTCCAGTAAAGTACCAGTGAAAACCATTTTTGAAAGACTGGTAACCTCAAACTTGCACGTCAACTAATACAGACAAATGAGAGGGACACATTTACAAGGAGACATAAGTCACCTCAAACACGCACTTCAACCTGTCCAGTTACCAGTGAGAGGGACATATTTACAAAGTACCAGTAATATTTTCTGAAGAGTTTGTCCAGTGAGAAAATAAATTAATAAATTCCCCCTGAACTTAAAACATTTTTTTTTTAAAATATCTTTCAAGTCTTTCCCTGGAATGTTGTTCCAGAAATCTAATAATGCAAAGATAGTACACAAAGGCGTTCAATATCTGAGCAGTCACCAGATTTAAGGGTTTAACATTCCCAACTCACCAACAAGATATTCAAAAGTTTTGACATCCAAAGGTTTGGTAAAAATGTCAGCGACTTGTTTGTCAGTGGGAATAAAATGGAGTTCAATGTTGTTTTTCATAATATGATCACGAATGAAGTGATACCTGAGATCAATGTGCTTCGTTCTGGAGTGCATGACTGGATTGTTTGAGATAGCAATGGCACTGGTATTATCACAAAAGATTGGGGTCTTTGAAAATTTAATACCATAATCAAGCAACTGGTTCTTCATCCAGAGTATCTGAGCACAACAACTGGCTGCAGACACGTATTCAGCTT
>CM067174.1:20545357-20565357 GCA_034093135.1 Erigeron breviscapus
TTCAGAATAATGAGACGATCTTGGTGAAGATCGTCTTGTTTTCTTTTCAAGAATTTGTATTGACCAAACCAATCCTTCTGGATTAGTTAGCCAAAAACAAATACTTCTCAACTCAACAATCCACACAGCACAGGTATTACAATTAACTTTCAAATACCAAAACGATCTTATGAAGATCGTCTTAGTGAAGATCGTTTTAGGTTCATCTTCATCATTTTACCAGTTTTCCATGAAAACTCCATTAATGACTTTAATAGCTTCAATAACTTTTGAATTAGTGGGAGTTAGATCACGAAATAACTTGCAAACTGTTTGTTTTCACCTCCGCAACAAATCTATGAACAAAATTCAACACCAAACACAACAGATTCAAAACCCAAAAAATCGCGCCAAAATCAAAAAATTCAATCTCGAGATTTAGATCGAATTGGAACTTGAAACTTGACAGGATTATGTTTACAATTATCACGAATCTATTGATGAACAAATAAGTGTGATTTTATGTGATTTGAGAGGTGAAAAATTGAAGAACAGTGAAAAACGGTTTTGAATAAAAATTTGAAAATTGAATGAAAATTGCAACAAATCGAGCTATGGATCGTTCAGATTAACTGATTTTTCTCTGATACCAATTGTTAAGTAGAAATTTAAGCTCGATTTGAAGGTTTAATGGAGGATTTTGGTTAGTGTGTGAAAAGTGTGTTTGTGTGTGAAATGGAGGTTGAAGATGAGTTTAGAGAGAGAAAGTATAAGATTAGAGAGAAGTAACTATGGAATTATGTTAAAAGCTTACAATTTTGGGTATGGAGAGGAGTATTTATACACTTGACTAACTTTCACTAATACTCCTTCCATTATTAAAATAATTACATTTTAACACCATTTTAGATTTCTAATACATACCGTAGAGACGGTTGTAGCTATTGTCACCACCAACTCCGACCATCATCATTACCACCAAACTCCGACCACTATCACCATCCCCATCGTTAAAAACAAAAACTCATTCTTTTTGTTTTTTTCCGGCGAATCACCATGACCCACAACCAAAACCCTCGTACCAATTCTCCGCCGCTTTCTTTGCCTTTTTCCGACGAATTACCATAACCGATTAGAAACACAACTCCAACTCCACCATCTTCATCTATTTATACAGATCTGTATCAATATATATGTAAACCCAACTACTCAAAGATGAATTCTTTCAGTTCAATCTCAAATTCCTTAGGATCTGAGAAGAAAAATTCAACTAGATACAAAAAGAAAAATTAAATAAGATATATAAGAATATCATAGATCTAAAAAAAATCGTCATATGTTGGTAGAATCAACAAGATCTGTTCACAACAACTTATATTCATATGGATCGACAAAAAAAAACCTCATATCTTCACGAGTAGTAGGAGTTTGTGATGATTCTTAGATCTACACAAAACAAACAAAACCTTTAGATATCGATCCACACATAAAAATGGGTTCCAACACAACCACTCTTTATACCAACACAAACCGAAAATATGATACCCACCATTACAAAACTAGTTCGTAATAATTAGTACGAATGTTTAAAGAAACAATTTTTTTAGGAATAATCGAGAGGTGTTTTGAAAATTTTAATGTTTATTGGGTTATTTTGGTGGTGGATAATATTAGCTTTAGATGATGAAAAAAAGGATGGTAAAGAAAAGTGATGGTAGAGAATGACTGGATGAGGATAAGTGTTCATTGAATATATGAAGCAAATAAAGTTGTCTTGGCATATGAGAATATTGGGGGAAACAAAAAAGCTGAAAAATGAATTTTGGATTTTCATTTTTATAGTTTCCTTTATAATAAGACCAATTTAGCAAATAATAAACCTACATAATTAAAACACAAAAGTAGTCTTACAATTAAAATGTTTATTATTTCATAATAACAAAAGATTAATTCCCCTAACGAAAAAAAGGCACTTTTTTTAAAATAGGGTAAATTACACTTTTCGTCCCTGAAGTTGGCAGCTTTTGCACTTTTCGTCCCTAACGTTTTTTTATTACAATTTTAACCTTAAACTTGTCAAATTTTTGCAATCAACGTCCAAGTGGCTTACGGTGTGAAATTATGGCCGTTAGCCATGGCACGCGCGATTCACGTGAGGGCAAAAAAGACATTTCCCACTCCCGCCTCTCTCAGCTTACAAAAGAAGGTTTTTCAAGCGGGTTTTTCAATTCCAATCCCTAATCTATTTCACCCAAAATTATCACACACACACACATACATAAAACCAGGTTAAGATAATCTTTGTCAGATTATGGCCAAGAATGATGAAGCACCCGATTTACACATACGTGGAGAAGATTTTGATATTCTCACCCATAAGAATCTTTATGGTATGATCCCAATCTGTAACTTTTCTATTTATTTTTTTAAATTAAATTAGGGTTTTTGTTAATGTCAAAGCTGGTTTTCATTATAATTAATTAATTCTTTTTTAAATCATATTTTATTTTCAACAGATCCCAATATATAACTTTTTAATTTTTTAAATTAAATTAGGGTTTTGTCAAAAATTGTGTAAATTAAATTAGGGGTTTGTCAATAATGAGGGTGATGCTGCTAATGAGAATGATGTTGCTTATGAGAATGATGCTGCTAATGATGGTCATGCTACTAATGAGGGTAATGCTGCTAATGAGGGTTTTGTGAATAATGAGGGTCATGGTGGTAATGAAAGTATGGAAGATTTGCTTGAAAAGGGTGACCTTGTGTATGATGTAGATGTTGATATGTCTCACTTTAAGGGTAAATTTGAAAGGTATGATGTAAACTGGGTTGGGAAAGGGGTTGAAACTGCTGTTGGTGAGTTAAATATGGACAATGAAGTGTTAGCTATAGACTTTGATGAGTATGACAGTGGATGTGGCTCTAATGAAGAAGAGATTGAAAGAAAACAAAAATTAAGAAGGTTGAAGGTGGAGCATACTTCAAGGGGTGAGAAATATATAACACCACCATTCCATCTTGGTCAGACTTTTAAGGAGAAAAAAGAGATTCAAGTGTTATTGAAAAATCATTTAGTTGAGACTAGAAGGGATATCAAGATAGTGAAGAATGATCATGAGAGGATTAGGGCTGTTTGTCATGGTCATATCCCAACTTTAACATCAAACAGGAATCCTGCAAAGTTGCCTGTGAGAAGGAAGGGGTCCAATAGCCAAACTGAGGGGTCCAATAGCCAAACTGTGGGGTCCAATAAGAATAAAAATAAGGGGCCCAACAATGAGGAGGAATCCAACAATAAAGCAACAAAAGGGGAGACAAGTGAGGGTAAAAAGGTCAAAACCAAAACACCCACTTGTCCTTGGACCCTACTTGTATCAAAACCAGGAGAGGAAGAAAATTGGAGTGTAAAAACATTTAGACCAGACCACATATGCTTGAAAACCAGGAATTTAACACAAGCAAACTCCACTTTTTTATCAGAACATGTTTGTGACATAGTTAGGTCAGATCCAGATATCTCAGGTGAAGCTCTTCAAGATCTACTAACTAAACAGTTTGAGATAAGTATCAGCAAGATGGCAGCCTACAGAGCAAAAGAGAAAGCTGTGAAGAAACTAAGAGGGGATTATCATGAGCAGTTTGATTTGTTAAGAGATTACATCATGGAACTCAAACAAAAAAATCCAAACACCACTGTTAAGCTTGAATTTGCATACCAGTCAGTTAATCCAGCTTCTGAAACTAGGGTTTTCAAGAGGATATATGTTTGTTTGGGGTCATTGAAGCAGGGATTTAAGGAGTTAGGTAGGGAGTTGATTGGATTAGATGGGGCATTTATGAAAGGTCCATACCCTAGTCAACTGCTGACAGCTGTAAGTGTAGATGGAAATAATGGCATTTATCCTGTGGCTTATGCCCTTGTGGAGAATGAATGCAGAAATTCATGGGAATGGTTTTTAGAGTGTCTGGGTGATGATCTTGAACTGCCACATAATGCAAACTTCACATTCATTTCTGATAGGCATAAGGTAAATTCTGTTTAATTATGGTTAATTATGTTTAATAAAGTGTAATTATGTTTAATTATGTATAATTAGGTTTAATCTTGCTTAATTATGTTTAATACAGTTTAATTATTTATAATTAGGTTTAATTCTGCTTAATTATGTTTAATTAGGTTTAACTAAGCTCAATTAGGTTTAATTATGCTTAATTATATTTAATTAGGTTTTACTAAGCTTAATTATGTTTAATTAGGTTTAATTATGTTTAATTAGGTTTAATTCTGCTTAATTATGTTTTAATACTGTTTAATTGTGTTTTAGGGTATCCTCCAAGCCATTAACAGGCTCTTCCCAAGTGCAGAACATAGGTTCTGCCTGAGGCATATCCATGAGAACTTGAAAACCAAGTTCAAAGGATTAGGGTTAAGACATCACCTGTGGTTTGCAGCTACCAGGACAACTGTGGTTGAATTTGAGTGTGCAATGGAGGAGATAAGGAGACAAGACTCTAGGGCTTATGACTGGCTAAGGGCTATACCAGCAGCATCATGGTCAAGAGCTCACTTCTCTGGTAAGTTAAATGTTTTTTTGGATGTAAAATGCAAGTATTATGTATATTTTGGTTGTAAATTACATTATTAGTGGTCTATCTTCATAACAGGTAGGGCTAAATGTGACATACTCTTGAACAATATATGTGAGTCTTTCAACAGTAAGCTGGTTAAGGGTAGAGATAGACCTATTATCACTTGTTTGGAGTTTGTGAGAGAGTACCTTATGAAAAGGCTAGTTGGTGTACAAGAGGTCATAGATGTATCTACTGGTCCACTGACCCCAACAGCAACCCTAATTCTAAATGCAACTAAGGAAGAAGCCTCTAGGTACAATGTCATTTTCAATGGGGAGAATATGTACCAAGTGACAGGGCCATGGAATGACCAATGTGTGGTGAATATGGTACAGAGGACTTGTTCTTGTAGGAAGTGGCAATTGACAGGCATCCCTTGCAGACATGCAGTGGCCATTCTAGATAACATGCATAAGTATGGTTATGATGTAGGAATACCAGAGGACTGGGTACACACTGCTTACACACTAGAGACATGGAAAAAGGTTTATTCATTTAAGATTCAACCCATTGTTGGTGCAACTTACTGGCCTGTTAGTGACTGCCCAATCAAGATACTACCTCCTTATCACCATACCCAAGTTGGTAGGCCAAAAAAGAAAAGAAAGAGAAGTGCAACTGAGAATGACCAATCTTTTGTCAACAATGGTAAACTGTCTAAGAAGGGAAAGACCATCACTTGTGGAAAGTGTAAACAGAAAGGCCATAACTCTAGGGCATGCAAGGGTCAATCAGAAAATGCAAGTCAACCAAGGTATATACTTGTCTTTAATTTATTAGTCAAAGTGCATTTTTATTACACAATTATCTTCTAATTTCTAATACTTGGTAATTTATTAGTCAAAGTGCAAGAGTCAGGAAGCCAAAAAATCCAAAGAAGCCAACTGGATCAACTCAGCCAACTGAATCAAGTCAGCCAAATCAATCAAGTCAACCAACTCAATCCAGGCAGCCAAGTCAATCCAGGCAGGCAAGTCAAGCAAGTCACACTTCCCAATCAACTCACCATGAGCCTGCCAGTCCAGTTAGGATGGTTCTGCAGGAATCAAGCAGGGGTCCAAGGGCTGTTGTTAGCCCTCAAGGCAAAAGGATGATGGTTGCATCAAGTTTTGCAGGTGTCAAGACAGTTCACAAGTAGTGTGTTTCAATTTCAAGTGAAGACTTTTATGTGGTCCTAGACAGTTTGTTTTATGTATTTGTAATGTGTATGTGGAACCTAGACAGCTTGTTGATCACTTAATTTGCCTATCATGTATGCATCTATTTTGAACCTGCTTTTTTGTTAAACTATTGATACATGAAAACAGGCTATGGAATATGATATTTGGTTTGCAAAATCTTAATTTACTTTGTATTTTCATGTGCAGCTTGTTGACTTTTAAATGTCAAACATGCCTTTACTTTGTATTTTCATGTGCAGCTTGTTGACTTTTAAATGTCAAACATGCCTTTACTTTGTATTTATCTTGTGCAAAATGTTGCAAAAAGTTGACTTTTAAATGTCAAACATGCATTTTGTTATTTCTTATGCCTTTACTTTGTATTTATCTTGTGCAAAATGTTGCAAAATGTTGACTTTTAAATGTCAAACATGTTAAAAACTGGTATTTCTGATAATGTTACTCATGGTTGTGATGAGGATGACAATGATGATCTGGTTGCCATGCTGGCTAAAATGTTTAATCGTTTTAAGGCCAAATCTAATCGATCTGGCAAACCATTTGCTTCCAGCGCTTCTATTGATAAGTCAATCTTGAATGCTTTAAGTGTGGCAAGAAAGGACATTTCATGAAGGAATGCAGATCTAGTCAACCTTCATCATCACAATCTGCCCCTAACCACTCTATTTTTCAGAAATCTGATGATAGCTATAAGGCTAAATACAAGAAGTTGAAAGCCCATATAGCTCTCATGGCACAAGACAACTCAAGCAATAATGGTTGTATGATTGCCAAAACTGAAAAATGGGAAGAATCTGATGAATCATCTGATGATGAAGAAGAAGTTAGGGACATGTGTTTCATGGCCCGTGAAGATCAAGGTCATTTGGTCAAGTCTGATGTTGATTCTGGTCGTTGGGTGGATATCGTAATGAAAAAGGTTAGTGATTTTGGTTTTGAAAGTAATGAGGAACATAAACTGGATCTTTTGGTTCTTTTAGAGGCTGACATCTCATTTGTTGAAACTGTGCGTTCAGAAAGTCTAAAAATGTTTGAAAGTAATACTTCTGAACTGAACGCCAGTCAGGCCAGATTAAAAGAACTGAAAGATGTTTAGTTGGCTTTAAAAAGTTATCAGTCTATGGTTGCCACTTTGGAATTAGAAAAGGAAGAACTTAAAACCATCCTTGAAAAGGAACAAAAAATAATTAAATCTTGGATGAAAGCACCAAATCCTGATGCTGCAATAAAAAATACTTTTGCTAACCAAAGAACAGCATATGAATCTGGTGATCTTCACTTGGAATCTATTATTACTGATTTAGATGCACTTCCAAAAGTAATGAAACCAGAAATTATTTTTCAAGAAGTTGGCAAACAGAAAACTGTGACTGATAAGGCCCAGGAACAATCTGAGGGTAAATCTGAAAAGAAAAAGGTTGAAAGCTCCATCAAACCAACTGTTTTTATTTCATCTGAAATAATGACTGAGATCCCTTTTGATCCTTCGGTTCCTCCTGAACCAAAGAAATCTGAGACGTCTAAGGGAGAGTCTAGTGAACCCATCAAGAGATGGGTTCCCAAAAAGAACTAATCTTTGTGTTTGTGCAGGGAGACCGAGAGAAGAATATATGGTTTCTTGACAGCGCTGCTGGCAGAACCATGACTGGTTATCAAACCCTGCTGGAGGAATATAGGGTGCAAGAGGGGCCCTCAATAACATTTGGGAATGATGAAAATGGACAAACTGAGGGATATGGTGTTGTGAATAATGGACAAGTCAAATTCACACGTGTTGCTTATGTGAATGGTTTGAAATATAACCTGATCAGTGTCAGTCAATTGTGTGATGATGGCTTTAAGGTTTTATTTGATATTTCACAAGGCACCATATTCAACAGGGATTGGAAGGTAGTGTTGATTGCACCAAGGAAAGGAAACATTTATATCATTGATATGAATAGTTCACCCAGTGAACAATGTTTCTACACCAAGGCGGATGAGGACACAAACTGGTTGTGGCACAAAAGATTATCCCATCTGAACTTCAAGAACATTAATAAGTTGTCAAGAAAACAACTTGTAGATGGGATACCCTCAATGTCTTTCAATAAAGACAAGTCATGTCCATGTTGTGAAATGGGTAAGCAGAAAAGAGCTTCATTCAAGACAAAGCAAAATTTCAGCATAACTGAACCTCTTCACATGCTTCACATGGACCTTTTTGTACCAGTGAATGTTCAGACCAGAGCAGGAAAAAAGTACACCCTTGTTATTGTTGATGAATATTCAAGATATTGCTGGGTGATTTTCCTCAGAAACAAGAATGAAGCTGCTGCTGAAATCATTGCCCTCATCAAACAAATTGAACTCAATCATAAGCGAAAAGTTTGTCAGCTCAGAAGTGACAATGGCACTGAATTCAGAAATGCCACTCTGGAGTCCTTCTACACTGAAACTGGCATATCTCAGAACTTCTCTTCAGCACGCACACCAGAGCAGAATGGTGTTGTAGAAAGAAAGAATCGAACGCTGATTGAAGCTGCTAGAAGTATGCTCAATGAATCTGGTCTTCCTAAGAATTTCTGGGCTGAAGCTGTTGCAACTGCCTGCTACACTCAGAACAGATCTGTCTATGTCAAAAGACACAAGAAGACTGCCTATGAAGTACTCAGAAATAGAAAGCCTAATATTGGATATTTCCATGTATTTGGATGTCCAGTATATATTCTGAATGACTCCAGTCAGCTTGGAAAATTCGATGCAAAGGCTGATGAAGGTTACTTCCTAGGATATTCAACAATTCGCAAGGCCTTTAGAGTCTATAACAAGAGACTTGACAAGGATGATGAGTCAATTCATGTTACCTTTGATGAATCAAATTCAGCAATCTTTAATAAACCAACTCCTGTACCACCCTCAGAAAGTCCAATTAGTTTTGGTGAATCTGATCAGTCACCTGAACCTGCTTCTGAACATCTCAGTTCAGAACCAATAAGAATCAAGACAAGCAACATACCATTTTATCCTTCAGTCTATTTTAAACTACCTTCTGAACTGACTATTGGATCAGATGTACGTGCTGCTTCACCTCAGATATCAGTCTCCACTAAGTTACCCCAATCTGAAGAATTTCATGATGCAAGTCATGATCTGCAGGAGGAAGACGATGAGACTGAAATAGTCTTTTTTGAAGCCACTCCTGAAGTAAATCAGAGGAGTTCTTGCACTGATATCATTGTTCATCCTGGTCAATACTCTAAATGGACAAAAGCACATCCAATCGAGCAAATCATTGGAGATTCCAATAGAGGGGTTCAGACCAGAAGAGCCACAAGCGATCAATGCTTAAATGTCAGCTTCTTATCACTGATAGAACCGAAGAAGATTGACAAGGCTATGAAAGACCCAAGCTGGATTGAAGCCATGCAAGATGAGCTCAATCAGTTTAAAAGGAACGACGTTTGGGAACTTGTTCCTTGTCCCAACAATCTGAAGAAGGATCCAATTGGGACAAGATGGGTCTTCAGAAACAAGATGGATGAAGATGGACATGTAATTCGAAACAAGGCAAGACTTGTTGCTAAGGGTTACTCTCAAGAAGAAGGAGTAGACTTTGATGAAACTTTTGCACCAGTTGCTAGACTTGAAGCTATCAGAATTTTCTTAGCTTTTGCAGCTCATCACAAGTTCAAAGTCTATCAGATGGATGTTAAAAGTGCATTTTTGAATGGTGAATTGGAAGAAGTTGTGTATGTTTATCAGCCACCAGGATTCATCAATGAAGAAAAACCTCACTGGGTGTACAGACTAAACAAAGCATTATATGGTCTGAGACAAGCACCTAGAGCCTGGTATGATACTCTTACTAAACATCTTCTGAAAAATGGTTTTAAAAGAGGTGCAATAGATAACACTTTGTTCATTTTACATGATAAGCGTGATATCTTACTTGTACAAATTTATGTCGATGATATTGTGTTTGGGTCTACAAATAACAAAATGTGTGAACAGTTTTCTGAAATAATATCATCTGAGTATGAAATGAGTACGATGGGTGAACTGACATATTTTCTGGGTCTTCAAGTGAAACAAACCAGTGATGGTATTTTTATAAATCAAGAAAAATATGTCAGAGATTTATTAAAGAAATATCAATTTGATTCAGTCTCATCAAAAGATACTCCCATTTCTGCACCTTTAACTTTGGACTCAGATCCCAATGGAAAACAAGTGGATCCCACAAAATATCGTGGTATGGTGGGATCCCTCATGTACTTAACTGCTAGTAGACCTGACATAATGTTTGCAACATGCCTTTGTGCAAGATTTCAGTCTGATCCCAGAGAAGCACACGCAAATGCTGTAAAAAGAATTTTCAGATACCTTAAAGGTGTCCCCAGACTTGGTCTTTGGTATCCCAAAGGCTCAAGTCTAGATCTAATGGGTTATTCAGATTCTGATCATGCAGGTTGTAAAATAGATAGGAAAAGTACCACAGGTGGGTGTCATTTCCTAGGTGGCAAATTGGTCAGTTGGACAAGCAAGAAGCAAACTGCAGTATCACTCTCCACAGCTGAAGCTGAATACATTTCTGCAGCCAGTTGCTGCGCTCAGATTCTGTGGATGAAGAACCAGCTGACTGATTATGGTGTTAAATATACAAGAACTCCAATATTATGTGATAACACCAGTGCCATTGCCATCTCTCACAATCCTATAATGCACTCCAAAACCAAGCATATCGACCTCAGGTATCATTTTATTAGAGATCACATTATCAAAGGTGACATTGAACTTCATTTCATTCCCACTGATAAACAACTCGCTGATGTTTTTACAAATCCCTTGGATGTCAAAACGTTTAAACATCTCATCAGTGAGTTAGGTATGCTAAATCCTGTATAGCATCACCTCAGGGGGAAGTGTCAAATATTTTTTGTGTTTAAAAGAATTTTTCTCTAAGGGGGAACTTTGCTTTCTGAAAAATATTTTGACTGAAATGCTTCAGAACTTCTGAAATGATTTCAGAATAATTGTATAAAACTGAGATGGTTCAGATTCCTTAAATCTGATCATGCTCAGATGTTGTGTATTATTTCTGAGATGAGTCGGTCCTTTATAATGTATATTGGATACTTGGTCGTTGTGTGAACACGTGAAGGTTACTGTATAACGTTTGAATAATGATACCTTTTGCTGACGTGTCACACAAGTTGCGTCGTAAATGTAAAAGTAATGATCACTTTTTATTAATGAAAGTTGAAAAGTTTTCCAAAATGTGGGCCCTAACCGTCTTTGCATTAAATGCGGACGTGTAACCCAAAATTATTTCGGATTTCAAACCCGATCAAAATTGATTTCGATTAAAATAAAATTTCTTTTATGGGTTTGAATTTCAAAATTATTTTCATTTTATTTATTTTGGAAAAACCCTTTGTATTCCATCATAAATATAAATACCATTTTCGAAAACAATTCCTTCATTTACTCCCAATCATCATTCTCTCTCATTCTTTCTTCTTCAAAAATTCCAAAACCCTAAATCATCATCATTCTCTCTCATTCTTTCTTCTTTACATTTACCCAATCATCATCATTCTCTCTCATTCTTTCTTCTTCAAATTCCAAAACCCTAAATCATCATCATTCTCTCTCATTTTCTTCTTTACATTTACCCAATCATCATCATTCTCTCTCATTCTTTCTTCTTCAAATTCCAAAACCCTAAATCATCATCATTCTCTCTCATTCTTTCTTCTTCAAATTCCAAAACCCTAAATCATCATCATTCTCAGTTTTCCCTTGTAGAAATTATGGCTAAAGTTTCCCAAGTCAAATCTCTTATAGCTTTCGAATACAAACCAACTAAAGTAGTCAAGGCTAGTGCTTCATGGCCAAAAGGGTTCGATCCATCGACCCTTCGGTTTAATATAAACAATTTTGTGGCCACACTAAATGCCAAACACAAAACCTTAATGGGTAGGATAAACAAGTTTCTTGAAGAATCCCCTCTCCATTATGCCTTGACTGCAGATCCTCAAGTATTGTATCATAGATACTTACTTGAATTCTAGTATACTGCTACTTTAAGCAAGGATGAAAAATCCATTGCTTTTTCTTTGAAAGAAGGCACAAAGCAGTATATCCTTTCACTTGATGGGTTTCGGGAGGCCCTTCATCTGAACTACCTTCCTTCTCCTTCAGCCTATGCAGAAAGGCTTAAGGAGTTAATTTTAGGGAGGTACTGCACGCCATAGGTCACAATGACATGGATGATGCTGAGTACAATCTGAAGACATCTGGGCATATTTTTCTGTCTGGATTTGGAAATTGTTGGCGATACTTTTGGACTCAGATTGTGGAGTGCCTTGGAGGAAACTGGGGTGGATTGGACCAGATTTCCTTGCCACAGGTTGAAATGGGTTATTATTTGTGGCATGGGATTGAGGTGGACTTCGCTGAGATACTCTTCTCTCAGTTGGTAACAAAATTAAAGGGAAAAAGAAGTCCACATATCTCATTTCCCAGATTTCTGAGCATATGCTTCATGAACATGCTTGGAGAGGCGTATCACGAGGAGGGGCTTGAGGCTTCAGCGACAGAGTTCTGCAGGGACATTTCAAAGGCATCAACTTCAGAACCTGAACCAGAACTCTCCGTTGCAATGCTTCAAGTAATAAATAAAACTGAAACAGCACGACCGGCTGGCTCAGAAAGGTCACCAAGCGGGTCACAAAAGAATGTGAGACCCATTGGTGCACCTGGTGGTAAATTATTGAAGATGTTTAAAACCCCAGCAACTTCATCTACCCAACCACCAATCCCCTCTTCCCCTGACCAACCTGAGGATCTCCAAAGGGCGTGTTAAAACGTCGTAAATATAAGCAGTCCTCACAGCCCAAGGACATTAGTACCGAAGCTAACCCTTCTGGTTCTTCCCAACAAGAACCAGAAGAAGGTCAAATGGGAAACCCATAAGCAGCCATCTCCAAAACTTCTTTAGGAGGAGATGGTGAAGATAATACAAGTGTGCCAGCCCAGCACACATTAGAGTCCGTGTCTACACGTGCACCCCCTGAAACTTCACATATCTTACACTCTTCTGATGCACGAATTAATGAAGTCTTTGGTGTGACACCACCTGAGACTGAGATTCCAGACTCTATGGCCAATGAAGTGATTCTTGATGATGGTACGAGAATCATTAAGGCAACCCCCGTGTCTACTGTTACTGGCGATGATACTTTGGTTGAGCCAACCCTTAAATCTGGTGACGATGCATCTGCAGCAATAGTTGTTGAACAAGAAGCTGGTTCAGGTACTAGTGATCTGAACCAGGGCATATCTGATCAGACTGCAGTTTTAACTGACCTCTAGGATGAAGATGAGCCACCTCAAGGGAATCTTGATTCCTTTGCTGATTTTGAGTTTGATGAGGGCTTACTGGAGGAGAATCAGTCTTCTGATTCTGAGCCAACCTTCAGCCTCACAAACGTCCCTCCTCCCCCAGAAATCCAAAATATACTTGTTGAACAACCATATCGCCAACCACCAACTTCTCATGAACACCCATATTTTCCACCTGGCTCTACACCTGCCTATGTTACTTCCCCTCGTTTTCAACCACAACTTCAACACCTACACCCACAAATTCACCAAGTACCAAGGCCCATCAGTTATGATGATCAAACTGAGAAAGAGTTGGACTCTGCTACTGAATCTGAGAGTCCAACTGAAATGCAATTGGAAAAGGCATTAGATGGGCTTGGTAGAATTTCCTTTGTGGCTTTTGTTTCTGCACAACCACCTCCTCCTATGAGTGTAGAAGCACAGTTAGAGAAGCAAAATACCGAAGTCCAAAGCCTACTTCTCAAGGTGGAGGACTTAACAAAATCTCTAACTGCCAATACTAGTTCCATTGCTGAAATGAAGGGTGCTCAGATGTTCCTTGGCACTGAGTTAACCAAGGTTGCTGGAAATGAGGGACAAGTAAGTGGGAAGCTTAATGAGCTGGTACATTCATGTAACCAAATAAGTTCAGCCATCAGGGAAGCCTTCAAACTGACCAAAAGAGATGTGCAAGCTTCAGTTGTTGAAAACTTGACATCTAGTGTTGAAATAATAAAACAAGAAGTTATGGCAGTCGGGAAGGAGGTGAATGAGTTGGTGAAGAAGCCCAATTTTGATGAAAAGAAACTTGGGGTTTCTCTAAGTGTTGGTATTGTTGAAAAGATGAAGTCTGAGCTATCTCAGGAACTTGTTGCTCAGATTTCAGCTTCTGCGGCTGAAAAGGTTGAAGAGAAGGTCAGATTGATGGTCTCTGAACTCACCAAGGATACAAACAAAAGGGTGGATAAGGCTGTTGAAGATGTTCAAAAATCAGTATCCACTCTTGGTGAATCAGTGAAGGACCAGTCTAAAACACTTGATGAAATTCTGACCTTGCTCAAGAAGGAAACTGTTGTTGCTCCTCCTCCCCCTCCATCATTCACTGAAGCTGACAGAAAATAGTTGAATGAAGTTGTTAATAAAGAAGCACTGAACCTGAACTCTAATTTCAGTTTGAGGTCTCAGTTTGCTCAACTATCCAAGGGATTGGCTGATTGTCTGAAGCAGCAGAATTGGGAACCACTGAAGAACATGCAAATGGCCATTGAAGAATTTGCTAAGTTGCCTTCAGAGGTCCCCAAAGGGGGAAAAGATGTGTCGATTGGTCTGCTTGCAAGTACTCAAGAATTGATAGAAGCAACCAAGAAGCAAACTGAGGTGCCATCTGGAAGTGCCTCAGTTCAAGGGGAACAAAGAAAATCTGAAATCCAGCAGTCTGAGCCTGAAAAGAAAGACAAGGGCAAGGCCCAGATGGTGGAAGAACCCAAGTCCAAACGTTCTAAGGGTTCTGGTTTAGTTGGTGAAAATGTCGATGAATATGGTTATCCCTTACATAATCTTGATGCAGATGGCAAGAAATTAGAGGCTCTGCAGAAGCAAGTCTCTAATCAGTTTATTATGTGGAGGGAAAATAAGGAAAGAGAAAGGGCACAACATCTTTCGATGGGGACCCTTGATCACATCAATGCTGCAGCTCTTGGTCTTTCACTGGAAAGATATCAGAAAATCAAAAATGATCCAAGAGTGCAGAAAGCAGTAGTTGATATGCTTGAATACGAGTGTGGGATGATGTATTCACCTCTGGAACAAAAGCTGGAAAGTCTCACCTTCAAGTTGTCTATTGAAGACTTGAAGAAAAATAGAATGAATGAGATGGAATTGAAAAAGAAAGAGATTCTAGCTGAAGTTGCCAAGGTTGAAAGGAAATTGTCAAGGCCACCCACAAAACCCAAAGTGACTGGACCAAGGTCTTCAAGGAAGAATATTCATGATGCTGACCTTTCTACCTTCAAGCCCATTTCTGATGATGCTGCTGAGATCCAAAGAAAGCATGAAAAGGATCAATATGAGCATTATCTGAATCATCGATCTCATCCAGCCAAAATAATTGATGTTGAAATAACTAAGGCTGATGGATTGAAGTTATTTGATCTGGTGGTAACCAGAGAAGGAAGGGCAGCTGAAGAATATACTCAGGTTTCAGTTCATGAATTTGGCTTGGCTGAGCATAGAGAGATGATCCAGATTCTGAAGGCGAAGCCAAAATCTGCTCTAATTGTTTGGGAAGAAGGATCACTCTCCACTGAAGAGGAAAGCTACAAGAAGCAAACTGAGGTGCCATCTGGAAGTGCCTCAGTTCAAGGGGAACAAAGAAAATCTGAAATCCAGCAGTCTGAGCCTGAAAAGAAAGACAAGGGCAAGGCCCAGATGGTGGAAGAACCCAAGTCCAAACGTTCTAAGGGTTCTGGTTTAGTTGGTGAAAATGTCGATGAATATGGTTATCCCTTACATAATCTTGATGCAGATGGCAAGAAATTAGAGGCTCTGCAGAAGCAAGTCTCTAATCAGTTTATTATGTGGAGGGAAAATAAGGAAAGAGAAAGGGCACAACATCTTTCGATGGGGACCCTTGATCACATCAATGCTGCAGCTCTTGGTCTTTCACTGGAAAGATATCAGAAAATCAAAAATGATCCAAGAGTGCAGAAAGCAGTAGTTGATATGCTTGAATACGAGTGTGGGATGATGTATTCACCTCTGGAACAAAAGCTGGAAAGTCTCACCTTCAAGTTGTCTATTGAAGACTTGAAGAAAAATAGAATGAATGAGATGGAATTGAAAAAGAAAGAGATTCTAGCTGAAGTTGCCAAGGTTGAAAGGAAATTGTCAAGGCCACCCACAAAACCCAAAGTGACTGGACCAAGGTCTTCAAGGAAGAATATTCATGATGCTGACCTTTCTACCTTCAAGCCCATTTCTGATGATGCTGCTGAGATCCAAAGAAAGCATGAAAAGGATCAATATGAGCATTATCTGAATCATCGATCTCATCCAGCCAAAATAATTGATGTTGAAATAACTAAGGCTGATGGATTGAAGTTATTTGATCTGGTGGTAACCAGAGAAGGAAGGGCAGCTGAAGAATATACTCAGGTTTCAGTTCATGAATTTGGCTTGGCTGAGCATAGAGAGATGATCCAGATTCTGAAGGCGAAGCCAAAATCTGCTCTAATTGTTTGGGAAGAAGGATCACTCTCCACTGAAGAGGAAAGCTACAGAAGCTCCTTCTGGCTCAAGGGCTGCAAAGAAGTAGTTTCCTTCTTCAGAATATTATTTACTTGTATTTTTATTTGCATTTGTAACAAACAAATATGTCTGTATATATATGTTACAAATTGTAGCCAACAAGTAGATAATAAGTTTAAGTTAGAAAAACAACCAGAAAATTCTGAGGCATCAATGATCTATAAGATGTCCTTAGAAATTTTTTACAACTTAAACTAAAACTTGCATTTCAGACTTACAAACATGTATAGATAGAAGTCTGAGATGCATGCACTATTTCAGAACAAATAGGGGGAATTTGTTGGGTCGAAAATCGACCAAGTATAATTTGTTCAGAAATAGTTGAAGTTCAGTGAAGATACTTGTATAGAATTCTGAACCTCTTCAGAATTAAGTTCACTGAAGCTTCACTTCAGTTTCAGATCAGCCAAACTGAAAGCATTCATTCTGAAGTCAAAGACTGAAGACTGAAGAAAGAGAATCATCTCAGAAGCAGAAACCAGAGAAGATTCTACCTGATCGAAGACTGAAGCATCTCAGTGTAAAGTACTTACAACACTTTATACTGATTATAAGGAAGCCTTTTTACTTTACCAACCTTTACCCAGTTAATAGCTTTATTTATTAACAAGTACAAGGTTGAGTAAAAAGTTGGGAATAAAGTGTGAAATGTCACATCAAATAACTTTCACACTTAACCTTAAAAGTACGCATGTTAAGGAATTGACTTTAATTCCTTAAATTCTCCCAACCATATTTGTACGGCCTGGTCCACATCAGCATGAACCTTGCTTATAAATATAAAGGCTTCTCACAACTTGCAAAAGGCTTGAAACTTTGGCATTGCAACTTGTGAGATATACTCTAAGTAATTCTTACGAGTATTTCCAAGTTATTAGATCACTTGTATTTCTAGGTTGTTTAGATATTTACACTTTTGTGTTTATCTTTGTTCCGCAACAACCTTTGTATTTGTTTATATCAATAAATCAAATACATTAAAAAAGTACATCGTGTCTCAATGCTACATACTTGATCTATACATATTATTTATATAGTTTCAGCACTTATTGTTTCTCGTCATTTACTTTAAGTCAATTACTTTATTGTTTATATCCATATCTGGATCGCATTCTGAACTGGTCTATTTCCAGAATAGAATTGATTGCCAGTCGGGTTTAACCATCATATTTGGTACTCATACACTTTTTTTAAGCACCGACACAACATGAATAAATAACTCGTCACCGAAAAATAAAATTGGATATCTAAAACTTAAAATCAATAAAGTCGAATTTTTACAATATTCGAATATTTGAATCCAAAGTCGAATATTTGGGGTTTGAATATTCGAGCTTTTGGATAACTAAATTTTCAGATAAAATCGGATCGGATTATCGGTTCGAATATGAATAATTATGAACATCGTATTGGTTCCTCCATATACGAAAACTTAACGAAACCGCGGTTAAAAAATGTAAAATAAAAAAGGTTTTCTTTAATGATTTGAAAAGTTGGATACCTTTTATTGATCAAAAAAAAATTAGATACCTTAAATTTAAAAATCAACAAACTTGGATACTTTTTTGTGCAATTTACCCTTGTTTAATATATATGTATACGGAATCAAACATTATATCAATAAATCAAATACATTAAAAAAGTACATCGTGTCTCAATGCTACATACTTGATCTATACATATTATTTATATAGTTTCAGCACTTATTGTTTCTCGTCATTTACTTTAAGTCAATTACTTTATTGTTTATATCAATAAATCAAATACATTAAAAAAGTACATCGTGTCTCAATGCTACATACTTGATCTATACATATTATTTATATAGTTTCAGCACTTATTGTTTCTCGTCATTTACTTTAAGTCAATTACTTTATTGTTTATATCCATATCTGGATCGCATTCTGAACTGGTCTATTTCCAGAATAGAATTGATTGCCAGTCGGGTTTAACCATCATATTTGGTACTCATACACTTTTTTTAAGCACCGACACAACATGAATAAATAACTCGTCACCGAAAAATAAAATTGGATATCTAAAACTTAAAATCAATAAAGTCGAATTTTTACAATATTCGAATATTTGAATCCAAAGTCGAATATTTGGGGTTTGAATATTCGAGCTTTTGGATAACTAAATTTTCAGATAAAATCGGATCGGATTATCGGTTCGGATATGAATAATTATGAACATCGTATTGGTTCCCCCATATACGAAAACTTAACGAAACCGCGGTTAAAAAATGTAAAATAAAAAAGGTTTTCTTTAATGATTTGAAAAGTTGGATACCTTTTATTGATCAAAAAAAAATTAGATACCTTAAATTTAAAAATCAACAAACTTGGATACTTTTTTGTGCAATTTACCCTTGTTTAATATATATGTATACGGAATCAAACATTATATTACATAAATCAATCAAATCAAACTATCAAAGCATGGAAGAATACTTTCAAACCAAAAATTATATATTTTTCTGTTAGAAATTGAAAACTTGATAAACTTTTAAGGTATAGGTTAAAATAACAAACTAAAAGTGCTAGGTCTAAGATGTAAATTGCCAAGGCTATGAAAATAACACACCTGTATACATAGATAATAGACAGCTAGATAATAGACAATGTCAGTCATGTTATGCAATTTTAAAATGATAAAATACCACTCAATATTTTCCTTTCTTTAATCCTACTTTATTGATAAATCCGGCTAACACCATCCCCGAAGTCTATTATAGCCGACAACCACCACCATTAGTTTAACATGAACCAAATGTACCCAACTCGCTGATAAACTCCATCACCACTGTCGGAGCAGAAATCTACACCACCGCTGCCGTTTTCAAGTTCCAAGATAATAGTAGATGAAGAGTTGGTGGTGGCCAGAAATCACGGTTATGATGATTGATTTGGCGAAGATGGTGAATGGAGATGGCGGTTGTTGTTGGCCGGAGATGGCGACTGGAGGTGGCGCCTGGTGTTCGCCGGAGGTGGCAGCTCGTGTTTGCCGGAGATGGTGACCTGCAGTGGCGGTTGGTGATACTTTATTTGGATTGATGGTGGCCGGAGGTGACATTTGATGGTCATAAAAACATAAAGAAATTAAATATACTCATCTGCTATAATTTTAATAACTAAAATATAAAAAACATAAGATAAAAAATTAAAATAATAGACATTTTAATCAGAGAAAGTAATAAAAAACTAATAAATTAAAAGGAGTTTATCTTTGGATTTACCTAACATGAACACCCTTTTTAAAATCTGGGCAAAAGATATCGATATCCTTATATATTATAAAAGTTAAACCATGAATCAATTTGAAACTAAATAATCTCTCTTCGTAATGATATTAATTTCTTCTTTTTAATTTATTCCTCATTTAATCATGTTAATAATGTGTGTTAGGGTTGGCAATTGAAAGAGTTTGTGAAAGGGTTAGCAAAATCCCTCTTGATTTCAAGAATTAGGAGTTCTGTCAGAGCTCGATCCCGGAATGTTGCTTCCTCCGACAACATCTCTTTTTCTT